>JAJHPE010000003.1:6357967-6910518 GCA_024447655.1 Carex scoparia | reverse complement strand
TCAAATATATAAATAAACCAACATAGTAGTCTTATCAGTTCGGGACGAACCTTTTTATTAGGGGGGGAGAATGTTATATTCTGTAAAAGTTAAGTTAATTAATTGCACTAACAATTAATAATTACGACTAATTAAAATTTTTAGTTGATTAACGAACGAATTAGATTATAAATAAGTACTCATCAAAAGCATCATAATAAAACTTCGATTTCACTGAACCAATTAAATTCCTAAAATTCAATTAAGAAAAATCGATTCGAATTAAATAAATTAGAGTATATAAGGTTGTTATTAAACTAACTTAAAGTTTACAAATTATTGAATTAAATTTTTGGAACAAGGTTTCATAAAATCAAATACAGATTTTAGTTACATACCGACATTTATAAATCCTTTATAAATTAACATAGTTATTAAAAACTTAATAACATTATAAATCAATTTCATATTTGGCAATGGTCATCCGAGAAATTTTTGTATTAAGTTATAAAATCAAGTTTCGTTCATTTTTGTGAATCGAATGTAATTAATTAATTAAGCAGGACCAAATTAAACTTCCCTTTATTTGAGAGACCTCAACCGTTCAAGTTACCCTGCACGAATCCCAAGCAAACCATTTCTTTTAAAGAAATCTCAAATTTTTCTGAACCGTCCGATGTTAATCTACACGAATCTTAAAGCAGCCCTCCGCTTTTCCTTTTCCCTTTTCTTTCTTTTTTTCCCTTCCCTGTTTCGCTCCCCAATCTCTTCTCTCTCTTTTGTCTCTGACCCAAGCCCCCACCCCTATTTCGCTCTCTCTCTTTCTCCCTCGTCCTGGAGAGAAACCCTAGCTCTTTATCTCCCTCTCTCCTACGCGCCACTGAGGCGAATTAATTGGCGCCGCTGCCGTACGAACCCCTCCCGTCCCATCGCGACGACTTGAAAGCGTTTAGGCACGTGATCCGTACACCTGTCCTCTGCGGCTCTGACCTTCGCGTGCGAAGCACTCACCCTGGCTATATAGCCTTCTCTCTTCAGGTTTTAAGCCTTTTTGCTTTCTCGGTTGTGTTTCCTCTCGCTCATGTGTTGAGAATCTCTTCTCCCTTCTCTTTTCCGTTTACCATCTGGTTACTCGGAACCCTAAGGGTTCGGCTGTGCTTGTACTTGTGCTTGTGATTTTTGCTCCTTGGTGCCTCTGGGTGCTGTTGTTGGTGCTTGGAGGCTCTCAACTCTGGTGGTGCTTGGTGTTGGCCGATTACCTCCTTCTTGCGATTTACTTCTCTAATCGGGTAACTTAAGCACCCCCTAATTATTTTGTTGCCTTGTTTGATTGATTGTGATGCCTATTCTTTTGGGTGCCTTGTTCTGTTGATGGGTGTGCCTTCTTTCCACTCTTTCTTGTGTGTTATGCTTGTGGTTTTGCTGGTACTGATGGGGTGCCATTTGTTTGTGCTTGTGTCTGGTCTATACTTGTATGTGCTGGTTTATGCTTGTATGTGCTTGTGTCTGGTTTGTGCCGATCTGGTATCTGTTATGGTGCTTGTGTTGTACCTGGTGCTTGTGGTGATTGTTTTGCGATGCCAGTACCAGTGGTACTGGCCCAGTGACACCACTGGTACTGGCGGTGTACGGTTCTGTGATGACCTGCGCTGGACTGATTTTTGATGGTTGTGATTTTGATCCTGATATGGATTACCAGACTTGAACTGACAGGGACCAAAGTGTAAATTAATTTATTTTAGGGGTACACATGTGAAATTCAAACTTTAGGCTAAATATATTATTTCAAAGGGGTCTAGGTGTAAAATAAATATTTTGGGCTTAGGGCCGGCCTATATATATATGTATATATAAATAAAATGAATGTATTTGGGCCTTTGTATTTTGGGCTTTAGGCCCAATCCGAAAATCATAAATCATTTTAAAATTTCTAAATGCATTTTGTTTATTTTATTTATTTTTGGGCTTAGGCCCAAAACCCAAAATTTTAAATTATATTAAATATGTGTAGGGGCCTTAATATTTTCTTTGTATATATGTAAATGTTGGGCTTAAGCCGAAAGTTAGGATTTGAGGAAAATAAAAATTTAGATTTTTAATTGTTGATTTACTAAAAGTATCGTATAGATAAATATTATACATGTAATACAAACAATAGGATAGAACACAAAAATATAATTGTCGCGAATCCGATCGAGATACGATTAGGAAAGGTAAAAGTAGAACGCACATGTAGGAGTAGCAATTAATTTAAATAATCAAGTAAAATGGGGTGACGAATTACTTAGAGTCTGAGCCTCCTTTCGGTAGGCTCGACTCGAAAAAGTGGTTAAAAATAAAATAAAAGTATATTCGATTTCTAACACAACTACACGGCAACTTGACTTCTTTTAAAAATTTAAATTAAAAAGGGTACAACTTAAAATCGGAAAATCACGTAAACTTAAAGATCGGGAGATGATTAGACTAGCCCTTGGTACATTGCCTCATAACATAACTTGAGCAGATACAAAGACCAAAATGGGCACCGTATGATCCCGATACACATTTAATTAAAAATACTTAAAAATTTTATTTTAAATTAAATTGATTAAATATTGTTGGAACCAATGATTAAATTTAAAATAAATAATGTAAATTGTGTAACTTAAATAAATTTTGTTGCTAATTAATAAGGACAATTAATTAGCAACAAGATCCATTCTTTTCACGTATTCTTTAAATTCAAGACGACCAACTTACGATAGGAATTAAATAGAAATAAAATGACAACCTCGCGCAAAATTATAATTACTAAATTGAGATAAGCGAATATGGTACGAATGAGATTCTAAAATAAATAGACGTAGGAAAATCCTCGCGTAAAATATCGTAACTCGCGGTTAATTAGTTATGAATACCCCGACACTCTAAATTATTACCAACAACCTACCTCACGACGAGCTGTTGAAAGTAACAAAAGAAAAATAAGGGAAATGGTACGTAATCTAGCTAAAATATTAATTAGTTTAAATTACAAATCACAGATCTGCATATTCCGTACGAGCACGATCCGTGGACTGAGCCGACTGACACACCGGTTGGAGCATACGCGGACCCTACCACTTTCGCTGAGGGTTAGTCGTTGCGTCTTCAGCCCTACAGGTGTGGGATATCTGAATTATTTCTTTCGTGGGCGTACTCTTACCAAGTCGTTCCACTTGACCTGTCATCCACACTTTATTTTAAGTAGATGCATTAAAACTGTAGGGCATGTTTATTCTTTCTGCCTTTGTAGGTAGAATTGCATAAGCCCCGATAAATAAAAGAATTTACTGTTTTATTTAGAGTAGAATAAATAAATAATATTATGTATTATTATTAGAATATTAGGTTATTAGATTGCCTTCTTCTCGTAGAAGGCAATAATATTATTGCATAATTATACGCATGCATTGGTGAGAGCTGAGTAGAGACTGAATGACTGCGCTCCGACTCGTGGAATGGGACGCGAGTCGGCCTCGCAGCCATTGAGCCGGGAAGTCACTTGACTTTCCGGATGGTCTTTTAGGAGTTATATTATATGTATAAACTTTGATGCTATATATGTTATTTCGATCATTTTACCATTACGTGCGGGCCGATCTCGAGCCCCGAGGCACGAACGATTCTGGAGTGATCTCCACCTACATTAGGAGCTACATTGACTAGAACGGTTCCGAAGGCCGATCTCGAGCCTTGATGTGTGGGGGCCGATCTCGAGCCCCCTGTTCCTATTGTTCTGGCCAGACGGTAGAGTTCTCACCTGCTCATGAGGGATGAGATTGACAATTTTTACGACTTGCATTGTATGATTTCTCCTATTTTATATGTTTGGTTATGGATCGTTTTAGAGTGAGGAACATACACCGAATTAAGATGTGTTCATCGGCTAGCGTGTTATTAACTTGTGAGTAGTGCTCAGTGTCACTTAGGCACCGTGTATCACTAGACTCTATGATCGCAGTCCTTAGATATATCTTGAGGATCTTCGATCCGATTAGCACAGCATGGGGTGACTATTATTCGTACTATTATTATATAGATTCTACACTCAGTATTCCGATACTGATTTTTCCGATTTGACTATGATATTATATTCTTGCTTGGATTTTATTTGGGGAAACTTTTGCATGTTGGCATACTAGAGTAATCGCATCATGATAAATATTAAAAGTAATTTTTCCTTTTTATTAGCTATTGAGATAGGGGACACACAATTGCATTTTAACTTTTAAAGGCATAACAATATTTAAATATTAAGTTAAAGTGCTTTGATTATAGAGGACCCCTGGAGATATAGTTCTGGGTCACATACTGAGTGACTTATCACTCACCCACAAGTTGTTTCGTGGGTTTTAGGTACAGATTCTGGCGATCCATAGCAGGAGCTGTCAGGAGCTGTCCCCGAAGGCCACTCTATTGATGATTAGGATTAGCACTTAGTTGATCTGCGATTCCGTGTTTGTCGCTTTGTATACGGGATCGACAGATCGTTTACTATCTTTTGGCTAGATTTTGTTGTAGTATGTGACATGGATTGTTGTATTATATATATATGTTGATTAGCGATATGTGACCCGATGTGACTTATTTGATATATTTTATATTCTGCTTCGTTGCTTAATTTGATTTTTGTTATTAGCCTTGCGTGTTTAATTGTTGATTAACACGAGGCGGGGTTGATCACACAATAATCCAGAAATTCTGGTTTGGGGTGTGACATCCTTAGGGTGGTATCAGAGCGCAGGCTCCACATAAACTTGCCACACTGAGCTGGGTATCACTCGAAGGAATAAAGCAAAGCATAGTCACATATCAAGAAATTAACATGTATGTAGATACACGAATGTTCGGATCAAAGCACTTTGGCATATATATTTAGTATAAATTTTACACATAGATACTTAGAATCACATGCCTCCCCTGTCGGGCCTTCTATCTCACGCGTACGCATCACGACAGATACGTGCCCACGAGCGAGACTACCCCACGCATGACTTAGAGTTGGAGGCACTACCTCTACGGGGACAAGCGCAAGATTTACACTGTCCACAAGAGCTTGAAGTACGTCTTCACGTAGAAGGAGCTCAACCTAAGACAACGTAGATGGCTCGAGTTGATAATGGACTACAACTTTGAGATATTGTATCATCCAGGGAAAAGATGTAGTTAAGCACACGAACAAGGGCAAATGAGGTTCCTAAGCACAAGAACAAGTACAAATGTTGTACCTAAGCACAAGAACAAGTACAAATGAGGTTCATAAGCACAAGATGAAGCACAAAAGAGGTTGTTAAGCACACGAACAACGCAAATTGAGGTTGTTTAGCACACAAACAAGGGCAAATGAGGTTCCTAACCACAAAAACAAGTGCAAATGAGGTTCATAAGAACAAGATCAAGCGCAAAAGAGGTTGTTAAGCACATGAACAACGCAAATTGAGGTTGTTAAGCACACAAACAAGGGCAAATGAGTTTCCTAACCACAAGAACAACTGCAATTCAGGTTCATAAGCACAAGATAAGCGTAATAGTGGTTGTTAAGCACACGAACAACGCCAATTACGTTGTTAAGCACACAAACAAGGGCAAATGAGGTTCCTAAGCAAAAGAACAAGGGCAAATGAGGTTCATAAGCACAAGATCAAGTGCAAAAGAGATTGTTAAGCACAGGAACAACGCAAATTGAGGTTGTTCAGCACACAAACAAGGGCAAATGAGGTTCCTAACCACCAGAACAAGTGCAATTGAGGTTCATCAGCACAAGATGAAGCACAAAAGAGCTTGTTAAGCACACGAACAACGCAAATTGAGGTTGTTTAGCACACAAACAAGAGCAAATGAGGTTCCTAACCACAAGAAAAAGTGCAAATGACGTTCATAAGCACAAGATAAAGCGCAAATGAGGTTGTTAAGCACACGAACAACGCAAATTGAGGTTGTTTAGCACACAAACAAGGGCAAATGAGGTTCCGAACCACAAGAACAAGTCCAAATGAGGTTCATAAGCACAAGATCAAGCGCAAAAGAGGTTGTTAAGCATACGAACAACGCAAATTGAGGTTGTTTAGCACACAAACAAGGGCAAATGAGGTTCCTAACCACAAGAACAAGTGCAATTGAGGTTCATAAGCACAAGATGAAGCACAAAAGAGGATGTTAAGCACACGAACAACGCAAATTGAGGTTGTTTAGCACACAAACAATGGCAAATGAGGATCCTAACCACAAGAAAAAGTGCAAATGACGTTCATAAGCACAAGATCCCGCTCAAAAGAGGTTGTTAAGCACATCAACAACGCAAATTGAGGTTGTTATGCACACAAACAAGGGCAAATGAGGTTCCTAAGCACAATAACAAGGGCAATTGAGGTTCATAAGCATAAAATGAAGCGCAAAAGATGTTGTTAAGCACACTAACAAGGGCAAATTAGGTTCCTAAGCACAAGAACAAGTACAAATATGGTACCTAAGGACAAGAACAAGTACAAATGAGATTCATAAGCACAAGATAAAGCGCAAATGAGGTTGTTAAGCACACGAGCAACGCAAATTGAGGTTGTTTAGCACACAAACAAGGGCAAATGAGTTTCCGAACCACAAGAACAAGTGCAAATGAGGTTCATAAGCACAAAATCAAGCGCAAAAGAGGTTATTAAGCACAGGAACAACGCAAATTGAGGTTGTTAAGCACACAAACAAGGGCAAATGAGGTTCCTAAGCACAAGAACAGGTGCAATTGAGGTTCATAAGCACAGGATCAAGCGCAAAAGTGGTTGTTAAGCACACGAACAAGGGCAAATGAGGTTCCTAACCACAAGAACAAGTACAAATGTGGTACCTAAGGACAAGAACAAGTACAAATGAGGTTCATAAGCACAAGATCAAGCTCAAAAGAGGTTGTTAAGCACATCAACAACGCAAATTGAGGTTGTTAAGCACACAAACAAGGGCAAATGAGGTTCCTAAGCACAGGAGGAAGTGCAAATGAGGTTCATAAGCACATGATCAAGCTCAAAAGAGGTTGTTAAGCACATTAACAACGCAAATTGAGGTTGTTAAGCACACAAACAAAGGCAAATGAGGTTCCTAAGCACAAGAACAAGTGCAATTGAGGTTCATAAGCACAAGATGAAGCACAAAAGAGGATGTTAAGCACACGAACAACACAAATTGAGGTTGTTTAGCACACAAACAAGGGCAAATGAGGTTCCTATCCACAAGAAAAAGTGCAAATGACGTTCATAAGCACAAGATCAAGCTCAATAGAGGTTGTTAAGCACATCAACAACGCAAATTGAGGTTGTTATGCACACAAAACAAGGGCAAGTGAGGTTCCTAAGCACAAGAACAAGAGTAATTGAGGTTCATAAGCACAAGATGAAGCGCAAAAGATGTTGTTAAGCACACGAACAAGGGCAAATGAGGTTCCTAAGCACAAAAACAAGTACAAATATGGTACCTAAGGACAAGAACAAGTACAATTGAGGTTCATAAGCACTAGATGAAGCACAAAAGAGGTTGTTAATCACACGAACAACGCAAATTGAGGTTGTTTAGCACACAAACAAGGGCAAATCAGGTTCCTAACCACAAGAACAAGTGCAAATGAGGTTCATAAGCACAAGATCAAGCTCGAAAGAGGTTGTTAAGCACATCAACAACGCAAATTGAGGTTGTTAATGACACAAACAAGGGCAAATGAGGATCCTAAGCACAAGAACAAGTGCAATTGAGGTTCATAAGCACAAGATCAAGTGCAAAAGATGTTGTTAAACACAGCAACAACGCAAATTGAAGTTGTTTAGCACACAAACAAGGGCAAATGAGGTTCCAACCACCAGAACAAGTGCAAATGAGGTTCATAAGTACAAGATCAAGCTCAAAAAAGGTTGTTAAGCACATGAACAACGCAAATTGTGGTTGTTAAGCACACAAATAAGGGCAAATGAGGTTCCTAAGCACAAGAACAAGTGCAAATGAGGTTCATAAGCACAAGATCAAGCACAAAAGAGGTTGTTAAGCACAGGAACAACGCAAATTAAGGTTGTTAAGCACACAAACATGGGAAAATGAGGTTCCTAAGCACAAGAACAAGTGCAATTCAGGTTCATAAGCACAAGAACAAGCGTAAAAGTGGTTGTTAAGCACACGAACAACGCAAATTAAGGTTGTTAAGCACACAAACAAGGGAAAATGAGGTTCCTAAGCACAAGAACAAGTCCAAATGTGGTCCATAAGCACAAGATCAAACTCAAAAAAGGTTGTTAAGCACATCGACAACGCAAATTGAGGTTGTTAAGCACAAAAACAAGGGCAAATGAGGTTCCTAAGCACAAGAACAAGTGCAATTGAGGTTCATAAGCACAAGATGATGCACAAAAGAGGTTGTTAAGCACACGAACAACGCAAATTGAGGTTGTTTAGCACACAAACAAGGGCAAATGAGGTTCCTACCCACAAGAACAAGTGCAAATGAGGTTCATAAGCACTAGATCAAGTGCAAAAGAGGTTGTTAAGCACATGAACAACGCCAATTGATGTTGTTAAGAACACAAACAAGGGCAAATGAGGTTCCTAACCACAAGAACAAGTGCAAATGAGGTTCATAAGCACACGATCAAGCGCAAAAGAGGTTGTTAAGCATATGAACAACGCAAATTGCGGTTGTTAAGCACACAAACAAGGGCAAATGAGGTTCCTAAGCACAAGAACAAGTGCAAATGAGGTTCATAAGCACAACATCAAGCGCAAAAGAGGTTGTTAACCACATGAACAACGCAAATTGAGGTTGTTCAGCACACAAAAGATGGGCAAATGAGGTTCCTAAGCACAAAAACAACTGCAATTCAGGTTCATAAGCACAAGATCAAACGCAAAAGTGGTTGTTAAGCACACGAACAACGCAAATTGAGGTTGTTAAGCACACCAACAAGGGAAAATGTGGTTCCTATGCACAAGAACAAGTACAAATGACGTTCATCAGCATAAGATCAAGCTCAAAAGAGGTTGTTAACCACATCGACAACGCAAATTGAGGTTGTTCAGCACACAAACAAGGGCTAATGAGGTTCCTAAGCATAAGAACAAGTGCAATTGAGGTTCATAAGCACAAGATGAAGAACAAAAGAGGTTGTTAAGCACACGAACAGCGCAAATTGAGGTTGTTTAGCACACAAATAAGGGCAAATGAGGTTCCTACCCACAAGAACAGGTACAATAGAGGTTCATAAGCACAAGACCAAGGACAAAAGAGGTTGTTAAGCACACGAACAACGCAAATTGAGGTTGTTTAGCACACAAACTTGGGCAAATGAGGTTCCTAACCACAAAAACAAGTGCAAATGAGGTTCATAAGCACAAGATGAAGCGGAAAAGATGTTGTTAAGCACACGAACAAGGGCAAATGAGGTTCCTAAGCACAAGAACAAGTACACATGTTGTACCTAAGCACAAGAACAAGTACAAATGAGGTTCATAAGCACAAGATCAAGTGCAAAAGAGGTTGTTAAGCACACGAACAACGCCAATTACGTTGTTAAGCACACAAACAAGGGCAAATGAGGTTCCTAAGCAAAAGAACAAGGGCAAATGAGGTTCATAAGCACAAGATCAAGTGCAAAAGAGATTGTTAAGCACAGGAACAACGCAAATTGAGGTTGTTAAGCACACAAACAAGGGCAAATGAGGTTCCTAACCACCAGAACAAGTGCAATTGAGGTTCATCAGCACAAGATGAAGCACAAAAGAGCTTGTTAAACACACGAACAACGCAAATTGAGATTGTTTAGCACACAAACAAGAGCAAATGAGGTTCCTAACCACAAGAAAAAGTGCAAATGACGTTCATAAGCACCAGATCAAGCTCAAAAGAGGTTGTTAAGCACATCAACAACGCAAATTGAGGTTGTTATGCACTCAAACAAGGGAAAATGAGGTTCCTAAGCACAAGAGCAAGGGCAATTGAGGTTCATAAGCACAAGATCAAGCGCAAAAGATGTTGTTAAGCACAAGAACAACGCAAATTGAGGTTGTTTAGCACACAAATATGGGCAAATGAGGTTCCGAACCATCAGAACAAGTGCTGATGAGGTTCATAAGCACAAGATCAAGCGCAAAAGTGGTTGTTAAGCACACGAACAACGCAAATTGAGGTTGTTAAGCACACAAACAAGGGAAAATGTGGTTCCTAAGCACAAGAACAAGTGCAATTGAGGTTCATAAGCACAAGATAAAGCACAAAAGAGGTTCTTAAGCACACGAACAACGCAAATTGAGGTTGTTTAGCACACAAACAAGGGCAAATCAGGTCCCTAACCACAAGAACAAGTGCAAATGAGGTTCATAAGCACAAGATCAAGCTCAAAAGAGGTTGTTAAGCACATCAACAACGCAAATTGAGGTTGTTAATGACACAAACAAGGGCAAATGAGGATCCTAAGCACAAGAACAAGTGCAATTGAAGTTCATAAGCACAAGATCAAGTGCAAAAGATGTTGTTAAACACAGCAACAACGCAAATTGAAGTTGTTTAGCACACAAACAAGGGCAAATGAGGTTCCAACCACCAGAACAAGTGCAAATGAGGTTCATAAGTACAAGATCAAGCTCAAATAAGGTTGTTAAGCACATGAACAACGCAAATTGTGGTTGTTAAGCAGACCAACAAGGGCAAATGAGGTTCCTAAGCACAAGAAAAAGTGCAAATGACGTTCATAAGCACAAGATCAAGCGCAAAAGAGGTTGTTAAGCACAGGAACAACGCAAATTAAGGTTGTTAAGCACACAAACATGGGCAAATGAGGTTCCTAAGCACAAGAACAAGTGCAATTCAGGTTCATAAGCACAAGAACAAGCGCAAAAGTGGTTGTTAAGCACACGAACAACGCAAATTGAGGTTGTTAAGCACGCAAACATGGGCAAATGAGGTTCCTAAGCACAAGAACAAGTCCAAATGTGGTCCATAAGCACAAGATCAAACTCAAAAGAGGTTGTTAACCACATCGACAACGCAAATTGAGGTTGTTAAGCACACAAAAAAAGGCAAATGAGGTTCCTAAGCACAAGAACAAGTGCAAATGAGGTTCATAAGCACAAGATCGAGTGCAAAATAGATTGTTAAGCACATGAACAATGCAAATTGAGGTTGTTAAGCACACAAACAAGTACAAATGTGGTACCTAAGGACAAGAACAAGTACAAATGAGGTTCATAAGCACAAGAACAAGCGCAAAAGTTGTTGTTAAGCACCTTGACAACGCCAATTGTTGTTGTTAAGAACACAAACAAGGGCAAATGAGGTTCGTAACCAGAAGAACAAGTGCAATTGAGGTTCATAAGCACAAGATGCAGCACAAAAGAGGTTGTTAAGCACACGAACAACGCAAATTGAGGTTCTTTAGCACACAAACAATGGCAAATGAGGTTCCTAAGCCCAAGAACAAGTGCAAATGAGGTTCATAAGCACAAGATCGAGTGCAAAATAGATTGTTAAGCACATGAACAATGCAAATTGAGGTTGTTAAGCACACAAACAAGTACAAATGTGGTACCTAAGGGCAAGAACAAGTACAAATGAGGTTCATAACCACAAGAACAAGCGCAAAAGATGTTGTTAAGCACATTGACAACGCCAATTGTTGTTGTTAAGAACACAAACAAGGGCAAATGAGGTTCGTAACCAGAAGAACAAGTGCAAATGAGGTTCATAAGCACAAGATCAAGCGCAAAAGTGGTTGTTAAGCATACGAACAACGCAAATTGAGGTTGTTAAGCACACAAATAAGGGAAAATGAGGTTCCTAAGCACAAGAACAAGTCCAAATGTGGTCCATAAGCACAAGATCAAACTCAAAAGAGGTTGTTAACCACATCGACAACGCAAATTGAGGTTGTTAAGCACACAAAAAAAGGCAAATGAGGTTCCTAAGCACAAGAACAAGTGCAATTGAGGTTCATAAGCACAAGATGATGCACAAAAGAGGTTGTTAAGCACACGAACAACGCAAATTGAGGTTGTTTAGCACACAAACAAGGGCAAATGAGGTTCCTACCCACAGGAACAAGTGCAAATGAGGTTCATAAGCACTAGATCAAGCGCAAAAGAGGTTGTTAAGCACATGAACAACGCAAATTGATGTTGTGAAGCACACAAACAAGGGAAAATGAGGTTCCTAAGCACAAGAACAAGTGCAAATGTGGTTCATACGCACAAGATCAAGCGCAAAAGAGGTTGTTAAGAACAGGAACAACGCAAATTGAGGTTGTTAAGCAAACAAACAAGGGCAAATGAGGTTCCTAAGCACAAGAACAAGTGCAATTGAGTTTCATAAGCACAAGATCAAGCACAAAAGAGGTTGTTAAGCACACGAACAACGCAAATTGAGGTTGTTTGGCACACAAACAAGGGCAAATGAGGTTCCTATCCACAAGAACAAGTGCAAATGAGTTTCATAAGCACAAGATTAAGCTCAAAAAAGGTTGTTAAGCACATCAACAACGCAAATTGAGGTTGTTAAGCACACAAACAAGGCCAAATGAGGTTCCTAGGCACAAGAACAAGTGCAATTGAGGTTCATAAGCACAAGATGCAGCACAAAAGAGGTTGTTAAGCACACGAACAACGCAAATTGAGGTTCTTTAGCACACAAACAATGGCAAATGAGGTTCCTAAGCCCAAGAACAAGTGCAAATGAGGTTCATAAGCACAAGATCGAGTGCAAAATAGATTGTTAAGCACACAAACAAGTACAAATGTGGTACCTAAGGACAAGAACAAGTACAAATAAGGTTCATAAGCACAAGAACAAGCGCAAAAGATGTTGTTAAGCACATTGACAACGCCAATTGTTGTTGTTAAGAACACAAACAAGGGCAAATGAGGTTCGTAACCAGAAGAACAAGTGCAAATGAGGTTCATAAGCACAAGATCAAGCGCAAAAGAGGTTGTTAAGCACATGAACAATGCAAATTGAGGTCGTTAAGTACACAAACAGGGGCAAATGAGGTTTCGAAGCACAAGAACAAGGGCAATTGAGGTTCATAAGCACAAGATCAAGCGCAAAAGATGTTGTTAAGCACATGAACAATGCAAATTGAGATTGTTAATGACACAAACAAGGGCAAATGAGTTTCCTAACCACAAGAACAACTTCAATTCAGGTTCATAAGCACAAGATCAAGCGCAATAGTGGTTGTTAAGCACACGAACAACGCAAATTGAGGTTGTTTAGCACACAAACAAGGGCAAATGGAGTTCCTACCCACAGGAACAAGTGCAAATGAGATTCATAAGCACTAGATCAAGCGCAAAAGAGGTTGTTAAGCACATGAACAACGCAAATTGATGTGGTTAAGCACACAAACAAGGGAAAATGAGGTTCCTAAGCACAAGAACAAGTGCAAATGTGGTTCATACGCACAAGATCAAGCGCAAAAGAGGTTGTTAAGAACAGGAACAACGCAAATTGAGGTTGTCAAGCAAACAAACAAGGGCAAATGAGTTTCGTAAGCACAAGAACAAGTGCAATTGAGTTTCATAAGCACAAGATCAAGCACAAAAGAGGTTGTTAAGCACACGAACAACGCAAATTGAAGTTGTTTGGCACACAAACAAAAGCAAATGAGGTTCCTATCCACAAGAACAAGTGCAAATGAGTTTCATAAGCACAAGATTAAGCTCAAAAGAAGTTGTTAAGCACATCAACAACGCAAATTGAGGTTGTTAAGCACACAAACAAGGGCAAATGAGGTTCCTAGACACAAGAACAAGTGCAATTGAGGTTCATAAGCACAAGATGCAGCACAAAAGAGGTTGTTAAGCACACGAACAACGCAAATTGAGGTTGTTTAGCACACAAACAATGGCAAATGAGGTTCCTAAGCCCAAGAACAAGTGCAAATGAGGTTCATAAGCACAAGATCGAGTGCAAAATAGATTGTTAAGCACATGAACAATGCAAATTGAGGTTGTTAAGCACACAAACAAGTACAAATGTGGTACCTAAGGACAAGAACAAGTACAAATGAGGTTCATAACTACAAGAACAAGTACAAAAGATGTTGTTAAGCACACGAACAAGGCGAATTGTTGTTGTTAAGAACACAAGCAAGGGCAAATGAGGTTCGTAACCAGTAGAACAAGTGCAAATGAGGTTCAAAAGCACAAGATCAAGCGCAAAAGAGGTTGTTAAGCACATCAACAACGCAAATTGATGTTGTTAAGCACACAAACAAGGGCAAATGAGGTTCCTAAGCACAAGAACAAGTGCAATTGATGTTCATAAGCACAAGATGAAGCACAAAAGAGGTTGTTAACCACACGAACAACGCAAATTGAGGTTGTTTAGCACACAAACAAGGGCAAATGAGGTTCCTAAGCACAAGAACAAGTGCAAATGTGGTTCATACGCACAAGATCAAGCGCAAAAGAGGTTGTTAAGCACAGGAACATCGCAAATTCATAAGCACAAGATGAAGCACAAAAGAGGTTGTTAACCACACGAACAACGCAAATTGAGGTTGTTCAGCACACAAACAAGGGCAAATGAGGTTCGTAAGCACAAGAACAAGTGCAAATGAGGTTCATAAGCACAAGATCAAGCTCAAAAGAGGTTGTTAAGCACATCAACAACGCAAATTGATGTTGTTAAGCACACAAACAAGGGCAAATGAGGTTCCTAAGCACAAGAACAAGTGCAATTGAGGTTCATAAGCACAAGATGAAGCACAAAAGAGGTTGTTAAGCACACGAACAACGCAAATTGAGATTGTTTAGCACACAAAGAAGGGCAAATGAGGTTCCTCAGCACAAAAACAAGTGCAAATGAGGTTCATAAGAACAAGATCAAGCGCAAAAGAGGTTGTTAAGCACATGAACAACGCAAATTGAGGTTGTTAAGCACACAAACAAGGGCAAATGAGTTTCCTAACCACAAGAATAACTGCAATTCAGGTTCATAAGCACAAGATCAAGCGCAAAAGTGGTTGTTAAGCACACGAACAATGCAAATTGAGGTTGTTAAGAACACAAACAAGGGCAAATGAGGTTCCTAAGCACAAGAACAAGTGCAAATGAGGTTCATGAGCACAAGATCAAGCGCAAAAGAGGTTGTTAAGCACATTGACAACGCAAATTGAGGTTGTTAAGCACACAAACAAGGGAAAATGAGGTTCCTAAGCACAAGAACAAGTGCAAATGAGGTTCATAAGCACAAGATCAAGCTCAAAAGAGGTTGTTAAGCACATCAACAACGCAAATTGAGGTTGTTAAGCACACAAACAAGGGCAAATGAGGTTCGTTACCACAAGAACAAGTGCAATTGAGGTTCATAAACACAAGATGAAGCACAAAAGAGGTTGTTAAGCACACGAACAACGCAAATTGAGGTTGTCTAGCACACAAACAAGGGCAAATGAGTTCCTAACCAGAAAAACAAGTGCAAATGAGGTTCATACGAAAAAGATCAAGCGCAAAAGAGGTTGTTAAGCACATGAACAACGCAAATTGAGGTTGTTAAGCACACAAACAAGGGCAACTGAGTTTCCTAACCACAAGAAGAACTGCAATTCAGGTTCATAAGCACATGATCAAGCGCAAAAGTGGTTGTTAGGCACACGAACAACGCAAATTGAGGTGGTTAAAAACACAAACAAGGGCAAATGAGGTTCCTAACCACAAGAACAAGAGCAAATGAGGTTGTTAAGCACACAAACAAGGGCAAATGAGGATCCTAACCACAAGAACAAGTGCAAATGAGGTTCATAAGCACAAGATGAAGCGGAAAAGATGTTGTTAAGCACACGAACAAGGGCAAATGAGGTTCCTAAGCACAAGAACAAGTACAAATGTTGTACCTAAGCACAAGAACAAGAGCAAATGAGGTTCATAAACCCACGATCAAGCGCAAAAGAAGTTGTTCAGCGCAGGAACAATGCAAATTGAGGTTGTTAATGACACAAACCAGGGCAAATGAGATTCCTAACCACAAGAACAAGTGCAAATGAGGTTCATAAGCACAGGATCAAGCTCAAAAGAGGTTGTTAAGCACATCAACAACGCAAATTAAGGTTGTTAATGACACAAACAAGGGCAAATGAGGTTCCTAAGCATAAGAAAAAGTGCAATTGAGGTTCATAAGCACAAGATCAAGCACAAAAGATGTTGTTAAACACAGCAACAACGCAAATTGAGGTTGTTTAGCACATAAACAAGGGCAAATGAGGTTCCCAACCACAAGAACAAGTGCAAATGAGGTTCATAAGCACAAGATCAAGCGCAAAAGAGGTTGTTAAGCACATGAACAACGCAAATTGTGGTTGTTAAGCACACAAACAAGGGCAAATGAGGTTCCTAAGCACAAGAACAAGTGCAAATGAGGTTCATAAGCACAAGATCAAGCGCAAAAGAGGTTGTTAAGCACACGAACAACGCAAATTGAGGTTTGTGCACAAGAACAACTGCAATTCCGGTTCATAAGCACAAGATCAAGCGCAAAAGTGGTTGTTAAGCAGACGAACAACGCAAATTGAGGTTGTTAAGCACACAAACAAGGGAAAATGTGGTTCCTATGCACAAGAACAAGTACAAATGAGGTTCATAAGCACAAGATCAAGCTCAAAAGAGGATGTTAACCACATCGACAACGCAAATTGAGGTTGCTAAGCACACAAAGAAGGGCAAATGAGGTTCCTAAGCACAAGAACAACGCAAATTGAGGTTCATAAGCACAAGATAAAGCACAAAAAAGGTTGTTAAGCACACGAACAACGCAAATTGAGGTTGTTTAGCACACAAACAAGGGCAAATGAGGTTCCTACCCACAAGAACAAGTGCAAATGAGGTTCATAAGCACAAGATCAAGCGCAAAAGAGGTTGTTAAGCACATGAACAATGCAAATTGAGGTCGTTAAGTACACAAACTAGGGCAAATGAGGTTCCGAAGCACAAGAACAAGGGCAATTGAGGTTCATAAGCACAAGATCAAGCGCAAAAGATGTTGTTAAGCACATGAACAATGCAAATTGAGGATGCTAATGACACAAAAAAGGGAAAATGATGTTCCTAAGCACAAGAACAAGTCCAAATGTGGTCCATAAGCACAAGATCACACTCAAAAGAGGTTGTTAACCACATCGACAACGCAAATTGAGGTTGTTAAGCACACAAACAAGGGCAAATGAGGTTCCTAAGCACAAGAACAAGTGCAATTGAGGTTCATAAGCACAAGATGATGCACAAAAGAGGTTGTTAAGCACACGAACAATGCAAATTGAGGTTGTTTAGCACACAAACAAGGGCAAATGAGGTTCCTACCCACAAGAACAAGTGCAAATGAGGTTCATAAGCACTAGATCAAGCGCAAAAGAGGTTGTTAAGCACATGAACAACGCAAATTGAAGTTGTTTCGCACACAAACAAGGGCAAATGAGGTTCCCAACCACCAGAACAAGTGCAAATGAGGTTCATAAGTACAAGATCAAGCGCAAAAAAGGTTGTTAAGCACATGAACAACGCAAATTGTGGTTGTTAAGCAGACCAACAAGGGCAAATGAGGTTCCTAAGCACAAGAACAAGAGCAAATGAGATTCATAAGCACAAGATCAAGCGCAAAAGAAGTTGTTAAGCACAGGAACAACGCAAATTATGGTTGTTAAGCACACAAACATGGGCAAATGAGATTCCTAAGTACAAGAACAAGTGCAATTCATGTTCATAAGCACAAGATGATGCACAAAAGAGGTTGTTAAGCACACGAACAACGCCAATTGAGGTTGTTTAGCACACAAACAAGGGCAAATGAAGTTCCTATCCACAAGAACAAGTGCAAATGAGGTTCATAAGCACTAGATCAAGCGCAAAAGAGGTTGTTAAGCACATGAACAACGCAAATTGATGTTGTTAAGCACACAAACAAGGGAAAATGAGGTTCCTAAGCACAAGAACAAGTGCAAATGTGGTTCATACGCACAAGATCAAGCGCAAAAGAGGTTGTTAAGAACAGGAACAACGCAAATTGAGGTTGTTAAGCAAACAAACAAGGGCAAATGAGGTTCGTAAGCACAAGAACAAGTGCAAATGAGGTTCATAAGCACACGATCAAGCTCAAAAGAGGTTGTTAAGCACATCAACAACGCAAATTGATGTTGTTAAGCACACAAACAAGGGCAAATGAGGTTCCTAAGCACAAGAACAAGTGCAATTGAGGTTCATAAGCACAAGATGAAGCACAAAAGAGGTTGTTAAGCACACGAACAACGCAAATTGAGATTGTTTAGCACACAAACAAGGGCAAATGAGGTTCCTAAGCACAAAAACAAGTGCAAATGAGGTTCATAAGAACAAGATCAAGCGCAAAAGAGGTTGTTAAGCGCATGAACAACGCAAATTGAGGTTGTTAAGCACACAAACAAGGGCAAATGAGTTTCCTAACCACAAGAATAACTGCAATTCAGGTTCATAAGCACAAGATCAAGCGCAAAAGTGGTTGTTAAGCACACGAACAATGCAAATTGAGGTTGTTAAGAACACAAACAAGGGCAAATGAGGTTCCTAAGCACAAGAACAAGTGCAAATGAGGTTCATGAGCACAAGATCAAGCGCAAAAGAGGTTGTTAAGCACATTGACAACGCAAATTGAGGTTGTTAAGCACACAAACAAGGGAAAATGAGGTTCCTAAGCACAAGAACAAGTGCAAATGAGGTTCATAAGCACAAGATCAAGCTCAAAAGAGGTTGTTAAGCACATCAACAACGCAAATTGAGGTTGTTAAGCACACAAACAAGGGCAAATGAGGTTCGTTACCACAAGAACAAGTGCAATTGAGGTTCATAAACACAAGATGAAGCACAAAAGAGGTTGTTAAGCACACGAACAACGCAAATTGAGGTTGTCTAGCACACAAACAAGGGCAAATGAGTTCCTAACCAGAAAAACAAGTGCAAATGAGGTTCATACGAAAAAGATCAAGCGCAAAAGAGGTTGTTAAGCACATGAACAACGCAAATTGAGGTTGTTAAGCACACAAACAAGGGCAACTGAGTTTCCTAACCACAAGAAGAAGCGCAATTCGGGTTCATAAGCACATGATCAAGCGCAAAAGTGGTTGTTAGGCACACGAACAACGCAAATTGAGGTGGTTAAAAACACAAACAAGGGCAAATGAGGTTCCTAACCACAAGAACAAGAGCAAATGAGGTTGTTAAGCACACAAACAAGGGCAAATGAGGTTCCTAACCACAAGAACAAGTGCAAATGAGGTTCATAAGCACAAGATGAAGCGGAAAAGATGTTGTTAAGCACACGAACAAGGGCAAATGAGGTTCCTAAGCACAAGAACAAGTACAAATGTTGTACCTAAGCACAAGAACAAGAGCAAATGAGGTTCATAAACCCACGATCAAGCGCAAAAGAAGTTGTTCAAGCGCGGGAACAATGCAAATTGAGGTTGTTAATGACACAAACCAGGGCAAATGAGATTCCTAACCACAAGAACAAGTGCAAATGAGGTTCATAAGCACAAGATCAAGCTCAAAAGAGGTTGTTAAGCACATCAACAACGCAAATTAAGGTTGTTAATGACACAAACAAGGGCAAATGAGGTTCCTAAGCATAAGAAAAAGTGCAATTGAGGTTCATAAGCACAAGATCAAGCACAAAAGATGTTGTTAAACACAGCAACAACGCAAATTGAGGTTGTTTAGCACACAAACAAGGGCAAATGAGGTTCCCAACCACAAGAACAAGTGCAAATGAGGTTCATAAGCACAAGATCAAGCGCAAAAGAGGTTGTTAAGCACATGAACAACGCAAATTGTGGTTGTTAAGCACACAAACAAGGGCAAATGAGGTTCCTAAGCACAAGAACAAGTGCAAATGAGGTTCATAAGCACAAGATCAAGCGCAAAAGAGGTTGTTAAGCACACGAACAACGCAAATTGAGGTTTGTGCACAAGAACAACTGCAATTCCGGTTCATAAGCACAAGATCAAGCGCAAAGGTGGTTGTTAAGCAGACGAATAACGCAAATTGAGGTTGTTAAGCACACAAACAAGGGAAAATGTGGTTCCTATGCACAAGAACAAGTACAAATGAGGTTCATAAGCACAAGATCAAGCTCAAAAGAGGATGTTAACCACATCGACAACGCAAATTGAGGTTGTTAAGCACACAAAGAAGGGCAAATGAGGTTCCTAAGCACAAGAACAACGCAAATTGAGGTTCATAAGCACAAGATGAAGCACAAAAAAGGTTGTTAAGCACACGAACAACGCAAATTGAGGTTGTTTAGCACACAACCAAGGGCAGATGAGGTTCCTACCCACAAGAACAAGTGCAAATGAGGTTCATAAGCACAAGATCAAGCGCAAAAGAGGTTGTTAAGCACATGAACAATGCAAATTGAGGTCGTTAAGTACACAAACTAGGGCAAATGAGGTTCCGAAGCACAAGAACAAGGGCAATTGAGGTTCATAAGCACAAGATCAAGCGCAAAAGATGTTGTTAAGCACATGAACAATGCAAATTGAGGATGCTAATGACACAAACAAGGGAAAATGAGGTTCCTAAGCACAAGAACAAGTCCAAATGTGGTCCATAAGCACAAGATCACACTCAAAAGAGGTTGTTAACCACATCGACAACGCAAATTGAGGTTGTTAAGCACACAAACAAGGGCAAATGAGGTTCCTAAGCACAAGAACAAGTGCAATTGAGGTTCATAAGCACAAGATGATGCACAAAAGAGGTTGTTAAGCACACGAACAATGCAAATTGAGGTTGTTTAGCACACAAACAAGGGCAAATGAGGTTCCTACCCACAAGAACAAGTGCAAATGAGGTTCATAAGCACTAGATCAAGCGCAAAAGAGGTTGTTAAGCACATGAACAACGCAAATTGAAGTTGTTTCGCACACAAACAAGGGCAAATGAGGTTCCCAACCACCAGAACAAGTGCAAATGAGGTTCATAAGTACAAGATCAAGCGCAAAAAAGGTTGTTAAGCACATGAACAACGCAAATTGTGGTTGTTAAGCAGACCAACAAGGGCAAATGAGGTTCCTAAGCACAAGAACAAGTGCAAATGAGGTTCATAAGCACAAGATCAAGCGCAAAAGAAGTTGTTAAGCACAGGAACAACGCAAATTATGGTTGTTAAGCACACAAACATGGGCAAATGAGGTTCCTAAGCACAAGAACAAGTGCAATTCATGTTCATAAGCACAAGATGATGCACAAAAGAGGTTGTTAAGCACACGAACAACGCCAATTGAGGTTGTTTAGCACACAAACAAGGGCAAATGAAGTTCCTATCCACAAGAACAAGTGCAAATGAGGTTCATAAGCACTAGATCAAGCGCAAAAGAGGTTGTTAAGCACATGAACAACGCAAATTGATGTTGTTAAGCACACAAACAAGGGAAAATGAGGTTCCTAAGCACAAGAACAAGTGCAAATGTGGTTCATACGCACAAGATCAAGCGCAAAAGAGGTTGTTAAGAACAGGAACAACGCAAATTGAGGTTGTTAAGCAAACAAACAAGGGCAAATGAGGTTCGTAAGCACAAGAACAAGTGCAAATGAGGTTCATAAGCACAAGATCAAGCTCAAAAGAGGTTGTTAAGCACATCAACAACGCAAATTGATGTTGTTAAGCACACAAACAAGGGCAAATGAGGTTCCTAAGCACAAGAACAAGTGCAATTGAGGTTCATAAGCACAAGATGAAGCACAAAAGAGGTTGTTAAGCACACGAACAACGCAAATTGTGGTTGTCTAGCACACAAACAAGGGCAAATGAGTTCCTAACCAGAAAAACAAGTGCAAATGAGGTTCATACGAAAGAGATCAAGCGCAAAAGAGGTTGTTAAGCACATGAACAACGCAAATTGAGGTTGTTAAGCATACAAACAAGGGCAACTGAGTTTCCTAACCACAAGAACAACTGCAATTCAGGTTCATAAGCACATGATCAAGCGCAAAAGTGGTTGTTAAGCACACGAACAACGCAAATTGAGGTGGTTAAAAACACAAACAAGGGAAAATGAGGTTCCTAACCACAAGAACAAGAGCAAATGAGGTTGTTAAGCACACAAACAAGGGCAAATGAGGTTCTTAACCACAAGAACAAGTGCAAATGAGGTTCATAAGCACAAGATGAAGCGGAAAAGATGTTGTTAAGCACACGAACAAGGGCAAATGAGGTTCCTAAGCACAAGAACAAGTACAAATGTTGTACCTAAGCACAAGAACAAGAGCAAATGAGGTTCATAAACACACGATCAAGCGCAAAAGAAGTTGTTAAGCACAGGAACAATGCAAATTGGGGTTGTTAATGACACAAACCAGGGCAAATGAGGTTCCTAACCACAACAACAAGTGCAAATGAGGTTCATAAGCACAAGATCAAGCTCAAAAGAGGTTGTTAAGCACATCAACAACGCAAATTAAGGTTGTTAATGACACAAACAAGGGCAAATGAGGTTCCTAAGCATAAGAAAAAGTGCAATTGAGGTTCATAAGCACAAGATCAAGCACAAAAGATGTTGTTAAACACAGCAACAACGCAAATTGAGTTTGTTTCGCACACAAACAAGGGCAAATGAGGTTCCCAACCACAAGAACAAGTGCAAATGAGGTTCATAAGCACAAGATCAAGCGCAAAAGAGGTTGTTAAGCACATGAACAACGCAAATTGTGGTTGTTAAGCACACAAACAAGGGCAAATTAGGTTCCTAAGCACAAGAACAAGTGCAAATGAGGTTCATAAGCACAAGATCAAGCGCAAAAGAGGTTGTTAAGCACACGAACAACGCAAATTGAGGTTTGTGCACAAGAACAACTGCAATTCCGGTTCATAAGCACAAGATCAAGCGCAAAGGTGGTTGTTAAGCAGACGAACAACGCAAATTGAGGTTGTTAAGCACACAAACAAGGGAAAATGTGGTTCCTATGCACAAGAACAAGTACAAATGAGGTTCATAAGCACAAGATCAAGCTCAAAAGAGGATGTTAACCACATCGATATCGCAAATTGAGGTTGTTAAGCACACAAACAAGGGCAAATGAGGTTCCTAAGCACAAGAACAACGCAAATTGAGGTTCATAAGCACAAGATGAAGCACAAAAGAGGTTGTTAAGCACACGAACAACGCAAATTGAGGTTGTTTAGCACACAAACAAGGGCAAATGAGGTTCCTACCCAAAAGAACAAGTGCAAATGAGGTTCATAAGCACTAGATCAAGCGCAAAAGAGGTTGTTAAGCACACAAACAAAGCCAATTGAGGTTGTTAAGCACACAAACAAGGGCAAATGAGATTCCTAAACACAAGAACAAGTGCAAATGAGGTTGATAAGCACAAGATCAAGCGCAAAAGAGGTTGTTAAGAACATCAACAACGCAAATTGAGGTTGTTAATGACACAAACATGGGCAAATGAGGTTCCTAAGCACAAGAACAAGTGCAAATGCGGTTCATAAGCACAAGATCAAGCGCAAAAGAGGTTGCTAAGCACAGGAAGAACGCAAATTGAGGTTGTTAAGCACAGAAACAAGGGCAAATGAGGTTCCTAAGCACAAGAACAAGTACAAATGTGGTACCTAAGGGCAAGAACAAGTACAAATGAGGTTCATAAGCATAAGATCAAGCGCAAAAGATGTTGTTAAGCACACGAACAACGCCAATTGATGTTGTTAAGAACACAAACAAGGAAAAATGAGGTTCCTAACCAGAAGAAGAAGTGCAAATGAGGTTCATAAGCACAAGATCAAGCGCAAAAGAGGTTGTTAAGCACATGAACAATGTAAACTGAGGTCGTTAAGTACACAAACAAGGGCAAATGAGGTTCCCAAGCACAATAACAAGTGCAATTGAGGTTCATCAGCACAAGATCAAGCGCAAAAGATGTTGTTAAACACTGCAAGAACGCAAATTGAGGTTGTTAAGCACACAAACAAGGGAAAATGAGGTTCCTAAGCACAAGAACAAGTGCAAATGAGGTTCATAAGCACAAGATCAAGCGCAAAAGAGGTTGTTAAGCACATGGACAACGCAATTTGAGGTTGTTAAGCACACAAACAAGGGAAAATGAGGTTCCTAACCACAAGAACAAGTGCAAATGAGATTCATAAGAACAAGATCAAGCACAGAAGAGGTTGTTAGGCACATGAACAACGCAAATGGAGGTTGTTAAGCACACAAAAAATGGCAAATGAGGTTCCTAACCACAAGAACAAGCGCAAATGAGGTTCATAAGCACAAGATCAAGCTCGAAAGAGGTTGTTAAGCACATCAACAACGCCAATTAATGTTGTTAAGAACACAAACAAGGGAAATGAGGTTCCTAACCACAAGAACAAGTGCAATTGAGGTTCATAAGCACTAGATGAAGCGCAAAAGATGTCGTTAAGCACACGAAGAAGGGCAAATGAGATTCCTAAGGACAAGAACAAGCACAAATGTGGTACCGACGGACAAGATCAAGTACAAATGAGGTTCATAAGCACAAGATCAAGTGCAAAAGAGGTTGTTGAGCACACGAACAACGCCAATTGATGTTGTTAAGAACACAAACAAGGGCAAATGAGGTTCCTAACCACAAGAACAAGTGCAAATGAGGTTCATAAGCACACGATCAAGCGCAAAAGAGGTTGTTAAGCACATGAACAATGCAAATTGAGGTTGTTAATGACACAAACAAGGGCAAATGAGGTTCCTAAGCACAAGAACAAGTGCAATTGAGGTTCATAAGCACAAGATCAAGCACAAAAGAGGTTGTTAACCACATCAACAACGCGAATTCAGGTTGTTAAGCACACATACAAGAGAAAATGAGGTTCCTAAGCACAAGAACAAGTGCAATTAAGGTTCATAAGCACAAGATGAAGCACAAAAGAGGTTGTTAAGCACACGAACAACGCAAATTGAGGTTGTTTAGGACACAAACAAGGGCAAATGAGGTTCCCAACCACAAGCACAAGTGCAAATGAGGTTCATAAGCACAAGATCAAGCGCAAAAGAGGTTGCTAAGAACATGAACAATGCAAATTGCAGTTGTTAAGCACACAAACAAGGGCAAATGAGGTTCCTAAGCACAAGAACAAGTGCAAATGTGGTTAATAAGCACAAGATCAAGTGCAAAAGTGGTTGTTAAGCACAGGAACAACACAAATTGAGGTTGTTAAGCACACAAACAAGGGAAAATGTGGTTCCTAAGCACAAGAACAAGTACAAATGAGGTTCATAAGCACAAGATCAAGCTCAAAAGAGGTTGTTAACCACATCAACAACGCGAATTGAGGTTGTTAAGCACACAAACAAGGACAAATGAGGTTCCTAAGCACTAGAACAAGTGCAATTGAGGTTCATAAGCACAAGATGAAGCACAAAAGAGGTTGTTAAGCACACGAACAACGCAAATTGAGGTTGTTTAGGACACAAACAAGAGCAAATGAGGTTCATAAGTACAAGATCAAGCGCAAAAGTGGTTGTTAAGCACAGGAACATGGCAAATTGAGGTTGTTAAGCACACAAACAAGGGCAAATGAGGTTCCTAAGCACAAGAACAAGTGCAATTGAGGTTCATAAGCACAAGATCAAGCACAAAAGAGGTTGTTAAGCACCCGAACAACGCAAAGGCCCTTGTTTGTGTCATTAATAACCTCAATTGGCTTTGTTTGTGTGTTTCACATCCTCTTCTGCGCTTGATCTTGTGGTTAGGAACCACATTTGCACTTGTTCTTGTGCTTAGGAATCTCAATTGCCCTTGTTTGTGTGCTCAACGACCTCAATTGGCGTTGTTCGTGTGCTTAACAACCTCTTTTGCTCTTGATCTTGTGTTTATGAACCTCATTTGGACTCTTTCTTGTGCTTAGGAACGTCATTTACCCTTGTATGTGTGCTTAACATCCTCATTTGGCGTTGTTAGTGTGTTTAACAAACTCTTTTGCGCTTGATCTTTTGCTTATGAACCTCATTTGCACTTGTTCTTTTGCTTAGGAACCTCATTTGCCTATGTTGGTGTGCTTAACAACTTGAAATGGCGTTGTTCGTGTGCTTAACAACCTCTTTTGCGCTTGATCTTGAGCTTATGAACCTCATTTGCACTTGTTCGTGTGCTTAGGTAGCTCATTTGCCCTTGTTTGTGAGCTCAAAAACCTCAATTTGCGTTGTTCGTGTGCTTAACAACCTCTTTTGCCCTTAATCTTGTGGTTATGAACATCATTTGCACTTGTTCTTGTCCTTAGGAACCTCATTTGCCCTTGTTTGTGTGCTCAAAAACCTCAATTTGCATTGTTTGTGTGCTTAACAACCTCTTTTGCGCTTGATCTTGTGGTTATGAACCTCATTTGCACTTGTTCTTGTGCACAGGAACCTCAATTGCCCTTGTTTGTGTGCTTACCAACCACAATTGGCGTTGTTCGTGCGCTTAACAACCTCTTTTGCGCTTGATCTTGTGCTTATGAACCTCATTTGCACTTGTTCTTGTGCTTAGGCACCTCATTTTCCCTTGTTTGTGTGCTCAACAACCTCAATTGGCATTGTTCTTGTGCTTAACAACCTCTTTTGCGCTTGATCTTCTGTTTATGAACCTCATTTGCACTTGTTCTTGTGCTTAGGAGCATCATTTGCCCTTGTTTGTGTGCTTAACATCCTCAATTGGCGTTGTTCGTGTGCTTAACAACCTCTTTTGCGCTTGATCTTGTGCTTATGAACCTCATTTGCACTTGTTCTTGTCCTTAGGAACCTCATTTGCCATTGTTTGTGTGCTGAACAACCACAATTGGCGTTGTTCGTGTGCTTAACAACCTCTTTTGGCCTTGATCTTGTGCTTGTGAACCTCATTTGCACTTCTTCTTTTGCTTAGGAACCACATTTGCCCATGTTTGTGTGCTTAACAACCTCAATTGGCGTTGTTCTTGTGCTAAACAACCTCATTTGCACTCGTTCTTGTACTTAGGAACCTCATTTGCTCTTTTTTATGTGCTTAACAACGTCAATTGACATTGTTTGTGTGCTTAACAACATCTTTTGCGCTTCAACTTGTGCTTTTGAACCTCATTTGCACTTGTTCTTGTACTTAGGAATCACATTTGCCTTTGTTTGTGTGCTTAACAACCTCCATTGGCGTTGTTCGTGTGCTTCACTACTTTTTTTGACCTTCATTTTGTGCTTATGAACCTCATTTGCACTTGATTTTGTGCTTAGGAACCTCATTTGCCCATGTTTGTGTGCTTAACAACTAAAATTGGCGTTGTTCGTGTGCTTAACAACCTCTTTTGCGCTTGATGTTGTTCTTATGAACCTCATTTGTACTTGTTCTTCTGCTTAGGTACCACATTTGTACTTGTTCTTGTGCTTAGGAACCTCATTTGCCCTTGTTCGTGTGCTTAACAACATCTTTGGCGGTTCATCTTGTGCTTATGAACCTCATTTGCACTTGTTCTTGTGCTTAGGAATCTCATTTGCCCTTGTTTGTGTGCTGAACAACCTCAATTGGCGTTGTTCGTGTGCTTCACAACATCGTTTGTGCTTGATGTTGTGCTTATGAATCTCATTTGCACTTGGTATTGTGCTTAGAAACCTCATTTGCACTTGTTTGTCTGCATAACAATCACAATTGGCATTGTTCGTGCGTTTAGCAACCTCTTTTGCGCTTGATCTTGTACTTCTGAACCTCATTTGCACTTGTTCTTGTGCTTAGGAACCTCATTTGTGCTTGTCTGTGTGCTTAACAACCTCAATTCTCGTTGTTCGTGTGCTTAACAACCTCTTTTGCGCTTGATCTTGTGCTTATGAACCTCATTTGCACTTGTTCTTGTGCTTAGGAACATCATTTGCCCTTGTTTGTGTGCGTAACAACCTCAATTTGCATTGTTCCTGTGTTTAACAACCTCTTTTACGATTGATCTTGTGCTTACGAACCTCATTTGCACTTGTTCTTGTGCTTAGGAATCTCATTTGCCCTTGTTTGTCTGCTGAAGAACCTCAATTGGCGTTGTTTTTGTGATTAACAACCTCTTTTGCACTTGATCTTGTGCTTATGAACCTCATTTGCACTTGTGTTTGTGTTTAGGAACCTCTTTTGCCCTTGTTTGTGTGCTTAACAACCTCAATTGGCTTTGTTTGTGTGTTTAACAACCTCTTTTGCGCTTGATCTTGTGGTTATTAACCTCATTTGCACTTGTTCTTGTGCTTAGGAACATCATTTGCCCTTATTTGTGTGCTTAACAACTACAATTGGCATCGTTCGTGCGCTTAACAACCTCTTTTGCACTTAATCTTGTGCTTATGAACCTCATTTGTAGTTGTTCTTGTGCTTAGGAACATCATTTGCCGTTGTTTGTCTGATGAAGAACCTCAATTGGCGTTGTTTGTGTGCTTAACAACCTCATTTGGCCTTGATCTTGTGCTTATGAACCTCATTTGCACTTGTTCTTTTGCTTAGGAACCTCGTTTGCCCATGTTTGTGTGCTTAACAACCTCAATTGGCGTTGTTCATGTGCTAAATAACCTCATTTGCACTTGTTCTTGTGCTTAGGAACCTCATTTGCTCATATTTGTGTGCTTAACAACCTCTTTTGCGCAAGATCCTGTGCTTATGAACCTCATTTGCACTTGTTATTGTGCTTAGGAACCTCATTTGCTCTTTTTTATGTGCTTAACAACGTTAATTGACATTGTTTGTGTGCTTAACAACCTCTTTTGCGCTTGATCTTGTTCTTATGAACCTCATTTGCACTTGTTCTTGTGCTTAGGAATCTCATTTGCCCTTGTTTGTGTGCTTAACAACCTCAATTGGCGTTGTTCGTGTGCTTCACAACATCTTTTGTGCTTGATCTTGTGCTTATGTATCTCATTTGCACTTGGTCTTGTGCTTAGAAACCTCATTTGCACTTGTTTGTCTTCTTAACAACCACAATTGGCATTGTTCGTGCGCTTAGCAACCTCTTTTGCGCTTGATCTTGTGCTTATGAACCTCATTTGCACTTGTTCTTGTGCTTAGGCACCTCATTTTCCCTTGTTTGTGTGCTCAACAACCTCAATTGGCATTGTTCTTGTGCTTAACAACCTCTTTTGCGCTTGATCTTCTGTTTATGAACCTCATTTGCACTTGTTCTTGTGCTTAGGAGCATCGTTTGCCCTTGTTTGTGTGCTTAACATCCTCAATTGGCGTTGTTCGTGTGCTTAACAACCTCTTTTGCGCTTGATCTTGTGCTTATGAACCTCATTTGCACTTGTTCTTGTCCTTAGGAACCTCATTTGCCATTGTTTGTGTGCTGAACAACCACAATTGGCGTTGTTCGTGTGCTTAACAACCTCTTTTGGCCTTGATCTTGTGCTTGTGAACCTCATTTGCACTTCTTCTTTTGCTTAGGAACCACATTTGCCCATGTTTGTGTGCTTAACAACCTCAATTGGCGTTGTTCTTGTGCTAAACAACCTCATTTGCACTCGTTCTTGTACTTAGGAACCTCATTTGCTCTTTTTTATGTGCTTAACAACGTCAATTGACATTGTTTGTGTGCTTAACAACATCTTTTGCGCTTCAACTTGTGCTTTTGAACCTCATTTGCACTTGTTCTTGTACTTAGGAATCACATTTGCCTTTGTTTGTGTGCTTAACAACCTCCATTGGCGTTGTTCGTGTGCTTCACTACTTTTTTTGACCTTCATTTTGTGCTTATGAACCTCATTTGCACTTGATTTTGTGCTTAGGAACCTCATTTGCCCATGTTTGTGTGCTTAACAACTAAAATTGGCGTTGTTCGTGTGCTTAACAACCTCTTTTGCACTTGATGTTGTTCTTATGAACCTCATTTGTACTTGTTCTTCTGCTTAGGTACCACATTTGTACTTGTTCTTGTGCTTAGGAACCTCATTTGCCCTTGTTCGTGTGCTTAACAACATCTTTGGCGGTTCATCTTGTGCTTATGAACCTCATTTGCACTTGTTCTTGTGCTTAGGAATCTCATTTGCCCTTGTTTGTGTGCTTAACAACCTCAATTGGCGTTGTTCGTGTGCTTCACAACATCGTTTGTGCTTGATGTTGTGCTTATGAATCTCATTTGCACTTGGTATTGTACTTAGAAACCTCATTTGCACTTGTTTGTCTGCATAACAATCACAATTGGCATTGTTCGTGCGTTTAGCAACCTCTTTTGCGCTTGATCTTGTACTTCTGAACCTCATTTGCACTTGTTCTTGTGCTTAGGAACCTCATTTGTGCTTGTCTGTGTGCTTAACAACCTCAATTCTCGTTGTTCGTGTGCTTAACAACCTCTTTTGCGCTTGATCTTGTGCTTATGAACCTCATTTGCACTTGTTCTTGTGCTTAGGAACATCATTTGCCCTTGTTTGTGTGCGTAACAACCTCAATTTGCATTGTTCCTGTGTTTAACAACCTCTTTTACGATTGATCTTGTGCTTACGAACCTCATTTGCACTTGTTCTTATGCTTAGGAATCTCATTTGCCCTTGTTTGTCTGTTGAAGAACCTCAATTGGCGTTGTTTTTGTGATTAACAACCTCTTTTGCACTTGATCTTGTGCTTATGAACCTCATTTGCACTTGTGTTTGTGTTTAGGAACCTCATTTGCCCTTGTTTGTGTGCTTAACAACCTCAATTGGCTTTGTTTGTGTGTTTAACAACCTCTTTTGCGCTTGATCTTGTGGTTATTAACCTCATTTGCACTTGTTCTTGTGCTTAGGAACATCATTTGCCCTTATTTGTGTGCTTAACAACTACAATTGGCATCGTTCGTGCGCTTAACAACCTCTTTTGCACTTAATCTTGTGCTTATGAACCTCATTTGTAGTTGTTCTTGTGCTTAGGAACATCATTTGCCGTTGTTTGTCTGATGAAGAACCTCAATTGGCGTTGTTTGTGTGCTTAACAACCTCTTTTGGCCTTGATCTTGTGCTTATGAACCTCATTTGCACTTGTTCTTTTGCTTAGGAACCTCGTTTGCCCATGTTTGTGTGCTTAACAACCTCAATTGGCGTTGTTCATGTGCTAAATAACCTCATTTGCACTTGTTCTTGTGCTTAGGAACCTCATTTGCTCATATTTGTGTGCTTAACAACCTCTTTTGCGCAAGATCCTGTGCTTATGAACCTCATTTGCACTTGTTATTGTGCTTAGGAACCTCATTTGCTCTTTTTTATGTGCTTAACAACGTTAATTGACATTGTTTGTGTGCTTAACAACCTCTTTTGCGCTTGATCTTGTTCTTATGAACCTCATTTGCACTTGTTCTTGTGCTTAGGAATCTCATTTGCCCTTGTTTGTGTGCTTAACAACCTCAATTGGCGTTATTCGTGTGCTTCACAACATCTTTTGTGCTTGATCTTGTGCTTATGTATCTTATTTGCACTTGGTCTTGTGCTTAGAAACCTCATTTGCACTTGTTTGTCTTCTTAACAACCACAATTGGCATTGTTCGTGCGCTTAGCAACCTCTTTTTCGCTTGATCTTGTACTTATGAACCTCATTTGCACTTGTTCTTGTGCTTAGGAACCTCATTTGCGCTTGTTTGTGTGCTTAACAACCTCAATTTGCATTGTTCCTGTGTTTAACAACCTCTTTTACGATAGATCTTGTGCTTAGGAACCTCATTTGCACTTGTTCTTGTGCTTAGGAATCTCATTTGCCCTTGTTTGTCTGCTGAAGAACCTCAATACGCGTTGTTTGTGTGATTAACAACCTCTTTTGCACTTGATCTTTTGCTTATGAACCTCATTTGCACTTGTTTTTTGTGTTTAGGAACCTCATTTGCCCTTGTTTGTGTGTTTAACAACCTCAATTGGCTTTGTTTGTGTGTTTAACAACCTCTTCTGCGCTTGATCTTGTGGTTAGGAACCACATTTGCACTTGTTCTTTTTCTTAGGAATCTCAATTGCCCTTGTTTGTGTGCTCAACGACCTCAATTGGCGTTGTTCGTGTGCTTAACAACCTCTTTTGCGGTTGATCTTGTGTTTATGAACCTCATTTGGACTCTTTCTTGTGCTTAAGAACATCATTTACCCTTGTTTGTGTGCTTAACATCCTCAATTGGCGTTGTTCGTGTGCTTAACAACCTCTTTTGCGCTTGATCTTGTGCTTATGAACCTCATTTGCACTTGTTCTTGTCCTTAGGAACCTCATTTGCCATTGTTTGTGTGCTTAACAACCACAATTGGCATTGTTCGTGTGCTTAACAACCTCTTTTGGGCTTGATCTTGTGCTTGTGAATCTCATTTGCACTTGTTCGTTTGCTTAGGAACCTCATTTGCCCATGTTTGTGTGCTTAACAACTTCAATTGGCATTGTTCATGTGCTAAACAACCTCATTTGCACTTGTTCTTGTGCTTAGGAACCTCATTTGCCCTTATTTGTGTGCTTAAAAATCTCTTTTGTGCTAGATCTTGTGCTTATGAACCTCATTTGCACTCGTTCTTGTGCTTAGGAACCTCATTTTCTCCTTTTTATGTGCTTAACAATGTCAATTGACATTGTTTGTGTGCTTAACAACCTCTTTTGTGCTTGATCTTGTTCTTATGAACCTCATTTGTACTTGTTCTTCTGCTTAGGTACTAAATTTGTACTTGTTCTTGTGCTTATGAACCTCATTTGCCCTTGTTCGTGTGCTTAACAACATCTTTTGCGCTTCATCTTGTGCTTTTGAACCTCATTTGCACTCGTTCTTGTGCTTAGGAATCACATTTGCCTTTGTTTGTGTGCTTAATAACCTCAATTGGCGTTGTTCGTGTGCTTCACAACTTTTTTTGTGCTTCATCTTGTGCTTATGAACCTCATTTGCACTTGTTTTTGTGCTTAGGAACCTCATTTGACCATGTTTGTGTGCTTAACAACTTCAATTGGCGTTGTTCGTGTGCTTAACAACCTCTTTTGCGCTTGATCTTGTTCTTATGAACCTCATTTGTACTTGTTCTTCTGCTTAAGTACCACATTTGTACTTGTTCTTGTGCTTGGGAACCTCATTTGCCCTTGTTCATGTGCTTAACAACATCTTTTGCGGTTCATCTTGTGCTTATGAACCTCTTTTGCACTTATTCTTGTGCTTAGGAATCTCATTTTCCCTTATTTGTGTGCTTAACAACCTCAATTGGCGTTGTTCGTGTGCTTCACAACATCTTTTGTGCTTGATCTTGTGCTTATGAATCTCATTTGCACTTGGTCTTGTGCTTAGAAACCTCATTTACACTTGTTTGTCTGCATAACAACCACAATTGGCATTGTTCGTGCGCTTAGCAACCTCTTTTGCGCTTGATCTTGTACTTATGAACCTCATTTGCACTTGTTCTTGTGCTTAGGAACCTCATTTGCGCTTGTCTGTGTGCTTAACAACCTCAATTCGCATTGTTCGTGTGCTTTACAACCTCTTTTGCGATTGAGCTTGTGCTTATGAACCTCATTTGCACTTGTTCTTGTGCTTAGGAACATCATTTGCCCTTGTTTGTGTGCTTAACAACCTGAATTTGCATTGTTCCTGTGTTTAACAACCTCTTTTACGATAGATCTTGTGCTTAGGAACCTCATTTGCACCTGTTCTTGTGCTTAGAAATCTCATTTGCCCTTGTTTGTCTGCTCAAGAACCTCAATTGGCGTTGTTTTTGTGATTAACAACCTCTTTTGCACTTGATCTTGTGCTTATGAACCTCATTAGCACTTGTTCTTGTGCTTAGGAATCTCATTTGCCCTTGTTTGTGTGCTTAACAACCTCAATTGGCGTTGTTCGTGTGCTTCACAACTTCTTTTGTACTTCCTCTTGTGCTTATGAACCTCATTTGAACTTGTTTTTGTGCTTAGGAACCTCATTTGCCCTTGTTTGTGTGCTTAACAACCTCAATTGGCGTTGTTCGTGTGCTTAACAACCTCCTTTGTGCTTTATCTTGTTCTTATGGACCTGATTTGCACTTGTTCTTGTGCTTAGGAACCTCATTTGCCCTTGTTTGTGTGCTTAACAACCTCAATTTGCGTTGTTCGTATGCTTAACAACCTCTTTTGAACTTGATCTTGTCCTTATGAACCTCATTTGAACTTGTTACTGTGCTTAGGAACATCATTTGCCCTTGTTTGTGTGCTGAACAACCTCAATTGGCGTTCTTCGTGTGCTTAACAACCTCTTTTGCGCTTGATCTTGTGCTTATGAACCTCATTTGTACTTGTTCTTGTGCTTAAGTACCACATCTGTACTAGTTCTTGTTCTTAGGAACCTCATTTTCCCTTGTTCATGTGCTTAACAACATCTGTTGCGCTTCATCTTGTGCTTATGAACCTCATTTGCACTTGTTCTTGTGCATAGGAACTTCATTTGCCCTTGTTTGTGTGCTTAACAACCTCAATTCGCGTTGTTCGTGTGCTTAACAACCTCTTTTGCGCTTGATCTTGTGCTTATGAACCTCATTTGCACTTGTTCTTGTGCTTAGGAACATCATTTTCCCTTGTTTGTGTGCTTAACAACCTCAATTTGCATTGTTCCTGTGTCTAACAACCTCTTTTACGATAGATCTTGTGCTTAGGAACCTCATTAGCACTTGTTCTTGTGCTTAGGAATCTCATTTGCCCTTGTTTGTGTGCTTAACAACCTCAATTGGCGTTGTTCGTGTGCTTCACAACTTCTTTTGTACTTCCTCTTGTGCTTATGAACCTCATTTGCACTTGTTTTTGTGCTTAGGAACCTCATTTGCCTTTGTTTGTGTGCTTAACAACCTCAATTGGCGTTGTTCGTGTGCTTAACAACCTCCTTTGTGCTTTATCTTGTTCTTATGGACCTGATTTGCACTTGTTCTTGTGCTTAGGAACCTCATTTGCCCTTGTTTGTGTGCTTAACAACCTCAATTTGCGTTGTTCGTATGCTTAACAACCTCTTTTGAACTTGATCTTGTCCTTATGAACCTCATTTGAACTTGTTACTGTGCTTAGGAACATCATTTGCCCTTGTTTGTGTGCTGAACAACCTCAATTGGCGTTCTTCGTGTGCTTAACAACCTCTTTTGCGCTTGATCTTGTGCTTATGAACCTCATTTGTACTTGTTCTTGTGCTTAAGTACCACATCTGTACTAGTTCTTTTTCTTAGGAACCTCATTTTCCCTTGTTCATGTGCTTAACAACATCTGTTGCGCTTCATCTTGTGCTTATGAACCTCATTTGCACTTGTTCTTGTGCATAGGAACTTCATTTGCCCTTGTTTGTGTGCTTAACAACCTCAATTCGCGTTGTTCGTGTGCTTAACAACCTCTTTTGCGCTTGATCTTGTGCTTATGAACCTCATTTGCACTTGTTCTTGTGCTTAGGAACATCATTTTCCCTTGTTTGTGTGCTTAACAACCTCAATTTGCATTGTTCCTGTGTCTAACAACCTCTTTTACGATAGATCTTGTGCTTAGGAACCTCATTTGCACTTGTTCTTGTGCTTAGGAATCTCATTTGCCCTTGTTTGTCTGCTGAAGAACCTCAATTGGCGTTGTTTGTGTGATTAACAACCTCTTTTGCACTTGATCTTGTGCTTATGAACCACATTTGCACTTGTTTTTGTGTTTAGGAACCTCATCTGCCCTTGTTTGTGTGCTTAACAACCTCAATTGGCGTTGTTCGTGTGCTTAACAACCTCCTTTGTGCTTTATCTTGTTCTTATGGACCTGATTTGCACTTGTTCTTGTGCTTAGGAACCTCATTTGCCCTTGTTTGTGTGCTTAACAACCTCAATTTGCGTTGTTCGTATGCTTAACAACCTCTTTTGAACTTGATCTTGTCCTTATGAACCTCATTTGAACTTGTTACTGTGCTTAGGAACATCATTTGCCCTTGTTTGTGTGCTGAACAACCTCAATTGGCGTTCTTCGTGTGCTTAACAACCTCTTTTGCGCTTGATCTTGTGCTTATGAACCTCATTTGTACTTGTTCTTGTGCTTAAGTACCACATCTGTACTAGTTCTTGTTCTTAGGAACCTCATTTTCCCTTGTTCATGTGCTTAACAACATCTGTTGCGCTTCATCTTGTGCTTATGAACCTCATTTGCACTTGTTCTTGTGCATAGGAACTTCATTTGCCCTTGTTTGTGTGCTTAACAACCTCAATTCGCGTTGTTCGTGTGCTTAACAACCTCTTTTGCGCTTGATCTTGTGCTTATGAACCTCATTTGCACTTGTTCTTGTGCTTAGGAACATCATTTTCCCTTGTTTGTGTGCTTAACAACCTCAATTTGCATTGTTCCTGTGTCTAACAACCTCTTTTACGATAGATCTTGTGCTTAGGAACCTCATTTGCACTTGTTCTTGTGCTTAGGAATCTCATTTGCCCTTGTTTGTCTGCTGAGGAACCTCAATTGGCGTTGTTTGTGTGATTAACAACCTCTTTTGCACTTGATCTTGTGCTTATGAACCACATTTGCACTTGTTTTTGTGTTTAGGAACCTCATCTGCCCTTGTTTGTGTGCTTAACAACCTCAATTGGCTTTGTTTGTGTGTTTACCAACCTCTTTTGCGCTTGATCTTGTGGTTATGAACCTCATTTGCACTTGTTCTTGTGCTTAGAAAGCTCATTTGCCCTTGTTTGTGTGCTCAACAACTACAATTCGCGTTCTTCGTGCGCTTAACAACCTCTTTTGCGCTTAATCTTGTGCTTATGAACCTCATTTGCACTTGCTCTTGTGCTTAGGAACATCATTTGCCCTTGTTTGTGTGCTTAACAACCTCAATTTGCATTGTTCCTGTGTTTAACAACCTCTTTTACGATAGATCTTGTGCTTAGGAACCTCATTAGCACTTGTTCTTGTGCTTAGGAACATCATTTGCCCTTGTTTGTCTGCTGAATAACCTCAATTGGCGTTGTTTGTGTGATTAACAACCTCTTTTGCGCTTGATCTTGTGCTTAGGAACCACATTTGCACTTGTTTTTGTGTTTACGAACCTCATTTGCCCTTGTTTGTGTGCTTAACAACCTCAATTGGCTTTGTTTGTGTGCTTAACAACCTCTTTTTTCCTTGATGTTGTGCTTATAAACCTCATTTGCACTTGTTCTTGTGCTTAGGAACATCATTTGCCCTTGTTTGTGTGCTTAACAACCTCAATTGGCGTTGTTTGTGTGTTTAACAATCTTTTTTGTGCTTGATCTTGTGCTTATGAACCTCATTTGCACTGGTTTTTGTGCTTAGGAACCTCATTTGCCCTTGTTTGTGTGCCTAACAATCTCAATTTGAGTTGTTCGTGCGCTTAACAACCTCTTTTGGCCTTGATCTTGTGCTTATGAACCTCATTTGCATTTGTTCTTTTGCTTAGGAACCTCCTTTCCCTTCTTTGTGTGCTTAACAACCACAACTGACGTTGTTCATGCGCTTAACAACCTCTTTTGCACTTGATCTTGTGCTTATGAACCTCATTTTCACTTGTTTTTGTGCTGAGGAACCTCAATTGCCCTTGTTTGTGTGCTTAGCAACCTCAATTTGCGTTGTTCGTGTGCTTAACAACCTCTTTTGCGCTTGATATTGTGCTTATGAACCTCATTTGCACTTGTTCTTGTGCTTAGGAACATCATTTGCCCTTGTTTGTGTGCTTAACAACCTCAATTGGCGTTGTTTGTGTGTTTAACAACCTCTTTTACGCTTGGTCTTATGCTTATGAAACTCATTTGCACTTGTTCTTGTGCTTAGGTACCTCATTTGCCCTTCTTTGTGTGCTCAAAATCCTCAATTTGCGTTGTTCGTGTGCTTAACAACCTCTTTTGCCATTAATCTTGTGGTTATGAACCTCATTTACACTTGTTCTTGTGCTTAGGAATCTCATTTGCCCTTGTTTGTGTGCTTAACAACCACAATTGGCGTTGTTCGTGCGTTTAACAACCTCTTTTGCGCTTCATCTTGTGCTTATGAAACTCATTTGCACTTGTTCTTGTACTTTGGAACCTCATTTGCCCTTGTTTGTGTGCTTAAGAACCTCAATTGGCGTTGTTGGTGTGTTTAACAATCTCTTTTGCGCTTGATCTTGTGCTTAAGAACCACATTTGCACTGGTTCTTGTGCTTAGGAACCTCATTTGCCCTTCTTTGTGTGGTTAAGAACCTTAATTTGCGATGTCCGTGTGCTTAACAACCACTTTTGCCCTTGATCTTGTGCTTATGAACCTCATTTGCACTTGTTCTTGTGCTTAGGAACCTCATTTGCCCTTATTTGCGTGCTTAACAACCTCTTTTGCGCTAGATCTTGTGCTTATGAAACTCATTTGCACTGGTTCTTGTGGTTAGGAACCTCATTTGCACTTCTTTGTGTGCTTAACAACCTTAATTTGCGATGTCTGTGTGCTTAACAACCACTTTTGCCCTTGATCTTGTGCTTATAAACCTCATTTGCACTTGTTCTTGTGCTTAGGAACCTCATTTGCCCTTATTTGAGTGCTTAACAACCTCTTTTGCGCTTCATCTTGTGCTTATGAAACTCATTTGCACTTGTTCTTGTGCTTAGGAACCTCATTTGCCCTTGTTTGTGAGCTCAATAACCTCAATTGACGTTGTTCGTGTGCTTAACAACCTCTTTTGCGATTCATCTTGTGCTTACGAACCTAATTTGCACTTGTTCTTGTGCTTTGGAACATCATTTGCCCTTGTTTGTGTGCTTAACAACCTCAATTGGCGTTGTTTGTGTGTTTAATAACCTCTTTTGCGCATGATCTTGCTCTTATGAACCTCATTTATACTTGTTCTTTTGCTTACATACCACATTTGTACTTGTTCTTGTGCTTGGAAACCTCATTTACCCTTGTTCGTGTGCTCAACAACATCTTTTGCGCTTCATGTTGTGCTTATGAACCTCATTAGCACTTGTTCTTGTGCTTAGGAACCTCATTTCCCTTGTTTGTGTGCTTAACAACTACAATTGGCGTTGTTCGTGCGCTTAAGAACCTGTTTTTTGCTTGATCTTGTGATTATGAACCTCATTTGCACTTCTTCTTGTGCTTAGGAACATCATTTGCCCTTGTTTGTGTGCTTAAGAACCTTAATTTGCGATGTCCGTGTGCTTAACAACCACTTTTGTCCTTGATCTTGTGCTTATGAACCTCATTTCCACATGTTCTTGCGCTTAGGAACCTCATTTGCCATTGTTTGTATGCTTACCAACCTCAATTTGCGTTGTTCGTGTACTTAACAACATTTTTTGCGCTTGATGTTGTGCTTATGAACCTCACTTGCACATGTTCTTGTGCTTAGGAACCTCATTTGCCCTTCTTTGTGTGCTTAACAACCTCAATTTGCGTTGTTCGTGTGCTTAACAACCTCTTTTGCGCTTGATCTTGTTCTTATGAACCTCTTTTGCACTTGTTCTTGTGCTTAGGAACATGATTTGCCATTGTTTGTGTGCTTAACAACTTCAATTTGCGTTGTTCCGTCGCTTAACAACCTCTTTTACGCTAGATTTTTTTTCTTATGAACCTCATTTGCACTTGTCCTTGTGCTTAGGAACCTCATTTGCCCTTGTTTGTGTGCTTAACAACCTCAATTTGCATTGTTCGTGTGCTTAACAACCTATTTTGCACGTGATGTTGTGCTTATGAATCTCATTTGCACTTGTTCTTATGCTTAGGAACATCATTTGCCCTTTTTTGTGTGCTTAACACCCTCAATTGGCGTTGTTTGTGTGCTCAACAACCTCTTTTGCGCTTGATGTTGTGCTTATGAATCTAAATAGCACTTGTTCTTGTGCTTAGGAAACTCATTTGCCCTTGTTTGTGTGCTTAACAAACTCAATTTGCGTTGTTTATGTGGTTAACAACCTCTTTTGCGCTTGATCTTGTGCTTATGAACCTCATTTGCACTTATTCTTGTGCTTAGGAACCTTATTTTAGAATCTCCATCTTCATATAATAAACTAATGTACGAATTTTGAGATCCACAAAAATCACAATTCAAATAGTAATCAAGTGACCAAATTATTTAAGAACAAAAATGACAGATTTTTGAACCATGAATTTGAGAGATAGGTAACTAAACAATTAGCATTTAATCAAGCACAAATTAAATAGTCTAATTGTCAAAAATCAAGTCTTTACTCTAATACCACTGTTGGGATTTCATGTGTATGCCAATATGGTAATAATTTAAAATTTTCCTATCACCACTTGGCTCTATACACAAAAGATCTTATTTATACGACAAAAGCAAACATGATTTTTTTCATCAAACTAATGTGTACTAATATAAATTAATATCAACTAATTTATTGCTAAGAAGGATGGAAACCTTTACCTAAAGAGATTGTCAAATCTCTTGATGGAGAGAAGCCGGTTTTCCTTCTAAATCTCGTCTTTTTCTCGTATGCGCCTTGGTTCACCTTGAACCTAAACAACAAACTAACACACCTCTTAGATAGATGAATGTGAAGTTTAAGACTTAGATCCAACCACCTAACAAGAAGAGATGAGTGTCTTCCCTTGAACTTTTCGAACTAGGAGTAAAACCCTTAATGAATTGGCCTAGAGAAGAGAGAAAGGGTAATTTTTGACCTTGAGAAAAATGGTTGCTACAGTAAATTTCGGCCAAGAAAGGAGGCAGAAAAATTCCATTTTTCCTTAATTACACCCCTTTAAATAAGCAAGGGGTTAGGGCTACTATTTGTGTAAAGTTTAAACTATTTACACAAATGCCACTAGTCTCATTTAGTTATTTTATCATCTTTAATCTCATCTTGTGATTGATTTAATAAATTAATTTATGAATACATAATATTAATAATATTATTCTATTATGCAATATTCTTATTATTCTTATAATGCATTTAAACATTATACCAAATAATATTTGCATAACTTCACAAATTTATTTATGTTCTAAATATGTCATATTATAACATTTTATTTTATCATTTCATCTCATGTATTTTATCTTATACATCATTATGAAATATAAAATACTTGTTGTTTCTCTTCAGTTGGTGTGACCGTACAGAGGATCTATGTCATATTGGCAATAATATAAAACTTTATATTATTGACTATAAGAGGTTCTATCATTATATTATAGTTATCCAAACGACATAGTTATTATTTACTCAATCCACTAATTTCGTGTCTATCCTTGTCACATGATATTATCAATAATATGAGGATCGTGTCATTTTTGCATTATATTCTTTTTCTTGGTCTCTTAAATGAATTATAATTATAATTACATCAGTTATATTGCATGTGATATAATTCCACTTTACCAAGGGACCCAGTAATATCATTACTCAAATAAAACCAGGGACAATGATAATATTAATATATAGATTTCTCCCGCACAAGTTGTACATAATGAACTACTATTTCATTCCTATCATAAGATAGTATTTAAATAGTAATCACATTATATATTTCTCATGTGAAAAATATATATATCTCATATCTAAGATTCTAAAGACACGATGTAAACATTAATGACACAAAACACAATCCATATAATGTTCCATTCATTTAGGTAATGTTCAATATATAAAACACAATTTATATATTCATGTAATTAAACGATAATCATTTATCAACATTTATAGAACTTCAATGTACTTTATTCGACATGACAATCTTTCTCGGTAATTAATGTTTCTCCTTAATTACCACGATCGTGAACATATTTAGTGATTAAATATTTCTCATCTAAGGAGTTCTATGATTCAAGACCAAGAGCATGTTTTTGAATACTTCCAAAGATATAATATATAAATCTCAAGGAACATGAATAATAATATTCGTAATAAAATTATAAATAACACATAAATTATTATTTAAAGATAACTTTCAAAACACACATCCTTTAGTTTTCTAGGTCATTAACTATCTCACGAAATTCCTCTAAATAAATTTTCAAAGCTTTACCTTCCATCCTGTGAGAGAAGAGGCGGGCCTTTGCATACAGCCGCGTTGCGGGTGTCTTTGTCATGAGCAGAGACTCCAACTTCTCCCATAGACTCTTGGTGGTTGTCTCCTTGTGAACTTGTTGTAGAATTTCGTTTGAGAGATTTAACATGATCTGTGCTAGGGCTTTGCAGTCGTTCCTCTTTTTCTCTTCCTCTGTGCCTGTTATTTTGTCGACACCAAGAAGAGCTTCTTCGAGATCTAGAGAAGTCAGGAGAGATTTCATCTTAACTTGCCACAGATGGAACTTGGTGGTGGAGGTCAGCGGTGCCAAGTCGATTCGAGAAGATGCGAATGCCATTGAGGAAGCCAAACTGAAACCCTAGCGGCAGCAGACTGATCTAAGAACCCTGGAACCGCCGAACTAACTGTCGGCAGCGAACCTGGCTCTGATACCAGTTTTGTTAGGGATCTAGAGAATGAGAGAGAGAGAGAATATTCTGGCAAAGGAAACATTTCTTATTATTCTCTTAACTTAATACAATACATACAACCCTTTATTTAAATAGGAGAAGTGAACCTGAAAAATAGAAGTTACAGGCCACGTTTTCTATTCTTAGCAAGAATGTGCACCTTAAAGAAATAGAAAAAACTCCCCATAACCCTATTACACGTTCTACCCAAAATAGAAACAACTAAACAGATGTGTAGCCTTCATCTCCTGGCCGTGTGATTGATCATGATGGAGTCGCATCACAAATCAAATTAGGATCGCCTAAAGAAGTATAATTCTCATATGCCTTCTATTTATTCTTGATCTTGAAACAGTTGGCCTTGATATGACATTTCTTCCTACAATAGTTGTAAATTAGATTCCTGTGCCTAAAGCTCGAATATGTCAGGATAGTAGGCTATTTTTGGCAGGTTATATTAAGGAGGAAGAATTTAGTATTTTAGTATAGAAGTATTTTAGGACATGTCATTTATATGATTCTCTTTTTTAGAGATTTATGTTACTATAAATTATGTCATTTGTACTCTATGTAATAATGAAGTCAAGAATACAATCAAGCTTCCTCATAAAGATTTCTCTTGTTTCTAGCCTCTCCTTCTTCAAAATCCTAACAAATTGGTATCAGAGCCAGGTTCGTCACCAATAGCCGATCGACGATTTCAGGGTTCTTTGTTCCGCTGCTGCCGTTGAGGGTTTTTATATTCGTCTTTGTATCGTGAGAGAAGCATTCAAGCGCCAAGTGTTTCCTCCATGCACTTGTCCTTCACGTAAAGACCAAGCAAGTAGAGGTACATCCGTTAAGGTCCATATTTCATATTATACCACATTTCTTATTGATATGGAGAGATTTGGTATCAAGGTGAACAATGAGGATGGGAAATAAAAATGGAAGGACTTGACTTCATCATCGACCTATTCAAGCTCTGGTACCAATTTGTTAGGATTTTGAAGAATGAGAGGCTAGAAACAAGAGACAAATCTTTATGAGAAAGTTTGATTGTATTCTTGACTTCATTATTACATAAAGTACAAATGACATAATTTATAGCAACATAAATATCTAAAAAAGATAATCATATAAATGACATGTCCTAAAATACTCCTATACTAAAATACTAAATTCTTCCTCCTTAATATAACCTGCCAAAAATAGCCTACTATCCTGACATCCTGCTAAATCAAACCTGATGAAAATATATGATGAGATGAGAGGCATACACAACACTATTGTACTATGCATAGCGCATATTGGCCTGCGCTATGAACTCAAAGCTTCGGTTTGAAAGACCTAGTGACCGATCTTTTGGTATTTGAATTTTCTTGTCATCACTACTGTTATTGACATTTATGTTTTCGATATGGTTTTAGAGTGCTTTATTGAAATTCACAGTTATGAATCCAAAAGGATGCATCTGGACCATGGTTGCGGGTGGTGGGCCAGTGTTATTTATGCTGACACCGTAAGTTCTAATATTTTTAGTACGTTTTGGAAATCATAAGAATGTATTACTATCTATAGTTGCGAACCATACTTGCTATATTTTGTCTTTTGCCACGTACCAAAACATTAAGAATTGATCACCCAAGTACCTGTCTTGCTAGTATTCTACTTGTGAAATATAGCATGCTTTTACATAGCAATATAGTTTTTACAATGTTGTATATATATAATTCATACTTGTTCTATTAAGTGTCAACTATATATGTTCTATTAACTGTCAAATATGTAGGATTTTTTTTCAAATGTGAATTATGTACAAGTTTGTTTTGTCAAACACGAACACTATATAAATAATTAATGTTTTCAATGGCAAATTCCGTACAAATTCAATTCTAAAATCTGACTACAAGAGTTAAAAAGAGAGTACGTAAAGAGTGCAATATAAAAGACCATATAAAAATTTGACTTCAAATCATACTAGGAAGCAACAGTTTTCTTTTTTCCAATCCTATTATTCTGAAATGAAGATGAACAATTAAATTATTCCTTAAATCTAGTATTGCCGACATAACATACCAGAAAACCGGGTAGCCCTTGATATGTAGTAAAGTTGTATCATTTATAGATTACCAAAGATAAAAATAATTCAAAAATTGAACACAAAGGCAGGATTGAAATATACATAACCTATATGAAACAAATCCACGAATTACAAACTCTTCATTCCAATAATTAATCACCGGAGGTCCGGAACTAATTAAAGTCGTTGCCTCCCTGATTCCATATCAAAGGTAGCTCGTCGCCAAGCAAGCTCTCAGTCTCCTCTACATGGTTCTCTTCATTTGATGATTGCTTTTGAAATCTTCTCGCCTTTTCTAAAGTATCAGCAACTTCTCTCATTGTAGGTCTTTCTTCCCTGTTCATGTTCAGACAATGCAAGACTAAATCTCCAATCTCTTCAAGCACCTCAAGTTTAATTTCATCTCTTACTTGACCATCAAAAATTTCTATGAACCTCCCCTCCTTCTTGGCCACACAAAAACTTGATGCCAAACTCCTATCCTCCTCCGGTCCTTCAAAATAAAGCGCTTTCTTTCTTGTAAGAAGCTCTAATATAATAACCGCAAAGCTATAGACATCACTTTTGTCAGTCAGCTGACAAGTTAACAAATATTCAGGATCCAAGTAACCACAGGTCCCCTGCACCAAGGTGGCAATTTCAGCTTCATCATTAGGCGCAAGTTTTGACGCACCAAAGTCAGAAACTTTTGCTACAAAATTTTCATCCAGCAAAATATTAGCAGTTTTCACGTCGCCATGAAGAATAGGGGGTGAAGCAGAGGAGTGCATGTAGGCAAGCGCATCTGCCGACTCAGCAGCAATTCTGAGTCGTTCAAGCAAAGGTATAGGAGCATTGATATTATTTTTGTGGATATAGTGATAAAGAGTTCCGTTAGATATGTATTCATAAACGAGGATCGGAACTTCAACCTCTAAACAACAACCCAAGAGCTTGACCACATTTTTGTGGTTGATTTGTGCCAGGATCAGCATCTCTTTTGCAAAGTCTTTGGTCTCCTGTTCTTCCATTAATTTTGACCTCTTTATTGCCGCGACAGTGCCGTCATCCAAAATGCCTTTGTAGACGATTCCGTGGCCCCCACGTCCAAGCACCCGTTCTTCTGAGAACTTGTTGGTTGCCTTCTCAAGCTCTTCTTTTGTATAAATTTTAAATGTGGTGGTTTTGAAATAACTCATCTGCTGTCGTAGTAGAACGCCTCCATTCTGCTCAAAAAACTGTTGTCTAGTCCTGATGAGCCTCCTCTTTTGCATTCCTAGATACAGCCAGAAACTGGCAAATCCAACTAAGAAAACACCCACACTAGCACCTGCAAATTCTCACCGTAAGGTATGTCAGTTTCAATACAAACTTTGCTACTTTTTTTAATTTTGTTGTACCTCATGACAAAGAAGTTTTTATTTTGAAAGAAAATTCATATTCACAACTAGATGGATTTATACAGATTGCATCCATAATTAATAAAATTTATGCAGATATACAGATTGTAATGGGGTCATATATGACAGAAAGTGAAATTAAGTACCAAATGTGAAACCATACAAGGAAAAATCGGCCGTTCCTATCTGAATCGGCTCATCCAGATCAGAATCGTACTGTACCGATCCGATTTCAGACTAAGTTACACGGTATGTTAATTTTTCGTTCAATTTCAATCGAAACAGTACGATTCCAGTTAAATTTCAGCCGAAACGGTTTCATTCCAGTCATACCATCAGCTGAAACGCACAAATAAAATTTTCCAAAAATTCTCTCTAGTGTGACTCGAACCAAGGATCCTCTTGGTTATCAACCAAGCCAACTACAACTATACTATCTTTTGTTGCTTGAATACATAACTACATTTAAATATAAGCGTTGAAATGCTTGTATTATATTGTATTAGTAGATTATTAGATTGTAATCATTTATCTAAACATAAATTGTTAATAAATTATCTTTTTATCAAAAATTTCTTATTTTTTAGTGTGAAACATGCTTCTAACAAAAAATTCCGAGTTTCCGATCCAATTTTACCGATTCCGACCGATTCACCTGATTCTGATTCCACAGTCAAAAGACCGATCCCGATTCTGATTTTTCCTTCTATGTGTGAAACCATGTACTGATACATGACTAGTTGTAATGGAAAGTAATTTGGTAAAAACATTTCATCTAAATTATTTCTAAGATTAGGCAGTGAGTAAAACTAAAGAGCTTACCAGTAATTATTTTAAGTGCTGGGGTGAAATTGTCTTTTTCGTGACAACCATCCTTCCTAAGGGCATCGCCTTGAGTCCCACGTGGACAGGTACAGTTGTAGCTCCCGATTGTGTTTCTACAATAACCGTAGCATGGATAATCCTTCTCCAATTCACACTCATTTATATCTGTGTTACAAAATTTTGATAATTAAACTAAAGAACAAAACGAAGATTCAACACCGAGCACAATACACCTCTTAATAGGGATAGATACTTAAATACTCACTTTCATTAGGGATAAAAGTTCAATTAGCGATTGCTCCAACGAATTAGAAGATAGTAAGATTTGGCCATTGTTACGCACTTTCTCCGAATCTGTTTATACATATTTAGGACCGAATCTGTTTCTTTTTTAAGTTCAGGTACTTAATTTCACAAATCGAAGTTCTTGGTCGCCCTATTGGTATAAAAGTTCATCATGAGAACCTTATTTAATTTTAGTGTTCTGATTTCAAATAGAATAAATTTAGTTATCAATTGGTTTTGTACTGAACTAGTTTAACAGTAAAAGAGAAACTTCAATATCATCCTGAGTCCTGACAATGTAATCGGAAGGATAAAAATAATAATATTACCTTCACATCCCCCAGTGATGTATGGATTTCCGTGGTATCCCTTTGAACATTTGCAAAGATATCCAGGACCATTATCAGAATTGTAGCAATCATGATTCGCACTCTGACATGCAAAATCAGTCATGTTACACCTTGCGTAACTACAATTATCAACATTTCTTACAGCCCAATCGATCCTTACCTGGACCTTGAAATCATTAGTCCTTGTTAGGTAAGAGTTGTCAAAATGGAACCAATTTGAATCCGCAAGAAAAACATACAAACAATTTGTAGAATATGCAGACAATATTGGGACAATACTGTTATTTGTAGCAGAAGGCGCAAAATACTGTAAATATGGATAGTAGTAATTGAGTCCATTCGGAAGAGAGATCTGACAGCACCCGTCTCCCGTGCACGAACCGTTCCCTGGCCCCCACTTCCCAGAAACCATGCCCATCTGCCGACAAGTTGAAACGCATCCGCTAACATAATAACCAGCTGGATCCACAAAATATCCTTGATTGGGACAACCAACAGCAAAGAACCTGTTACTGACAGAAAGGACGTATGGTATCTCAACGATAATAATCTCTGTAGAGATATAATCTCTAGTGCCGGAAATATAACCTCCACTTGAGTTGTAACAAGCACGTGTCGCCATAACCGATATATGCAACTCACCTCTTGGTGAAATGTCTGTGATTTCATAGTTAGTAGGGCCGTACATGAAGAGCCGAGGTGGGTTATAGGATTCTTTGCACAAGAGGAGGAAATCATCTCTGAAGCACTTAGGCTCAAAGCCGAACGGGTAGGGTACTGTAATGTTCCCACATTTGTTTCTGCAACCCGGTAAAGAAACCAGTGGAGAGATCTGTGATGCAGCTTGGGTGGACGGTACAACAGTGAGTAGAGAGAGAAGCAAGGGTAGTAGGAGGTAAGGAGGAGCCATTTATGGTATGAAGGGATGTAGCTTGCTTACTGGACTTTTAATAATATAATGGGGTCAAGGTTGACGCAGTTTGTTAGATATGAAATAACATAAGCAATTTCTGTGACTGTCAGTGTCCAAGGGGTCAATTTGGATCCGCCTTTCTTGACTTTATTTTTCATGTTGCTATTTGATAATTAATGCAGTATGACTCGGTCTCATTGATTTGTCCAGGAGAATTGCTATGAGAAAATGTAGCTCCAATCCAACTAGTGGATTTTTCGTAGATTGCACAGAAGGGCACTGTAGCGCTACAGTACAACTTTTTCTTTTTCCATCATCCTCTATAAAAATAAAATAGGAGCTTGTTACTCAATAAAAACTCTGACTATAAAATTTATCTTTAATCAGATAATTGATGGATTTCAAAAATGCGGTATCGCTTTAAATTCAATTTAAATACATTATATGAAATATTGATAATCGATATTGGTGCTACAAATCATATTCTTAGAAATAAAAATTTATCCAATAACCTAGACATAAGTAAAAATTACCAAAGTGCATAAAAAAAATTGTCAAATAATTTCTAGAGATATTAATGATATTTTTTATGTAGAACCCTTTACAACAAATTTACTTTGAATTAAGAAATTAACACAATTTGAGTTAAATTGCAACACAATTTTTTCTCCAATAATGTAATTTTTCAAAAAGGAAAACCAGAAAAATAAATAATGAAATTTATGTTATTGAAACACAATAAAAAATTATCTTTGTACAACGAAAAATTATATGGAAGAAACAACTGGTATTCACTGTATGGACCTTGCACAATCTTTCTTTGCCTATTTGATCTTGATTAATATACTCTGGTACAGGGGGGAAAGATACGCGTTATTCAAACACTATACTACAATTTGTATCGGGCTTAAATACCCTCCTACAAGCATTATTCAGTACCAGACTACCAACTGTTATTGGAGGCTCTTTTGCTTATGTCATACCAATCCTTTACATCATTGACGATTCATCCCTTCAAAAGATCGCCAATCCACATGATGTAAGTTTTCATCTGTTTTGCTTTGCATTATTGCAAACCCAGAATCCGGTCAGCTCTCAACTTCAAATTAAAGGACGCAAATGATGTAAGTTTTTCATCTGTTTTAAACGATAGCAACCCAGGTTACAGTCATCTGTCAACTTTAAAGGTACTGTACCTTTTATGTATTGTACTGCTCTGGTCAGGTGTATATGACAGTAATAAATTATCTTCTCTTATAGAATTATACATACAATGCTAGCAATTCAAGGAGCAGTAATCATAGCCTCAAGCATACAGATAGGACATGGTCTCAGCCAGCTTTGGGGTGTCTTTTGTAGGTATCTATAATTCTATTATCAATGATATTTTCATGAAAAAAACCTTCTAAATTAAGAAAAATAAAGCTACCGTGTAAAAAGAAAAGGATTATGACAGAATTACCCTTTACCCTCAGTTAATCCCTGCATGAACAGGAAGAAAAGAAAACAGCATGTGAAATTATAAAGAAATTAGGGAAGGAGTGCATTATTGTAGCATTAAACGAGTAAAGTATGTTAGGTTAATTTCAGGTTTTTTCAGCCCTCTGGGATTGGCTCCTGTTATTGGCCTAGTTGGTCTGGGTCTCATTCAGCGTGGATTTCCATCGGTATAAAACTATTTGATATTTTGCTTCTTTGGTTTTGAGTAATTCTGGAACAAATCTGGAACAATCTAGAGCCTGTTTAGTTCCATAAGCTGGAAGGCTCAAGTTATAGTTCATGGGACCCCCTTTGATTATTTAATTCTGGAACAAATCTGGAATTACAGTACACAGAACCTCTTTGGTCAGGAATTAGGATAAAACTAAAAACACTGTTTCAACCACTAAGTTAAAAAAAAAATTGCTAAATCTGGAAGTAAACATTTTGACCCATCGTTGACTAACTGTGAGTACAAACTCCAACTCAGGACAGCAAATTAATGGCACTTGAACTGAGGTAGGGCCTCAATTATGAACATACCATGCCTAAATTTACAACAAATTAATATAAAACAAACCAAGTAAAATAAAGTTTTGGCACGAAATCTAGTGACAATGTATCAACTTGACACCCTTCACAACTATCAAAAGTAATTTGTAATATGACAGTTGGATGTGAACTATCCTTACGCATGTGACATATGAATGATGAAATTTGATGTCAGTTTAACTGCAGGTTTGAGCTTGGTAATGGGCTTTGGTGGAAAGTCTCGTAAGCTCGATCTAGATCCCAAATATTTGCCCCATCCGATGCATCCTCTGTCTCAGTTTACCACGTAGCTGAGACCATACTTGATCTAAAAATTCTAGACCATTCAGCAATCCGAACTAGTGATTTTCTACCTAACTACAAAATAGTAAAAAAAAAAAAAATTTAAATGCTATATTTATATGCAATACACAGAAGGTTCTACTGAATCAGACTGAAACAGCAATGAGTTGAAACAATGGCCAAACTGAGATTTTCATGGTGCCAATTGGTGAGCTGCCAATTGAAAATAGTTACTTAAAAGTCACAATTAGACTTGCAATTAGAGAACCACACACAAATTGATAAAAGTTTCATGACTCTCAAGTTCTTAATTAGAGAAATCCTAGGAAATATATCCCGTTTATGCTTCTCTGAGGCATTTTCACATATATCTCGTGTGCATATTCCTGCCCTGATGAGTACCAAGTGCCAACAAATTAACCCTCGACACATACAAGACCAATCTACAAAGCCGAGATCCTAATAAATCTCAAATAAAAAAGCAAAAAATGCAACAAGATAAAGGCCTGAGCAATACTAAATTAGAGAAGATCAAAAAAGAAATAATATTTTTTTTTGGATTTATCATAGATTGCAAAGTCGGCCGTTCCGGCGCGGAATCGGCCGGAGCCGATCCGATTTCAGTCCGAGTTACCCGGTAAGTATGATTCCAGTCAAATTTCGGCCATTTTAGTGAAATTCCGGCCGGAACAGCCCAGTTTCAGTCAAATTTCGGCCATTTCAGTGAAATTCTAGCCGGAACAGCCAGTTTCAGTAGAATTAGGCGAAATGCAGCAAGAACTCAGAAAGCAAAATTCTTTTGTCTCCAGCGACATTCGAACCCAAGCCACCCCTCTAACTAAGAGCCAACACTACCACTAAATCATTGCTTGTTTTATTACTTGAAGGTAGGGTTGTTAAAAAAGCTCGTAGCTCATGGCTCGCTCGTGACTCACATCTGGCTCGATCGGTAACAGCTCGTTCGATGGTGGATTATTTAATTGTAATCATCTAGCAGCGGGAAAGCAAAATTTGTTTGTCTCCATCAGAATTCGATCCCAAGGGAGCAATATATTGTCTTAGTGGATTATTTAATTGTAATCATTTGTCTAAACTTCACAAATTATTTTTTTTATCAATTTTTTTCTATTTTTCTAGTATTAAACGAGCTTCTGACAAAAAAATCCGAGTTTCTGATCCGATTCGGCCAATTTTGACCAATTCATCCAATTCGGATACCCCAGCCAAAAGTCCAATTCCGATTTTTCCTTCTATGGGATTTATAGGCACGGACACTCAAGGTTAAAAAATAAATAATTTCATTGTGGCAATTTGTCGAACACCTTGTAAGCATCAAGGATATACATATGCACCTCTCCCTCTTTCTCTCTGTGCGTCTGTTGGAATTTGAGAGAGGCGAAATATAGAAAGGAGAAAAAGAGAGCTGTCAAATAGATCTTACAAATTGAACTCCTAATGCTTTGTTTGTTTGGAAGAGAGAGAAGGAGAGAAAAGAGTAAGGCAAGGGCTATGTGCCCATTTGTATGGTTCGACCTGACAGGTGGGCCACTTATTTCATAGACCCAATTTTATTGGAGTTTTGCCGAGTCTTTTAAATCCGTGCTTTTTTTGTGATACCCAAAAAAAAATAAAAAAAAATTAATAATAATAATATTTTTTTCAAAAATATTTCAAATCTACCCAAACCGCTCTACTAAGGGGCGGCCTTCTGTGAAGAGCAAACTGCCCACCATGGGACGGCCTTCTGTCCAGGGAAAAACGCCCTCCCGTGGGGCGGTTGCTACAGTAACATTTTTTTTTTGGATCTGAATGTTTTAATCTAAAAATTAGAAATAAAAAATGAGAAATAAAATAGCAAACAAAAATGTTCAATTTTACTTATGTCGTCAAATTTTTTTTTTAAGATCTTAATATTTTCATCTAAAAATGTTCAATCTTACGCCGTGTATAGAACCCAACCGAAGTACCGAGAAAATATACTCTTTACAAATTTCTTTACCCAACATTAATAGTATAAATGTGATCAAATGTTAATGACTATGAGATCTGAATCTGTTGCGATTCTTAACCCATGAACAGTACCTTACAACAGTTGTTTTTTCCAAATCCAACTGTTGAATTGTTTCAAAATTCGTGCACAAAAAAATGAGCTGTTTTGAGATATGTGCACATAAATTATTGGATGGTTGGATTTGGAAAAACAGAGATTTTAGAATTAGTGTTCATAATATTCGAATCGCAGCAAATCCAATTCCATGACTGCGTAGGAAAATAGGCAATATTTACAATGGTAGTTATTCAATATACATTTATATTGATACTTTGATAGCGCTTGGGCCATATATATTTATTTGGTCCAAGACATTCTTCCAATAGAACCGATTCCTTTAAAAATACTCGACATTCCTTAAATAAGATGGAAGTTTTGTTCAAGAATAACCAAAAAAAGCCCCTTAAAATGCTGTGTATTTCTCAATAGAACCAATAATTCTTTTTGTTTAGTGATTCTCAAGACATCTCATTTGCCGTCATTTTTATTTATATCTAACATTAAATATAAATTGTCAACTATATCCACCAAACTTGGGAAATTTTAAACTTACCCAAAACGACTATTTAATAGCAAAAATTAGAAACCGGTGATTAAATAGCCGATTCCTAATTTTTATTAGTAACCAGCTATTAAGTGGTCGGTTCCTATTTTTAATAGAAAACAGCTAATAAATAGCCAGTTTCTAATAAAAAATATATTATTTTTTTACACCGGAAATCATATGATGTTATCACTTGAAAGATAATATTCTAATTATATTGGTTAATAAAAGTTTAAACACTAGATTTTGCAACGACTTTCTAATCATCTGTATTAAATTTTTAAAATTATTTCTCTTATTTCTAAAACACTTGCACGTTGTATATGTATTTATCTAAGACATCTCTCGTAAACAGTCGAGGTTAAGACAATGAATAAAGCAAGAGAGACGATATATTTACCAAGGAGGCATAAAACAACGATGAAACTGCAAACGGCCATGAAACGGCGCTCGAGTGTCCGATTTCAGCAAATAACGACTTTTCGAAAAGCTGGTGAAAATACGCATGCATCAGTATCGCTAATGCTAGATTTCAGAATTGCAAAAAAATAAAGAGAAGAGCTTCAAAACTTGAGTTGACCAATAAATATTTGTTTAGCTTGGCACGATTCTCAAAGCCCAATAAATATTTGTTTGACCAAATGCATCTTCAAGGCTCGTTCATTTTTGTTGCCACTGGTTCACTGTGGACCAAACATCTTTTCAAAGTCTATATTTAGTTTTCTTTTGTCCCAAATCGAAACTTAACTATCTTATTAAATCGACAACCAGAAATCCAAATTAACGCCAAAAAGATGCGGAATAGGCCCCAAATAGAAGAGAATCGCCTCAAATAGTAAGAATCGGACCGATTTGTAACAAAATAAATTGTAAAATTGGCCGATTCCGTCACTGTTCATCCGATTTCTCTCAGAAAATCGCACAGGCGAGGAAATCGGGTATAAATCGGATTGGACTACGCCGATTCCGAGTTGACTCGGAATCGGCCGATTTTCAGAACCATCCCTCTATCAGATTATCTCCAAAATTGGGAATAGTTTTAAAAACAACGCAAACATTTCTTACTTATGCTTGTTTGATCAGATAATCAGAATTAATTACTAATTTTTCTCTCAAAAAGTCTAGTTTACTGGATCATTGCTCTTTAAATTTTTTATTTTTATTTTAGCAACCAGGCATTGGTAGAATGGCCACCAATAAGAGCATTTCGCGGATGGATAGCCTGGTCAATCTCTCCTCTAGTAGTAAGTTAATTAACTCTTCTATTGTCCTTCAAGAGTGCAATTCCAACTTAAACTTTTTTGTGAGAAAATGCAAACAGAGCTTTTTGGCTGTGGCACCTATTTCAAGATTGATCCTCATCAAGTAGCATTAATTGAACTTAAACAGTTCAGATTTGAAATAGATTGTGCAAGTTCCTTTTTTTTTAACAATAGATTGTAAGAGTTTGCAATGGCAATTCGCTGCATCCCTGTACAGGCTTGAAATATCTAAGCCAAACCTGCAAAACAAAATAAAGGAAATATTACTTCCAGGTGCCTTTACTATCTGCATTCATGTGTTATGTCCTTTTTGTTATCATACAATATCTGATACCTTTTGTTGCTGAAGGGATATAAATTATATTCAAGCTTTGTTATCATATATTATCTTGTAATTTTTGTTTTAATTTTTTTGAGTCTATTACATGTGTATAACCTTCTCCAATTGGATGATATATTACAAGCCTCCGAATAAATTCTTTCAGATATTAACCGTTTGGAGAGCAGTAGACGGAAAATAAATTGAGGTTTATTACTGATACAGTACATCATTTGAATTATGAATTGCTACTAAATATACCGGTACAAAAATAGTCTAAAAGAAAAATAAATAAATAAAAGAAATGAATTAACATCTGTTATTCTTATGTAGGGATATCTTTCAATAAACAGAGTGTGAAGATTTCAAGGAGACAGCTTTACTCAAGAAACAAGCATGTGCATGTGACAGTCGATAATATCTTTTAATTCATTCTTTCTTTTTAGATGACATTGTTTTTTTTTTTCTTTTTTTTTGATATTATTAATGTAAATTTGAATGATGATATATGTTAATGTATTATGAATGTGTTTTTTTTATTAATTAGTCTCTATTTTATATTATAGTTTATATTATAATTTCAAGAGTATTTATTCAAAACAAAATTAATAGAATGACTACTTAATGACTAATTACAACGAATATTAGAATTACATTTGCATATCAGTTTTGTTGCCTTTAAAATATTTATGGTTGCATTAAATTTATTAATTGCAACCAAATTTGGTTGTATTTAGAATTACGTCCGCATACTAATTTTGTTGCATTAAAATATTTTTGGCTGCATTAGATTTAATAATTGCAACTAAAATTTGGTTGCAAAAATTGCACAAATAGCAACGATCGATTCGTTGCGATATACTATTTTATTGTTACCATTTGTTGGTTGCGATAAATACTCAATTTATTACTACGCATTTCATGCAACTAAAATTTGGTTGCAAGAATTGTACAACTTGCAACCATGAATTTCATTGCAATATACTATCTTATTGCTACTATTTTTCAGTTGCAATAAATGTGCAATAGCAACTATTTATTTGGTTGCAATAAATTATTGCTCCGTATTTAATGCAACTAAAATTTGGTTGCAAAAATTGCACGAGTTGCAACCATAGATTTCGTTGCGATATACTATCCTATTTCTACTATTTTTTAGTTGCAATAGATGCGTAATAGCAACTGTTTATTTGGTTACAATAGATTATTGCTACGAATTTAATGCAACTAAAATTTGGTTGCAAAAATTGCACAATTGCAACCATGAATTTCGTTGCGATATACTATTTTATTGCTATCATTTTTTGGTTGTGAATACTACTTTATTACTTCCATTTTTTGTTGTGATAAATGCGCAATAGCAACCGTTTACTTGGTTGCAATACCTTATTGCTTCGTCGGTCTAGCAACCAAATTTTGGTTGCAAAATATATATATATGTATGTATGTATGTTAAGTTGGAAATTAATGCATTATATTTATTGATTGGTTCCATTTAAGTCGTTAACTGTTGTTTGATTCAGTTCAAGCAGAGATCATAATTTATTAATTTATACAGCCCAGCTCCCTCACAAATTCCTAACGTGCCTTTATTGATGCCGGGATGAGACATGAATCTTGGGGTTTCAAATTAATACAGATAATGTATTTCCACAGCAATGCAGCATGGATTATAATTGTTCACACTAGATGCAGCATGGAGCACTTTAGGAAGAGAAGTACTGGGACTGCATTGTTTTTGTTTTTGTTTGTGAAAAGCTTGATAGGGGCTGTCGAGTGTACAATGAAAGTAAATAGATTTTTTTTATTTATTTTTTGTTGACAGGAGACATTTGAAACTCTGAATATGTTGACTAAAGTAAAGTTAAAAGACTGTGCATCCATGATATATATATATATATATATATATATATATATATATATATATATATATATATATATATATATATATATATATATATATATATATTTGCTTTTTCTATTCCTGATTTGACTAAAGGTAAAAAAAAAAAAACATACATGTAATTTCTATAGCGCATAGTAAGCTGATGTGAAAATAAGAAAATTATTGGTCTGTTTAAGTCAGAAATTAAGAAAATTACTTATGTTTTATTTTCAATTTGATGCTGCATTTATATTGAATATTATAGTTTAGATATTACAATATTATACTTACTTTTTAATTTCTTTTAGTTAAATATTTATTTAGACATAGTCGTGCCTATGTTAGTTAAATAGATATTATGGTTTATATTTTAAATTAGTCAAAGATGTGCGGTATACGTGAAATTCCTCCTACGTATACCTCTCGAAAACTACAAAAATATGTATTTCGACCTCTACATTTTGAAATTACGTATTTTTCCCTCTAAACTTCCAAAACTCACAGATTTAATCATTGTATTGTTTTTTTTTTATATTAAAACTCATTTATAAATTAAAACTGGAAGCACCATATTTTTATTTAACTAAAGCTAGGCTATAGTTTTAATTGTACATACTTAATAAAATATCATTATTTTTTAACAGCCTTATTAATTTGCTTATGAAATTTATTCTATCGATCAATTTTTTTTTTTTTAGACTAGAGTTTTCTTCTCACATTGCTTCATCACACCAATAAAGTGGGGAAATGACACGAATATACATGCATAGCCAACAACTGCTGCTTTCTCTCTTTCTTTCTCTTCTTTTTATACTTTGCTTTAAGTAGATATATTCGTTCTCTTAATTTGATTTTATGATTTGCTCCAAGGGGTGGGCCAATTGGACTTTAATTCGTGTAAAGTGAAAACTAAATTCCACCAAAATCGGATAGGTGCTTTGCTTTGCTTGCACTGATTATTATCTCCTTTCCCTATAGCTCCCTTTTACTGTTTTCAAGTGCTTTCTCTGTTTCTCTTGATCTATTGCCCTTGTAATAATTTCCACTTTCAAACTCGAACAAATTAACATTACCAATTTAAGCAATGACAAGCGTGCTGATCTCGGACCTGATACCTATCCTGCAACAGCCCGGATTGATGCCGGGAATGGAGGAAGAGTGCCAGCAGCTGCTCCAACTGTTTAGGGATATCCTGCCTGCACTCCCTCATGCATTCATGAAACAAGAAGGCAGCTGGCTTAGGGACCTTAATGCAGCGGCATATGAAGTTGATGACATAGTAGATGAGTTCAGATATGAAAAGCTTCAAGCAGAGGCTGAGACCAACCGCCACCAGAGCGGTGACAAAGCAAGAACTGGTATCTTCTCTCTTTGTAAATTAATTAGTGGGATGAGGGAGAGGCTCCCCATTAAGGGAGGGATGAGGGAGAGGCTCCCCATTAAGGAAGGGATGAAGGAGAGGCTGACAGGACTTGTGACCAGAATTCGAGTTCTTCTTGAAACGTCTACTCGTTTCATTAGTCAAGATATCCAGGGGCTAATGCCTGTAGCTGAAAGTCGGGAAGGCCCGATTTTATTTAGCCTGAAAGAAATTGATCCTATTATTGTTGGCAGAGATCGAGAAAAGGAGAGAATTGTGAACTGGTTGCTTGATTCCAACGTTGTTGGAGATACCAATACCATTGCAGTAATCACAATTTTTGGTGTCGATGGTCAAGGAAAGAGCACCCTGGCTAGGTTCACATGTGCTGATGCCCGAATCAAGGATAATTTTGAGGTTATTCTATGGGTTGATGTTGGAGGTGAAATTGATGTTCCTAGAATTGCAAAGTCCGTGATAGATCAGGTAATGGGGAAAGATTGTTGCTTATCTGAAGGTGATCCTGATTTACTACAGCGCCGCATTTATCAAGAGTTAAGCGGTAAGAGATTCCTTCTTGTCTTGGATGATGTAGGGGGTGATGTATGGGATGATATAAATGTGGATTGGTTAAAGAGGGAGCATTTGAAGTCAATGTGGGAGCAGTTGAAGTTAAAGTGGGAGCAGTTGAAGTCATGGCTTGAGCAATCTGCTGCAATTGGGAGTTCCTTAATAGTAACGACAAGTTCGAGAAGAGTGGCAAACTTTATGTCCCCAGCAGGTGGATACAAAATGAACATATCGTCTTTGAGAGAGGAAGAACTTTGGACTCTGTTTTGCAACAGAGCATTCTCTGCTGATCGAAAAATTTCTCCAGAGATACTTGAGATTAGCCGACAAATACTAAAAAAATGCGATGATTCGCAGGATGTGAATCTGATGGCTGGTTTGATGAGATTCAAGAAAGAGCTTGCTGAATGGCAACAAGTAATTCACCAATTAAATCATTCAACAAGTAATTCACCAATTGGATTGTGCATTGCTCATTTATCTCCTGAAACTAGAGAATGCTTTGCCTTTTGTTCTGTCTTCCCTAAGGGCCATTACATGGACAAAGAGGTGTTGGTCAAACTTTGGATGGCCAATGGTCTAATCTCTTCTGATAGATCAACATCTGTAGAAGAAAAAGGTAACCATATATTCAATGAGCTTGCCTTGAGGAATTTATTTGAGGATGTCAAACTTGTTCCCGATAGTTCATCTAGGGACAAACATGGATATCGTAGTAGAGTGATATGTAGATTGCATCCCCAGATACATTTTTTGGCGAATTCTTTTTTACGATATGAATTCGATTCTGTACCAAGACCTAATCGTTTTCAGTTTATACCAGTAGATATTCCTGTGTTATTAAAAAATAATCCAGATGGGCGTATCTTGATATACTCGAATGATCCCTTCATTAGAAATGTCAAAAGTAGTGTGCTACCCAACTCAAACTCTTTGAGAGCTTTGCACTTGCCCTCGGCTTTATTTGACAGAGACTTATTTGAACTGAAATATAGAAAACACTTGAGATATCTTGATCTATCTGGCAGTAGAATTAAGAGATTACCAGAATCCACAAGCTCGTTATACTTCATGCAAACTCTAAATCTCTCAAAATGTTTGCTTCTTGAGCGGCTTCCCGAAGATATGAGATACATGAGGAGCCTTATGCATCTCCATGTTGATAAATGCCCGAAGCTAAAAAAAATGCCGTTACATCTCGGGCAACTGAGTGGCCTAAAGATCCTTACAACTTATATTGTCGGAGGAAGTGCCGGCAACGGCATTGATGAACTAAAGTGCTTGAATCTTAGCGGCTTGCTGGAGATATATAACCTGCGTATGGTGAAGGATGCAACAATTGCGAAAGAGGCAGATTTGTTTTCAAAAACAAATTTGGAGCGGTTAACTTTATGCTGGGGTAGACAACAACTGGTTATGTCAAAAGGAAATAATCATTCAGAGGTATTGGAGGCTCTACAACCTCACAATGGATTGAAGGTGTTGAAAATACAACAATATGGGGGAAATGAATTTGCAAATTGGCTTACCAATCCAGTAGATCTCCTGAATTTGGTTGAACTTCATTTGATTGGTTGCTCACAATGTAGCACCATTCCTCCTGTGTGGAAGATGCGATCCCTTCGAGTTCTCTGTTTAAAATATATGATCAATCTAACATGTATGTACAACTTCGAGTTAACCTCCTTCCCTGGTATAGATAAGAAAGATGGCTCGGAGCTATTCCCAAGCCTCAAGAGACTGGTATTAGTTGGAATGAAAAGGTTGGAAAGATGGCATGGAGAAGAAGGAATGCAGAGAACAATACCATCTTTTCCCATGCTTGATGAGATGGAAATCACAAGTTGTCCAGAGCTGAAAAGCATGCCTAGTGTTCCTGTCCTTAAATATTTAACCATAAGCATAGAAAATCATGGTCAACTCCAGTCTACCATTGATCTTATAACACAATCACAGAGCTTAGTTGAAGTCAGCATAGCAAAAGCAAGCTATTCTGATGACGAGGCATTGTCAGAATTAGGCGCAGAAGTGAAGGGACGTAATAGCCAGAAGCTTCGAGTAATGCGTCTGGATTCAACTAATAGTTTTTTCATGGCCAGAGCATTTTTGATACCGCATCTAAGGTTGGGTTTTTGGAGATCACTGGTTTCACTTGAAAATTTGGATATTTTCAATTGCAGCAGCATTTTTGCCTGGCCATTAGAGGAGTTTAGAAACTTGCACAAATTGAAACGGCTATCTTTCCGAAAGTGCCCAAACCTAACTGGTTTGAATCCTAACCAGTTGCAAAAAGATGAAACCGTTTTACCGCTGCTTCAATACCTAGAATTCTATGCATGCCCTTCTTTGAAAGAGGTTCCGAGGTGCACATCGATCCTTTTCTTGGAACTAGATGAATGTCCCAAAATCAATTCAATTTCAGGTTTTAATAACCTGAAGATGGCGTACCTCTCATGCTTAGACTGGACGTCTTTGCCAACTGGATTCCAAGACCTCAAGAAATTGGAGTCTCTTAGGGTGTCCGAATGCTACTGCCTGACATGCTTGCCAGTTGAGTTGGCAGGTCTCACTTCGCTTCGAACCTTGATCATTGACAAATGCGCAAGAGTGCATCGTCTTCCCGATGGTCTTGACCAAATGCTCTCTGGTCTTGAAAATTTCCAAATTTCAGAGTGCCCTGCTCTAAAAAAGTTCTGTGAAGAGGAACCATATTCTTCCATAATCTCACAATTTGGCATGAGGTACATAGCCCTCCTTTCTCATGTATTATTGTAAATTTGTAATTGAACCCTTCCCTTTCCAAAACAAAGTTGGTGTTTATGGAAAAAATGATTTTTGTGCTCTTATTATTACCTCATTCGACCCTTGTTAATATGGATAATCAGTACACTTGACCCCACTAGAAGGTTTATGCATGGGTTGAAATCCATACCCAATCTCTTTACTGGATGGTTATTCTAGGTACCAAATTTAATAGATCCCAGTTATGATATTCAGTACCAGTTAGCATATTTTTTTACTGCTGTTTTGTTTTTTTCTTGTTTCTTCAGTAGATTTCTCCAATATTCAGTACCAGTTAGCATATATACTGCCTCATATAACACCTGTAATAATCCTAGGTTTTATATATGGGAAGAGTATTGCAGCTTTGCATAGAGAACACTAGACAATTAGCTCTTTGCACAAAAAATATATATATATATATAGAGATGGGCTATTGTGCTTTGCAATGCATAGACACCTTTGCGCATTGGACCATAAATCACCGATTCAAAGTCCAAATGATCGATCCAAACCGTTCATCTTGTTCTCCATATTAATATGTGCTTGTAGACCAAATTTTACATTTTTTGGAATTTTTTTACTATTTATTAAGCCACTTTGAAAATCGCTGATCCAACGGTGGCTTAACCAAATAGAGAAACCGTTGGATCAGCGATTTTCAAAGTGGCTTAATAAATAGTAAAAAAATTCCAAAAAATGTAAAATTTGGTCTCCAAGCACATATTAATATGGAGAACAAGATGAACGGTTTGGATCGGTCATTTGGACTTTGAATCGGTGATTTATGGTCCAATGCGCAAAGGTGCCTATGCATTGCAAAGCACAATAGCCCATCTCATATATATATATATATATATATATATATATATATATATATATATATATATATATATATATATATATATTTTTGCAAATGTGGGATCAAGTTCTATTTATCCTTGTTGAAACTAATTAACTCTCCACAAGCACCTGTAAGAAAATTTCCATATGCCCCTTGTTGCTCAATCACCTATAGGGCATTTTCGAAATTATTCCATTTGACATAATTATTCACATTGTTTCAGACATTTGAAACTTACAAGAAATGAACTTTCTAATGATAAAAAAAAAAAACCTAAACAACCTCTGTTAAGTTCGATACAATTTTACTAATATATTACTTTTTCTCCACCAATGTAGTTCATCAGAAGGTTCGGAATAGGGTGGATTTTGCATCACTTTATATGTCATTGTGTCGCTATTAGGTATGTATATAGATAAGTTCAAATCTTTCTGAGTTAATATTTCTTTAATTTCCATATTTCTGTGTGGTCTGGTTATAATGCTAGCTAAACGATCCAAATCAAGATTCACATGGTTTGGGTTTGGGATGGCAAAAAAATTGAGAACAAAAAAAATGTAAAGAAGCGGGGATTGTTTTTTTTTTTTTAATGCTTATATATTTGTTGTTTTGATATTTTAACACTTCTAAAATATTACTACCGTTCTCCACTACTACATGTGTCAATTAAACTCCATATTAGATTTTATTTAAGAAGTTCACAATGGCACAAAAGGACAATAATTTATTTTTTACAATCTAATAAAACAGGGATATATATATCCTGTTTTCATTTTTCAACAGCAAATGGTCTGTAGTTTAATTATTGTTTCATTGCAATTATTTTAAGTGCGGTATATAGTTTCTGATATCAATTACTAGGGATATAAATGTTAACATTTGTTTTTAGTAACGGGTAAATCACCTATTATATTTTCCACTAAAAAAAAGAATATTTTACTAGTAATTCAAGTTTCATGGATGTAGCAATGTTGGAAGAAATTTAACAATTATATAGCCACTATTTAATTTATTTATTTTTAATTTTCGCTTCTTCCAAAATCTTTCATGTAGCGGCTGTAAAAATAAAAGGTATTCCAATTCAATCATTTTTTGTAGTGTTTTGAGTTGCCATGAGTATTAAAGAAACACATGTAACATTTTACTTTTCACTGGGATGTATGAGAAAAGAGGAGAAACGCCCATTTGGTGACTATTTTCAAATAATTTGCTTGTGATTTTGAATTGTTATTAGTTGAATGAGTTGGTCCGTATACAATTAATATCCTCCAAAATAAACAAGTATTTTTAAATTTGTATCGTCCCTTAATCTTAAAAACTCTATATAATACAAGACGAAATGAACACACACACACACATATATATAGGGTGGATTTTGCATTTCTTGACACATCGTTGTGTAGCAATTAGGTACGTATATAGATAAGTTCAAATATTTTGAGTTAATATTTCTTCAATTTCCATAATTCTATGAGGTCTGGTTATCATGCTAAACGATCCAAATGAAGACACATGGTTTGGGATGGCAAAAAAATTGGGAACAAAAAATAAATGTAAAGAAGCGGGAATTTTTTTTTTTTTTTTAATTCTCCACTACTACATATATGTGGCAATTAAACTCCATATTAGATTTTTTTTTAAAAAATCACAATGGCACAAAAGGACAATAATTTATTTTTTACAATCTAATAAAACAGGGATATATATATACTGTTTTCATTTTCAACGGAAAATGGTCCATAGTTTAATTATTGTTCCATTGCAATAATTTTAAGTGCGGTAAATATTTTCTGATATCATTTATTAGGGATATTATATTTTCCACTAAAAAAAATAATATTTTACCAGTAATTCAAGTTTCATGGATGTAGCAATTTTGTAGGAAAATTAATAATTATATATCCACTGATTTTATTTTATTTTTCTTAATTTTCACTTCTTCCAAAATCTTTCAAGTCGTGACTGTAAAAAAATGTATTCCAATATTATCATTTTTTATAGTGTTTTGAGTTGCCATGAGTACATTGGAACACATGTAACATCTAATTTTTCACTGGGATGTATGAGAAAAAGAGTAGGCGGAGGAAGAGGAGAAGTGTGGTGACTATTTTCATGTAATTTGGTTGTGATGAGGAGGGTTCAAATGCATCACAGTTTTGTACTCCAATTATACTCCACATCTTTATCTCTGATTTTAAAATCCGAACAGTCGATCCAAACTGCTTAAAATAATTATTACAATAAAATATTCTTTGAGACCAAATTTTACATTTTTTTTTAGAATTTGTTTACTATTTTTTTTGGTAGGTATAAAATCTCAGTTTTCAGGATATCTTGGACCATCCAAAAAAGCGATATTATACCTACGAAAAAAATAGCAAACAAAATCTAAAAAATATAAAATTTGGTCTCCAAGCATATTTTATTGTAATAATTATTTTGAGCGTTTTGATCAATTGTTCGGATTCTGAAAACGGAAATAAAAATGTGGAGGATAATTGGAGCACAAAACTATGGTGCATTTGAACCCTCCTCGAGTATATAAATTTTGTATTGTCTCTTAAACTTAAAAACTCTATATAGTACAAAATGAAATTAACACACACACACACACACACATATATATATTGGAACTAGTTAGAGTTATTATCTAGTCTTTTTTGGCTGGAAAGGAATAAAATATGGTTTAAGGGTGTTTCTGCAAAATCAATCAGGAATTTGGATAGCTCTATTATTTCCTTACTCTCATTTTGGAATAGATCCAAAAGTGATGATTCTTTTTATAAATTAACTCCTATTTTGGCACATGATATGACAGAATTTCCCTTGCAGGAAGGTACAGGTACACCTTCCAATACCGGATCCTGTGTTTCGACTAGACCCCTGTGAAGCAACTGGTTAAAAGGAATTTATTTCCTCTTCTACTTGTATCTTCTTTTGAAACTGATATTTGCTTTGAAATACTGTTTTGTTTTGTCTTTGGTCTGTAATACTTGATACAGTTCTTCTTATGTTTAAGTTTGAATGCATTGTGACTCTATAGTTTGTAGGAGTTTTAAAATCATATTCTATAATAGTTTAATTATACATGGAGTTATGATACCAGATGATTTGGGTAATCACCATCTTTTAAACTCTTTAGATTTCTTAATAAAATTGGTAGATTTTGAAAAAACATAATTTTTCATAAACAAATCCTTCCTATGACACTAGTCATACTGAAATTAAATCCGTGATAATTGTAAATGTGTGTGTTAATCTTGATGACAGCAATCCCTAAATTCGTTCGCACAAAAGATAAAGCATATATGTTTTATTAAGTTTCTCATGGAGTTTAGTTTAACTCACTGAATGTTAATAATGGACTTATTTCTGGATATCCGCGTTCTCTTAACGGGCTAAGAAACAGCTCTATCACATCATAATTAATTAAGTCTGCCTCGCCAACTCCCAGGAGGGGTAAACAATGAGCTCAAACGGGCCCTTGCCATGCTGAACAGGCTTTTTATGGGCTTTTCTAGTGAGTCTGTTGGCAAGTTTGTTCATATTATAATTTTCTGTTCTATGCATATAAATTGTGGCAGTTTAGGTTTTTAAAAATAAATAATTATTTATAATCACAATTAAGCACTAATTAAAAATATAGAAGAAAGATTCAATGGTAAAAGAGTCGTAATTATGATTCAATCATTTTAAATCCCATAAAATCTCATTGGCTCGTATTAAAAAATGGTGAAACCCTTCCTCCCCCATCTCTCAATCCCCTAATTGTCCCTCAGGTCATAAAAGAGACTTTAATTGTCATTACCGGTTAAACTATCCATCAAATAGTTTATAGGTTGCTTGACAGCTTCTGTCAAATCTTTAAAAGAAAAAATAGTTTGTAGGTTCAACAACGCGAACCAAAATATATTGTACACTGCTAATTATTTGTAGCTTAAAGAACACATCGACTGGCACAATTCACTTCTGACATGGACAGCCACAATTATCAAATATATCCCGTATCAGCAGGATTTAATGCAAAATTAAGATGTTATAATATACTAGCAAGAATAGTTTATGAAGTCCAGATGCCACCATTCAAGAAGAAAAATAAAGAGAGAAAGAAGGACATCAACTCCACAGTCCACACTCACTACAGCAGAATATTTTTACTGCGACCGGTATCAGAGACCGGTGCTGACGCCGGTCGCAGATAGGTCATTTTTCTCCAAAAAAAAAAAAAAAAACGAAAATCATATGCGATGAGGACTTTCAGCGAGGACATCTGCGACCGGCGCCTTCGCCGGTCGCTAATAGTATTTTTTTTTTTTTTTTTTAATGGCCCGAATTTATTCTGCGAAATTTCGCCCCAAAACCCTTATTCGCGCCAGAGCCCCAAAAATTTTCGCCCCAGAGCAACATTTCGCCCCAAAATTTCGCTCCTTGCCGCCGTTCTCCGCCCTTGCTCGTGTCTCCGCCTAGAACGACGATCTCCCAGCAGAACCCTTGCTCGTGCTCCGCCCAGAACGACGGTCTCTCTGTCGCCGTTCTCCACCAAATGCTTGCTCGTGTCTCTGTCGCGCTCGTAACAGGTTTGTGAAAATCAACTCGCGCCACTGTCAAAGAACCAACTCGGGTACTTAGTAGCATCTGACATTTTAGTTATAAGTTTAGTTATAGTTTCATTTTTTGTATTTTTTCTGTTTTTTGGTACTGTTTTTTTCTTCTTTTTTTTATGTTTTTAATTTTATGTTTTTAAGCCATTTTTTTCTTCTGTTTTTTGTATTATTACTGTTTTTTTTTTTTTTTTTTTTCGTTTTTATTTTCCGTTTTTATTTTCTGTTTCTAGTCCTTTTTTTTCTATTTTTTATTTTCTGTTTTTTTTCGAAATTTGCTCCAATTTCCTCCATTTTTAGTTAGTTTGTTTAAGTTTAGTTAGTTTTTTTTAGTTTGTTTAGTTAGTTTTTTTTTCTGTTTTTTCTCCATTTTTTTTCCTGTTTTTTTTTTCGAAATTTGCTCCAATTTTCTCCATTTTTAGTTAGTTTGTTTAAGTTTAGTTAGTTTTTTTTAGTTTGTTTAGGTTTTTTTTTTTTTTTTTTTTCTGTTTTTTCTCCATTTTTTTTTCTGTTTTGTTTAATTTGTTATTTTCAAGTTTAGATATGTAATTAGTGTTTCTGTTTTTTAGGATAAAATTATTCGATGAGAGCAATAGCAGCTTGGGAGCAACAGATCGGTGCTGTTTGTTTTTGGTGAGCATTTCCTTTAATTTTGGTACCAGCTGTATCAACAGATTGGTACCTTACAAATGCAGAAATGCAGAGATAGGTTTTGTTTTGCCCAATTTATACCTCATGAGACACCATATTATTAGAAATGAATGTTGTACATTTACCTGGGACCAACTAATTAATTTAGTACATCTCAAGTGGAGCCGATCTGAAAAGTAATACCATTCTATTTTAGGGTTTTTTTTTTGGCCAAAATTCTTAATTCATCTAAGTATACAATATCAACTAAAATAGCAAAGCTTTCAAATTGTTTTTAATTCATCTAAGTATACATTATGCATGTAAACCCTTTATTAAAATTTTGAAACCCACAACCTCCCAACACATCACATTATATTGTTATATAGTAAATCCTCTTGACTGTTGTTTTCATATAGGTCCTAGGTTGAAAGTGGCTCAAAGAGAGGTACTGAAGAAGCAGAAGAATTGCTTGTAGTCAGGCAAGTTTTCTCCCTCTCTCAATGAAGTGGTAGTTAATTACATTATATTGTGTAGTACAGTTAGTTATCAGTATAGTATTGTTTTATGATCCAACAAAACCGGAACATTTAGTATGCCTTTTAGATTCATACCCGTTCAAAATTAATCAAATAGGGATTAATTTTGAATAGTCTCCGTTTTGGGACTTCTCTTTGAATACTTTGTCTCATTTAGGATGTGAAGAAATATTTGTGGATTTAGTATTTTAGAAAGATTCGGTGTCATTTTTCCTTGTTGTTCCTACGAGTACGTATTGAAGCATGTCCAGAATGATGTGTTTCTAACGCGTACTCGGGGAACAGAGGGGAAATGTTGCTGAATTTTTCTTAAATACTAAATCCATAGATATTTCTTCACTATTGAGACATAGTATTCAAAGAGTGGGATAGGATTGTACACCGGCCCTTTGTAAGCCTCAAAAGACTAACCATTTTGGACCTATTTATATTTGATGTCATTATTTCATTGAAGTGTTAGAATATAAGGAAGGCATAACTTCAAGTTCAGTTTTGACCTTGTATGCATTTAATTTTATGTAGACCTAATCAAAGCAAAGCAAGACAAGCAAGGCATCCTCTCTCTTTATCTGGTACGTATGTTTAAATTCATAGTTTATGTAGTGTAGATGCCGCTTGTATGGCTGTATACAAGTCCTGTTGCATGGCTGTATACAAGGCAGGTCCCGCCGCCTGCTCAGGATGACAAGGATGATGACGATGATGATGACGAGGGGCAGTGGTCGGATGTTGGCGGTGATAGTACTGCTTAGGACTTTTTTATATATTTATATCTTGTCAGATGGTATTGTTTAGATTTCCTGGTTTAGATGTTACTTGACACTTGCTTATCTGTTACTTGATGTTATTCGACATTTATGTTTATGTTACTTGACAGTTCTTTGATATTTATGATTATATCTGTTTTGTATGTATCGATGTCTTTTATGTGTATTATGTTCTATGTTGATATGTGTCATACCAATTATTAAATGGTGCAAATTTAAATAATTAAAAAATTCTAAAAACCTGGCATAAGACTTTCAGCGACCGGTTTTCAGTATCAGAGACCGTTTTTTTCCCTCTCAGATGCTCTTTTTATGACGTCATGATAAATTATCAGCGACCGTTTTAAACTATCAGAGACCGGTTAATTTGGTCGCAAATACATTTTGCTGACGTCACCAAAAAATATCAGCGACCGTTTTTAAAGTATCAGAGACCGTTATTTTGGTCGCAGATACGCGTTTTTCTGACGTCAGCAAAAAATCAGTGGCCAAAAAAATCGGTCGCAGAAAAAGTATCAGCGACCGGATGACGTCATTCAGAGACCGATGACGTCATCTGATGGGCATCAGCGACGACAGTATCAGCGACCGGTGTATCAGCGACCGAAAATGGGTTTCAGAGACCGACGCCACTATCAGAGACCGGCGCTTTAACTATCAGAGACCGGAAAACCGGTCTCTGATAGTAGATTCTGTTGTAGTGACTGTTTGTATTTATCATTGTTCTCTTCAAATTTAAACAAATGTTAGATAAATTCCCAAAATGACTAAATAAATAATATCATTCGACATTTGGATGAATCCAACCGTGTTGGATGATTCTTTTTATCTTATAATTCTGCAATATTCTTTCTAATGTCTTCCAACTCAGCTTAGAACAAGAGAATGCCATATTGCAAGAAAGAAAGAATATTTTTCATGACTGCTCCGATCTCCTTGTGAAAACCATGTTGGCATATTATGTTTATCTTACAATTCTGCAATCCTCTTTCTAATTTCTTTTCAATGCCTATTGCAAAAAAAAAAAAAGAGTATTGTAAAATAAAAGATAAAGAGAATGTCATAAAAGAGAATAACAGTATTGTAAAATTAAAAACAAAATTGTACAAAAAATGGTTTAGAGAAACTATTAATTTTGAAATGTTTTCTTAAAACCCTTGAAATGTAAGGAAAGAAAGAAAAAAATTAAAATTAAACCAAACTTTTCTAAATCCGTCCATCTTTCTTTTACTAGTTTATTTAACAAGAGTATTTCAAATCACAACAGTATTTTGTATAATTATTATGAAGTATTTCAAATCTAAAAGCAAACACTAGACAATTTCCTTAGGTGATGAAAGTGTAAATACATGCAACGACACAAGAAAAATATGAATGAAATGATCAATTAGCCACCTTAGGTGATGTCCGGATGCCATAAGTAACTCAAATTTTTAGCCGATGTGCATGCCCCGGATTTCTTTAATATTTGTACCAATGCAAATTAGACGGTCCGGACCTAAACTCAAAATTTGATGTACTGTAAGTGATATGAATTTACCCACACAACTGAACAGGTTTTTGGAGGAGATGGGTCTGTTGGATAAATGCCATTATTTACACCAAACAAAACCCTCTACAGTGAAGCCCAAAGAAAAGGCACCCAATAGTTAAAGTGTACATCCCCAAAAGGAGTACCTCTACACAACTACCATTGTTAGTAGAAAGCTAATAGTCTATGTCAGTCTCAAAGAGAGACTATAGATATCAGTGAGGGGAGGAGACAAAGAAAGGTAGCATATATAGATGCACACAAAAAATAAAAAAATAAAGAATATTACAGAAGTCACTAATTAGGGAAAGGAAAAAGAAAGGAGCATAAAGACCGTATGATAATTGTTCCCAATTTGTTAACAATTATTTGGTATCTATGAGGTAATTTGACTTATATGCAATATAGGGAAAGAGAAAGAAGAGGCTTCAAATTAAAAAAAATAATAATAATAACCAACACAAATTGATAAAACAAAGAGGACAATTCCCTAATAGATAAATCAGTTCAAGACTGGTACCAAATAAGTAATCCCTAATAAGTATCAGTTCAAGACTGGTACCGAATCAGTAATCCCTAATAGGTAAATCAGTTCTGACATATGGCAAGTAGTTTCTGTGATGCGCCAGTATAGATGTAGCAGAGCTTAAGACTGGTACGTTGGTACCGAATCAGTCAATCTGAGGCAGACAACAGAGATGTATAACATTAAGATAAGGATAGACATGCCTGTTCTCTGACTTCATCAAAAATACCGAGTTCATCAATCATCATAGGTGATTACATCAAGAGACTCAACCACCTGAGATATAACTTGTTGATGACTTTTCTTAAAGGCTTCTTTCTCTAGTACCTGCAAGCAATGCATATAGTATATAAAATCAATTAAGAATAGAACCTATTAATGAATCAATGCATAAATAATTCATTATCTGTACCAAATAAATCTTGCTTCCCTTGCTAGCAAAGTTGAGGAAGTCCTTGGCTCCTCCTAGCGCAGCTAGAAGCGGTTCAAGGGTGCATTGCACTGCCAGATCAGGGGTGAGTCCGGGTCCTTTATCGAGCAACTCTTCCGCAAGATGGTCTAGAAGCTTGATAAAATAGCTGAAAACTATTTATACTATATTAGAAGAGCAAATAAGAGCCCCGAATATTAGTATTGGTTGATGTTATGAACAAACACTGAAATGACAACAATACACCATAATCAAATAATTCAACAGAGAGAAGTATCTAATCACGAATTGCATTAAAAAAATTAAGTAATTTATATTTTCTATATACCAAAATTGATTATATATCACCCTATTAAACCAGCCATAAGTTAGGCTTAGCATTGCATTACATGTTTGCAAAAGAATAGTTTTAGGGTTGTAAACATTCAAATCAAACCCTACGTACAACTACGTAAGCCCTAAATTAAGTCATCGATCTACCTCTCATCTGATTTGAACTTATCCGGTTATCCCATGCTTCCTGAGAATGTGAAAACAAAAATAATTTTAGCATAAATCATTTTGCAGGAGAAGGTAACCTTAGTTGTAGTGTAATGAACACATGAGATTTTGCTTATTTTTTAGAAATAAAGAAACTTATTTCTTTAGAATAACAGAGAATTTATCGAACAAGTACTTCTCCTTAATTGAAGCAACTCTCAGGTGCAACATGTCATGATGCACACAAAGCATTTCCTTTTTGTATGTTTTTTTCACATCAGCTGTTGTGACTAGCCTTGTCAGAAAAATCGGTTGCCAATTGCTTTTGATCGGTCCCAGTATCTACAAACAATTGTCAAGAAGATTAGAAGTTAAGGGTTTCTATGAATGTATGTTAAGGAAATATTGGACAGCAAACCAAATCAGCTCTAACGGGAAATATTCTATCTGCATGTCAGAGAGAATCACGCAATTGTTGTTGCTTTCTAAAGAATGTAAATCCTAGGGTTTAGTTTCTATTTAAACAGCATGTAACCATGTATCAAAAATACAACAGAATGAATAAAAGGGAGAATTGATGATTGAGGTGGGCGGCAGAACAAACAGTGAAGGAAGCAATGTTATGGCTTCAAAACTGCTGATGTAGATGTAGTTGTTTTAATTTTTTTTCTCATACTGTACTCACTGTTTCAAATTTCCATCTCAATTTATTTTATTAGATAATTTTTTAATTTTATTGAATTTTTTTTTTTACAGTCAATAAAAAAATCGTTCAAAAGTTCAGGATATAATATAGTAACAGGTATCAATTTCAGTTCAAGTACTAGCAGGAGACTCTTTGTATAATATAGTAAAATTCCTAATCCTTTTTAAAAAAAATTGAAACATTAGGAAATTATATTTGTACTAAAATCCATACTCATTTTTCAAACAGGACCTTTCTTTGAATAATTGATACATCCCTTTGAAATTTATCCCTAATTCCCCTTAGAAATGAAAATTTATTATTTGAGATAACAAAAACCTTACTTATTCTTATGAATTATTCGGCAGAATTTACCACCGAGAAGTTCTTACATATTCAATGAAGACGTTCATGTTTTCCACATAAATTCTAGTCGTTTGAGTGGAGATAGCATTCGGAGGCACAGAAAAGGGTTAATCAATCTTCGTTCGAGTCGAGGGGTTGCACCTCAAAATAATTTGAAATATGAAAGAGAGTGTTCGTAACTTTCAAAACGTTGCTTCCAAGTTCCAAATCCCAATTGACCCAATCAAATCATACGGTGGAAAGAATCAGGAATGGTAGCTTACGCATGGGACCTATGTGACATATTGTAATTAACCACCGACATCTTTATTAATATCCTTAAAAAAAATGAAATTCCAACTATATATGTTCTCATTTTTTTTCTTTTCAAAATTTCGAATTTTGCTCCTAAAGCTAGAATTTTTTTATAAACCATAATTAAAAAAAATAATTTTATGAAACCAACATGATTACTTTTTTTTTTAACAAAAACCATAAGAACCGAAATGTCATTTCGGTCTGCCAACTTTTTTTCTTTTGGGACTGAAATGGCATTTCGGTCCGATGTAATTTTACACTGAAGACTACACATGTTCTTCTAAAAAATTGTAAAACCACATCGGCACATCGGGCCGAAATGCCATTTCGGTCCCAAAAAAAATAGTGGACCGAAATGACATTTCAGTTGTTATGGTTTTTGTAAAAAAAAACAAAATTTACTAAAACATCCATGTGCTTTTAATGTTAATTTTTCACAGAAATTCCAAAATTGCCGGTCAATATAATTTCATAAATTATTTTTGCTATACCAGAATACCAAAAACCAAGACTTAGCATTTCAAACTAGTTTCAATGACTCACAACATATATTTAATTAACAAAATAGACACTTAGTACCCCTCCGCAGCTAATTTGAACTAATTTTATTAATTTTGAAACTTTTAGAGGGGGGGATACGTAATTTGGAAATTTAAAGGGGGAAATACGTTTTGAATTTTTTAAGGGGTATACATGAAATATTATTTTTAATTGTAAGTACTTAATAAAATACTATTATTTTTTAACATCCTTATTAATTATTTTGTTTCCGAACTTTATTCCATCGATCAAAGTAATTTTTTTTTTTGAGACTGAAGCTCTTTTCTCATTGCCAACAACTGCTGCTTTCTCTTTTAAGTTGTCTCATTTTTATGCTTTGCTTTAACTAAAGGTGTGGCCAAATTGGATTTTAACTGTTGAGGTTTTTCAAAAAGTCACGCAAAATATGAGATGTCTCAGAGGATGCGAATTCCGCATCAGCTGGGCATTTGTTTTATTCTTTGAGCCTGCATGCCCTCGTTTTCTGTGTGTGTATTTGTGCAACGATTTCACTTCCAAAATAAAAAAAGCCTTACTGCATGCCCGTTATACACTTCATTCTTTGGGAAATCCACAGAAAATCTTGTCCACTGTGACAAGCCCAGAAAAATAAAAAGAAAAAGAAAAAAGTCTGGATTAGTATAATTATTACCGATCTGAATCGGTAATAATTACACCGATATTTCTATCCATAAAAAAATGAGTTACTTCATTCTTTTTTTCTATCTTATTTTATAATAAATTTTATGAATAAAAATTCTCATAATTCACATCTATTTGGATAAGCGATTCAAATACATTGGAAAAATAGTTTTTCAATTTATTTGCATATATAGATCACAGTCCTTTATTTAAAAAAATTGTATATCTAGATAATTACATTTGACTTAATCATACTTGTTCAATTTTGTTTTACTTTGTTACTTTTTTTATTACTCTTCATTTAAATTTTTTAATTTATCTGAATTAATAAATTATTAAGGTTGTGTTAAATTATTAATTCATAATTACTTATTTTGTTTTAAACTATTATAATTTGTCTTCAAAATTTAATCACCTATAAATGTATTCTTAATTTAATCTTAATTATGGTTATAACTAATTAATATTTTTATAAAAACCCGTGATATCATAATTTAAATGTATAGTGCAGAAAAATAGAATATGAACATAGCTTTACTTATCCATTAATATTGGTTGGCAACTCCTCAAGAAATATAGTTTATTTCAGTTTTTATTTTTATTAATTTGTAGGTTGCAAAATTGAAGAAAACAAAAATTCCTGTCTATTTCATATTGGTTGCATGGTACAAATCAAACAGGTATGTATATATACAGCTAATAATCGTCAAACATGCTTGTCATTTTTTGATGATTCGTACAAAAATATTAAATACAGTGTTTTTTTTTTTTTGCAAAGTATAAGAATATTCATCATTAATCAGACTCAATAAATTTAATAGTATTTTTATCTGAGAGGCCAATAATTTTAAACTTTACACTACATTTGATTTATGTACCTTATTGAACTGAAGTTAATATATTTGCAATTTCAAAAAAAATTTTTACTTTAATCGTGTTATCATGCATTATGGTCAAACTTGCAGGTTAATGACCATGATATAAATTTAATATTGTCTCATATAATAAAAGATAAAAGAGCAAATTCCAGAAATAAGTCGGTTGCATTGTGAAATTATAGGATTTTTTTTTCATTGGTTGAAAGGACATATATATATTGATTATTTGTCGTTGTATTTCTTTGAGACCAATTGAATGTGAAAATTTGTACAAGTCTCGGTCAAAAGAATATATTTAGAATATGTTGGAGTCTCAATACAATATGTTCAAATTTTTAATTTCAGAAAATCAAATCGAATAAAGATCAGATGCAATCTGGAACAAGTAGCTAGGAATTGATTATAATTTGTTCCCAATAAATACAGAAAACATAAAAAACACTTAAATGAGAAAATATAAGTTACAGTTATTCAACTCATGGTTTTTAATTTCCTAGATGTAATGTTCTAGGAAACCACTTAAAAAAGATACAGTTTATTTTCAAGTTAAACAATTAAAAATTATTGGTTAATGAATTGAAAGTGAGAAAACCAAATACTTTCAAAATTTGCTCCATATTTGCTTAAGATCCGAATTCAGATAAATGGATCCTGATATTTTCTGAAACCGAATTCAGGTATTTTGTGAATAAGAAGAAAAAATTCGAATTCGGATATCTTCGCGGATCCGTAAATGAGTTTTTTTTGTGGGAGAGAAAAGAAAGAAGGAGAAGGGACAACAGATTGTGTGTGTGTGTGTGTGTGTTTGGGGGGTGGCGTAGTTTCTTTTTCAAAGAAATAAAGGGAGAAAAGAAATCAATAAAAGAGGTGGAAATAGAAACAGAAGAGAAAAGAGTTTTAGTGGAAAGGTGGGGCCATCTGTCATAGAATTAGAAAAAGAGGTGGAGAGGGTAAAGCTGGCCGGGGTACGTTGTGTGGCTGTTTGTGTGTCAGGTATTTTTATTCTGTATAACAATTTCATTTCTTATAAATCAAAAGTTTCAATTCTAATTGAACTTTATGCTTTGTATAATATTGGTTTTTTGAACTTTTTTATTTTAGGTACGATTTGTTTCAATTCCAATTTCCATCTCAATGTATTTTATTAGATAATTTTTTTAATTTTGTCGAATTTTTTGGTTTATAGTGAATAAAAAAATCGTCTAAAGTTGGTATATAATATATTACAATATTGTAAAAAAAAATGTTGAATTTTTTGGTTTGATAGTAACAGGTACCAATTTCAGTTCAGGTACTAGCAAGAGACTCTATATGCTTTGTATAATATAGTAGAATTTATAATACTTTTTTAAAAAATTTTGAAATATTAGGAAATTATATTTGTACTAGAATCCATACTCATTTTTCAAACAGGAGCTTTCTTTGCATTTTTTGATACATCACTTTGAAATTTAGCCCTAATTCTCTCTAGAAATGAAAATTGCAAAAACATCAGTTATACACATGAAAGGCAAACTCGGTCGAGTCAGACCAGAATCGGCCAAATTAGACTGGAATCTGACCAGACCGAGCCGATTTTTGACTGAGTTACACGGTGGGACGAGTTTTGTGATGATAATTGCCGGAATTGATCGTATCGGACCGGAATGCACCAAGTTTTTGTTCAAATCGGGTAGATTTTGACGATTTTGGTGCTGGTTCTCTTCCAGATGAGTCGAATTTGGTTTTTATTTTTCATGGCTGGTCGAAGAAACTCCGGAGAACAAGAATGTTAAGCATTATAAAATATTAAATGGGCATGGTGTATATGTTGTGTATTGTTTTGTGTTAAGAATAAAGGGCGATTTACACTGAACCATGTCCGGGTGGGCCTCACCAAACTTTTCGCTATTTTTGAAAACAAACTTTTGAAATAAATTCCACGTGTCGGATGAAATAAACAGAATTTTTGGTTTCTAGTGGAGCAATTCTCTAATTAATTAACAAAATGTTTTATATTAATGCATACACATATTTCTACAAACGAATCATATCAGTACAGGAGAAAAAAACACATATAATATAACAATTAATGTTTAATGTTTTCAAAGAACTTGCCAGAAAATTAACTATATTAGAATGAGGATATACAATATTAATAAATCAATTATATTCAAGTTTATGTAATTGAAAGGGACATTCCTTTCTGTCTCATTAATTATTACTACCACTAATACATTGAGTTGTCAATAATAATAATCATGATGATGATGATGATGATGGCAATGGCAATGGCAACTATAACGATAACGGTAAATATGGAGGTTTTTGCATGAATTTTTTAAATCAAGCGATTTTAAATGTTTATATTTATTATATTAGTAGATTATTTTTTTCTCATAAGATGTGAACTTAACATTATTTTTAGACTGATTACCATTTTACAAATTTTTCTTGCATATTTAATACAAAATGATGATGAGCTGATTCAGCTAGCTCGATATAGTTCGTGATAGTAAGATAGTGTATGATGATTGTCATGCTTGTATTATATTTATAAGTTTTAGAGTATAATCTTGTCTTAACATATTTTTTTGACAGTCTAATTTTCTAATGCCTTTCCTTTTTTATTTTTTTTTGTAGAAAACAAGATTCTATTAAAAAAAAATCCGAGTTTCCTATCTGATTTGGCCGATGCTGACCTGTTCATAGTGATTCCGATTTTGCGAACTAGGTTATACATATGAATTATGAATTATTCGACAATACTTGGCACCGAAAAGTTATTAAAAATTCATTGAAGACCTTCATGTTTTCAAGTGCATCAATATTATTTTTGATAAAAGGCACTGAATGCCCATTTCAATATATTTAAAACTGTGAGTTAATTTATAATGCAGTACTGTCTTTAACCTGCTGTCAGCTCAAGTGCATCAATATTCATTTGTAAATACTAAAAGAGCCATGTGTTTTTCACGTAAATTCCATAATTGCCGGTGAATAGAATTTCATATATTATCTATACCAGAATAACAAAAACCAAGACTTAGTAATTCAAACTAGTTTCTTAACTGACAACATATATTTCAAACTGTTAAGCTGCTTTTTAATATATATATATATAGAGCTGGGCTAAAATGAGTCATGGAGTAAAACAAATTTTTACTCCATGACAATATATTTTTATTTTGAAAATTCAAACAACCGATTCGAACTGCTCAACATGATCTCCATATTGAAATGTGCTCAGAGACCAAATTTTATATTTTTTGAAATTTTTGTACTATTTATATAGCCAATTTGAAAATCGCTGATCCGGTGGTCTAGAAATTTTTACTATTTTTTACTATTCACAGTGGATCAGCGATTTTCAAAGTTGCTTAATAAATAGTAAAAAAAATTCAAAAAATGTAAAATTTGGTCTCCAAGCACATTTCATTATGGAGATTTTGAGCGATTTTGAGCCGTTTGAATAGGTTGTTTGGATTTTCAAAATAAAAATATATTGCCATGAAGTAAACACTAGTGAAAAAAATACTTTTTGTATCGGTTATTAACGCACATCAGTGTCGGATCTAGAGGCGACACTGATCCAGGCGACACAAATACCTAAAGTTATCTGTATCGGTTAAACAACTGATACTAAAAGTAAGAATCAGTATCGGTCGTTTGCAATTAGGCGATACAAATACTACTATTTGTATCGGTTGTTTACTGTCACACCCCAAATCAAAAATTCTGAATTAATGTGTGATCAACCCCGCCTCGTGTTTATTAACAATTAAACACGCAAGGCTAAGAACAAAAATAAATAAGCAGCGGAAGCAAAATATAAAATATATCAAGCAAGTCACATCAGTCACGTATCAGTAAACAACATATATATATAATACATCAAATCCATGTCACATACTACAACAAAATCAAGCCAAAAGATAGTAAACGATCTGTCGATCCCGTATACAAAGCGACAAAACACGGAATCTCAGATCAACTAGGAGCTAACCCTAATCATCAACGAAGTGGCCTTCGGGGACAGCTGTTGACAGCTCCTGCTATGGATTGCCAGAATCTGTACCTAAAACCCACAAAACAACTTGTGGGTGAGTGATAAATCACTCTGTATGTGACCCAGAACTATATCTCCAGGGGTCCTCTATGATCAAAACACTTTAATTATAAATCAATGTACAATTATGCTTGTAAATAAATATGCACATGTGTAAACCTACCTCAATATCTAATAAAAATGAAAACACTTTTAATCATGATGCTAATATCCTAATATGCCAACATGCGAAAGTTTCCCCAAACAAAAATCCAAGAAGAATATATTATTGATAGTCAAGTCGGCAAAATCAGTATCGAAATACTGAGTGTATAATTTATATAATAATAGTACGAAATAAATTCACCCCGTGCTGTGCTAATCGGATCAAGATCCTGAAGATATGTCTAAGGATTGCGATCAGAGAGTCCAATGATACACGTTGCCTATTGACACCGAGCATTGCCTCATATGATTAGCACGCTAGCCAATTGACATATCTCAATTCGGTGTGTGCTCCTTTCTCTAAAACGATCCATAACCAAACATATAAAATAAGAGAAATCTTACAATGCAAGTCGTAAAAATTGTCAATCTCATCCCTCATGAGCAGGTGAGAACTCTACCGTCTGGCCAGATCAATAGGAAAAGGGGCTCGAGATCGGCCCCACACATCAAGGCTCGAGATCGGCCTTCGGAACCGTTCTAGGCAATGTAGCTCCTAATGTAGGTGGAGATCACTCCAGAATCGCTCGTGCCTTAGGGCTCGAGTCCAGCCCACACGTAATGGTAAAATGATCGAAAATAATATATATAATCAAAGCTCATGCATATAATATAAGTCCTAGAAGACCATCCGGAAAGTCAAGTGACACCTCGGCTCAATGGCTGCGAGGCCGACTCGTGTCCCATACCATAAGCCGGAGCGCAGTCATTCGGCCTCTACTCAGCACTCACCAATGCATGCAGATAACTATGCAATAATATATTACCTTCTACGAGAAGAAGGCAATCTAATAACCTAATATTCTAATAATAATATATAATATTATTTATTTACTCTACTCCTAATAAAACAACTCCTAATAAAATAGTAAATTCTTTTATTTATCGGGGTTTATGCAATTTCTACCTACGGTGCAGAAATGATAAACATGCTCTACAGTTTTAATGCATCTACTTAAAATAAGTGCGGATGTCAGGTCAGGTGGAACGACTTGGTAAGAGTACGCCCACGAAAGAAATAATTCAGATATCCCACACCTGTAGGCTGAAGATGCGGCAGCTAACCCTCGGGAAAGGTGGTGGGATCCTCGCAAGCTCCGATCAGCGCGTCGGTCACATCGAACCACGGATCAGACTCGTACGGAATATGTGGATCTGAAATTACGTAATTTAAACTAAATAAAAATCTACGCTAGATTTTACTAACTCTTGTCCCCAATTAATGTGTTATTGTTAAATTCTGGATTTTTTTTTTTCGGTTTATAAAAATTTCTGATTCAGTCAGTCGGACTGAACCAATTTAGTCAGATATTGATCATTTTCTTTGATCTAATTTAATCTAACTTGATTTTAAAAATATATAGTATTTATAATATTTTAATTTGAAGATAAATTGTTTTACCTAATTTATTTTATTGAAATATTCGTAAAATAACTACGTCATTCGCTACGATATTCATTATGAACCCCCTTCAAACCGCTTTAATTATAGATTATGTTTGATAATTAAAACAAATCATAATAAGAAAGATCCGACTGATCCGATTCGAGTTTTGAAATTTATTGCAACAATAATTAAGTCTATTAAGTAATTATTCAATAAAATATGTGTTATTAATTATCTATCTATTCTAATATGTATATAAAAAAAACCAGAATTACGTTCTATTAATTAATTATGCTAATTTCTATGACAATTACGTTTACTATAATAATTATATTATTAAGACACGTCATTTAATTAATTATCAAAACAAAAAATTTATTTTTAATACGTATAATATAAACGTACGTAGATCGTCCACTATCTTAACTAGTGTGATAATTAAGCTTATTTCAATGTATAAAAATAGAAGAATGATTAGTAATTTTAATTACTTTGACTAGGAATGATTGAAATTATTTTCAACTACGTATATAAAATAGAAGTAAGTTATTAATTAATTATACTAATTAATTAGCAACTTATAATTTAGATTTTAAAATAACTTCGTACGTTTTACTCTAATTAGTGATCAATTATTTAAACTAAAATTTAAAGTTAAAATTTGTAACTAAATTAACTTAATATTTTATTAAATTTATATTTTAGTTTTAAATCAAAATTTATTACTCTAAAGTTACTATAAAAAAAATTATCCAATGATTTTATGTTATTAATTAATTGTCCTAATTAATTAGTAATTCATTAAGTTTAATTTGTATTTACGATTAGTAGTTATTATCTAAATAAATTTAGAAGGTGGGTTGCTCTAAATAATTTATTTCGTCAAAATGTTTATATGATAGTTATGTTGTTCCCTACGATATCTTATTACAAAAACAAAAATAAAAGTAGTTCGTTTGTCCAAAAATTAGGATTGTTTTTATTAATCGAAGTACATCGGAAACTTCTATTTACAAATCTTTGAATTCGAGGTACTAAGTATTATTTAACGTTCTTATTCGAGAAAAATGTACATTGTTGCACTATATATATTGTTAATACGTTATATAAAATAACAATACGACTCGTTATTTAATTTAACTGCATACTAATATTTATATTTTTATTTTAAAATACGTAATCAAGTTATTCTATTCAACTATGAGTCGGGTGGAAATGTTTAATTGTTTCTAACTAAGTCGCGCAATTTGTTATTTTATACTATTCTATTCTAATTCTACTGTTATTTCATCGTGTCGAATCTAAATATAAAATAATGTTTTAAATTTAGAATTTTGTTATTAAACTTTTAGTTTATTTTATGGGTTGGGTGTTTTATTTACGATTTGTTTTCGGGATCATATAGTGTCCAATATCGGGCGAACATATGCTCAATTCATGTTATGAGCTATTTATCCAGGCAACAATGCCCTGGACTTTTCTAATCATTTCCTGAGCTAATTTAGGTTTACGTAAGCATCCGATTTTCATTCGATTCCTTATAAAACCTAAATTCTAAAAGGCGCATTTTTATCCGACAATTACGCCTTTTCGAAAAATCCAAATACCCTAATTTTATTCATTTTTATTTTCGAATCTGCCAAGCCCAAAAATTAAAGGCCCACGTCTCTTTTAAAAATTCAGCCAACCCATCAAACAAAAATGGGCCAAGCCCATTTTTTTTTTCAAATCACATTTGCATAAAGGCCCTTACATCTAATTAATTAGTACCAAGAGTCTAATTTATGCAAAAGGTCCCTACATTATTTTTATTCACATAAAGGTCCCTGTCAGGCCGGTATAACATCACAAAACCATACCCAAGTCGGTACCAGTAGCCTCACTGGGCGGTACCTACTGGTACCATTAATTTACAAGCACACGTAGAGCACCTGGTAACACAACAGAACAGGAGCAAAAGGGCAAAACAACAGAACAGCACCAGGTAACACACAGACACCAGCACACATGGCAAGGGCAAAAACGGCCCCGAATCAACAAAAATCACACAAAACACCAAGTCAGCCGGCAAGGCACAATAAGGAAAGTAGAGAGAGGTTGTTACCGGAAAAATCAATGGCTTCTCTCTATACGGCCGGTACCAAGGCATTCAACCAACGTCATCCAACAGAGGCACAAACAGCAGCATCGCCAAGAAAGAGGCACCAACAGCGGCACCACTAGAAATCGCACACAACAACAAAAATCCAAAACCAAATCTCAATCACAAAAATCAATCAGGACAGAGGCGAAAGAGAGGGAGTAGAGAGAGATAGCCAACTCTCTCAAAGAGAGCAAAGCTCTCTACATAGAGCAACGGGAGCGAAAGGGGGTAACCGACGGGACAGCGACCAAAGTCGCACGAGTAGGTAGCCAAAGCGACAACGGGGTCGTCGAAAGTACACTCTTCTGACAGGAGACGCGACAGCGGCGAAAATCGAACGCAAGAACACGCGGGACTGAGGCGATCGCCTCCATTCCTTCTCTCAGAAGGAAGAAAAGAGAGAGATTGGGGGTGGGGTTAGCGACCAGGAACAGAGAGAAGAACGGGACGGAAGGGATAGAAATAAAAGGGGAGGGTTTTATTAATAGGGTTGCTTCAAGATTCGTGCAGGATATATTTTTGAACGGTTGGGATTGATCATCGAATTAAAAAGATAATAGGAATGCTCTAAGATCCGTGCAACTTAAAAATTTGAAGGGTTGAGGTGGGTCACCGAATAAAAAGTATAATAGGAATAAAATAATATTATCATCTAATCGAATAAAAGTGGAATGAAGCAATTACAGTCAACGAAACATAGTTTTTAATTCTAACTTTATTAGATTTTTAATAACCTTGTTAATTTTACCAAAGAATTTCTAATTTCAATATGCCGCAAAATTTATATTTTTAAGTATGAAAAATTTAATTTGTCAAATTTAATTCAAAAATTTGTAAATTTTAAGTTAGTTTGATAACAACCTTATATAATCTAATTTATTAATTCGAATCAATCGTCTTAGTTTAATTTTAGAAGATCAATAAATTTTGTGACATCAAAATTTTATTATGTTTTTCTTGTCGAATGTTTATTTATAAACTTATTTGTTCGTTATTTAACTAAAAATTTTAATTAGTCGTAAATATAAAATTTGCTAGTTAATTAATGATTTAAAAAGTTGCGACTATAACATTTACAATTATGCGATACAAATACTACTATTTGTATCGGTTATTTTTAAATAACCGACACTGTTTTGTTCTTTTGTATCAGTTATTTTGTTAACAGCCGATACTGTTTTTTTTTTTTTTTTTTTTGCAAAATGTAGGTATTTCTTTTTTATTGAAAGCCCATAGGCATGCTCTATTAAATAGAAAAGTTCTTACAAGATTATATAACATGCTCTATTAAATAGAAAAGTTCTTACAAGATTACATAACTCTGAAGGGAAAAACAGAAATCTACTCAAAACTAAAATGTGCGATAGAAAAAATTAACAGCCTACTAAACTGGAATATAAACATAGAAAACTTTAAAGCTCAACTAAACAGAAATATTAAAATGCCCCTTGACATTACCCGCCCTTTATCATCTTGTAGAGACTCAAATAAAACAAGGGCTTCGTTGCAATTTTCCTTTCTCTTTACCTGCCAGCCCTCTGTCTTGCCAGTAAGCTGAGGCAACCCTTGTTCTTGCGTGTTGGGGCAATAGCTTTTCTGCCAGGAGTCCTAATGCTGTTCCGAGCAGACAATAGATGCTAATTTGGAAATGCATAGAAAATTTTCAAGTTGTAACAGCCTCTAATAGAGTCGCCTTATAAAAATTCACAATCAAACATTCACACAAGTCCTAACAGACAATAGAAAATCTGAAAATGCACAAGGCCGATTAGAGTCGAGCACAATTAATTTCTCACAAAATCACACGCATTTCATAAACAATTCAAGCAAGAAGTGCACAAGGCTAATTTAGGATTTGATTTTGGTACCGTACCAGTAATACATGGTGATTTGTTCATAAATAAGCCAAATCCAAAATGAAATATTAATATGAAGAAACTAATTTATAGTAGAGGCCCGGTGAGATTTCAATTCAGGATATATATAGCCCTGATGTTAACCAACTATTGCTCTAAAAGCTTAAGCTGGTAGAATAGCTGGGGTCATTAATTTTTTTTTAATTTTCAATCAAAACTGTGGAGAGAAAATACTGTCCATAGAATTCCACAGCAATTTCTACAGCAAAGGAGAGGCGAGATATATCAGCCTCCCTAATCTACAATCAAAGGGGGAAGCAAACTTTACTTACAATTTTGAATAAACAAAAAGTAATTCTTATCATAGCATCTAAGTTCCACATTTTCCCCCCTTATAACTCAAGTCTAGTCCTGGTATTAATGTGCCAGCAGTGAGTAGCCTGACCTCTGTAAAGTCAAATAAAATAAACAAAGCCATATAAATACAATACTAGGTAAGAAGCAAACCGTCTCAGGGAGATTGTAGATAAGCACAGAGCTCAAAACAGTAGCCTGTGCAAAGATCCTACAATAAAAATGGAAATGACAATTCTTTATGAACTAGTTAAGAAATTTATTTTAGTTTCTAAGATAATCAAAGGTAACATTAATCAGTAATCCAAATACAAATTATTGTATTTTACAAATATACCCTTGTGAACTACTCAGGTTACCTAGTTTAATACAAAATATAAGAACGAGAAATATTCCCTACTACTTCGCTGGTGGTGGAGGTTATACCGGTTCCCTAATTCTTTATGGTCGCAGACAGCTGTGGTAATATACTCAATATCCGGTCGCAACCGACTGCCTAGAATTTGGAAAGTCAGTGGTTCTTTCTTTTGGAACCAACTACTGCGGATTAAACCATTGTTTAGCTGGAGTACTAAGTGGGAGATTGGCTCAGGATCTCAAATTTCTACTGGTTTGATTCTTGGACAAATCCGGTCATGGCTTCCGTTGATCTCCCAACACCTTCAACCAGGAGATGGTCATTACAGCAGGCAATACACGGTGGGTTACAAGACAACTCAATCTTACAAACGGCTGCAGAAGACCGCCTGGTGTGGCGTTGGAGCAGCAACATGGAGTATTCGGCAAAATCATTTTATTCGACAATGATCACTGGGGGAAGAACAGTGTGCCGGTTTGCCTTTATTTGGAACCTTAAAATGCCACCGACAGTTAGAATATTTGCTTTCTTATGCCTGCATGACAAATTATTAACTCGTGAAGTCTTAGCAGTCAGGGGTTTTCCATTTGACCAACAGTGCGTAACATGTCAATCAGGACTGTCTGAATCCGCTTTACACCTGTTTGCAAAGTGTACTTTTGCTATAACATTTTGGCATTGGTTTTCTACTTTGGCGGGCTTTGCAATTTTGAAGCAAGGGCAATCCATACAGAGCCTAATTATTAATTGCAGACGAGAATGTAGATGTGGTGATCACAGGAAGAAATGGGGAGTTTTGTTTTTTGCTGGATGCTGGTATCTCTGGAAGAACCGCAACAATACAATTTTTGAAGGAAAAAGAGCTGCACCAAGAGTTGTAGCAGAACAAGCTTGGAGAGAAGTTCAGCTTTGGATACGATATTGTTAGTTGCATACAGTCTAGATGTATTTTTTCTTTTTGCTGGTGGTTTTGTGTTGTTTTCTTTGTTGTATTGGATGTATATAAACTGATAGCCGCTATCAGTGTTTCAAAAAAAAAAAAATAAGAACGAGAAAACTCAGGTTACATAGCATCATTTTGCAAAGTTTAATACCAGCAAATTCCACAATTGATTTCACAATAAAAATCTCAAAGGCTCAAGGGTTTGATTTACATACTTGACACTACAATAACTCAAAACTGAGCAAGAACACGAATCAACAACAATCGACACCAATTTCATGGCATACAACTAAAATCATCCCTCGGGGCTTATCAGGTGCAAACCCATAAAGATTAAATGAGAGAGATAGAGAGGAGGAATACGGCGATCCTCAGGACTCGCTTGAACTCACGCCTTTCTTGCCCCAGAAGTGGCCATCGGCTCCTCACGTAGTGCTCAGTCAACAAGAAAGCAATAAAGGAAATCGAGTAAAACCCCAAATTGAGTTTAGTTCAAACCCGTTGAAAAAGAAAGAAGGAGAGGATTGGAAAGGAAGAGACCTTCGGAGAGAGAGCGAACTCAGAGACTTCCCGCGATTTCTTTTTCCAAGGGTTTTTCTCTAGCAAACCAGCGAAGTGAGAGAGTCGGAGCTCCGCTTAGAGAGGATTGTGGGTTGATCCTGAGAGAGAGAGAGAGTTGGAGCTAAACCCTAGGCGAAGCAGAGGAATTTGAGAAGCCGCGAAATGAAAATGAGTAGCGGGAATGAAAAACGAAAAAGTAACCTAGGTTTTGCAATTAGTATCGGTGAAAAAAAATAGCGATACTAATACAATACTAATCAGTATCGGTTATTTATAAATAACCGATACTAAAACTAATCAGTATCATTTCAAAACTTAACCGATACTAATACATAAACTTTTTGTATCGGCTGTTTACTAACAACCGATACAAATAATCTGTGTCGGCTCTTTAGCAATAAACCGATATAACGATATAAAAAGTCTAGTATTTGTATCGGCTGAATATTGGAACCGATACAAAATGTATTTTGTATCGTTTATTTTGTAATAACCAATACAGAATGTATTTTGTATCGCCTGATTCAAAAAACCGATACTATTAAGGTGATACTAAAAGTGATTTTTTCACTAGTGAAAAACTTCTTTTACTACATGACTCATTTTTGTCTAGCTCTCTGTCTCTCTATATATATATATATTAAGTAAGAAATTAATGCATAATATTTATTGATTGGTCCTATTTAAGTCCGTTAACTGTTGTTTAATTCATTCTAGGCAGAGACCATAATTTATTAATTTATACAGCGGAGCCCCCTCACAAATTCCTAACGTGCCTTTATTCATGCCGGGATGAAACATGAATCCTGGAGTTTCAACTTAATTACAGATAATGTATTTCCACAGTAATGCATTTAATTTTTGTTTTATGTTATTTGAAAATGAAATATTTTCTTTTTACATCTTAAGAACAGGATACGGACAGAGGCATATTTATGCATAATAAATAAGGGTTAATTGACCCCATTTATATTAAAAAAAATTACTACTATAGTTTGTATAAAATACTATGAATAAGATAAAATTGACTCTCAAAATTCAAACTCTGCCTCTGAATATGGACTAATATTGTACATAGTATCAATTGCTTTCTTAAATTATAATTGCTCACACTAGATGCAGAATGGAGCACTTTAGGAAGAAGAGAAGTACAGGGATTGCATTTCTTTTTTTTTTTTTGACAGGAGACATTTGAAAATCTACACCGTACTGTACTCCATGTAATCCAAAAAAAAAAAAAATTAATCCTAGTCCCACCCGTGAGTGATATGTTGTAACATCCCGAAAAAAATGAGTTGTTTTTATTTATGCTTCCAACAAAAGAAAAAAAAAATCTCAATAAATTGTAGTAAAGATTTCAGTTTTTTTTTTAAAGTAGCATATTAAAAGTCTATGTTTTTAATATTCATTAAAGTTGACGTGTCTAATTAAAATTATTTCAATAAGTTTTTTATATAATTTAACTGTTCGGTGAAATTTAGAAAGCGCTAGAAACGTCTGTTTCAATTTAAACTCCAGATAAATGCATGTCTTCATTTATGCACCGTTTCAAATTATATTTTAACTATATATATATATATATATAGATATATATATATATAGAGTTAGGCTATTGTGCTTTGGGAAGCAAAGGGCCCTTTGTGCTTCCCGCCCAAATCTTCATTTTCAAAGTTCAAATAGTCGATCCGAACCGTTAGATGTGATCTCCATATTGAAATGTGCTTGGAGACCAAATTTTACATTTTTTGGAATTTGTTTACTATTTTTTAAGCCACTTTGAAAATCGCTGATCCAACGGTTTCACTGTTCATATTGAGCCACCGTTGGATCAGCGATTTTCAAAGTGGCTTAAAAAATAGTAAACAAATTCCAAAAAATGTAAAATTTGGTCTCCAAGCACATTTCAATATGGAGATCACATCTAACGGTTCGGATCGACTATTTGAACTTTGAAAATGAAGATTTGGGCGGGAAGCACAAAGGGCCCTTTGCTTCCCAAAGCACAATAGCCTAACTCTATATATATAGAGTAATGCTATTATGCATTGCGAATTAAAGCCCCCGCTTTAATTCGCGCTCATATCGCGATTTCCCAAAGTTCAAATAGCTGATCCGAATCGTTAGATGTGTTCTCCATATTGAAATGTGTTTGGAGACCAAATTTTATATTTTTTGGAATTTTTTTACTATTTATTAAGCCACTTTGAAAATCGCTGATCCAATAGTGGCTCATAATGAACAGTGAAACCGTTGGATCATCGATTTTCAAAGTGGTTTAATAAATAGTAAAAAAAAATCTAAAAAATGTAAAATTTGGTCTCCAAGCACATTTCAATATAGAGAACACATCTAACTGTTCGGATTGGCTATTTGAACTTTGGAAATCGCGAATTAAAGCAGATGCTTTAATTCGCAATGCATAATAGCATTACTTTATATATACACACACACACACAATAAACTATCAGAATTGATAGACTCGATCCCTTTGCTCTGTTTTACATCCGACAAACTTCCTTCCCAATTTAACATCCGAGAAAAAAAAATGAAAAGAAAGTAAGAGAATAGAAGAAATATTTTGTTAAAGTTTTGCATATTAATTATTTATCTCCTATTCGAATTCCGACTACGTCACAATGATTCTGAATTGTCGTTGCAATATGACTTGAAATCCGAACATCTCACTATCAGGTAACCGGACTTCTCTATAATCTGTGTTTTCGTTTTGTATGGGTGATTTGAATATGGGTGTTACATATTGGATTATGATGGCATATTTAACGGGATAGCGGGTCTGAGGTTGGAATTTGATATGTGATTGTAGCCTCTCGTTATTGGATGGATTTCCCAGCGGGTTGGCGGCCTTCCAGTGTTAGATGGATTTCCCACTGGATTGGCGGTTTTGTGGAATTGTGTTATGTGGAAGTTGAGAATCGCCTGTGTGATGGGATTCCAACTGTGTGGATATGATGTGACTTGTTTTACGGACAACCTAGACCGACGTGCTATCTGGTTAAATATGCGTGCATAATTTTATATGTATTTGTGTGGATTAATCCGATCTGTTTGAATGGTTGTTAAATTAAGTCAATTATAGAGAAGTGCATCATTAAATAACCAGTTACTGAGCTTTGTAGCTGACTCCGTTTTGTTATTTTGTTTTCATTTCTATTGACGACGTAAGTTGATGGACCAAAGAAAAGATGTGAAGATACTTATATAATCACGCTCCGGATGATAAAAAATCTGAGTGTGCCATATGTACTCATTTTACTCGTTCAGAGTAGCTAGGTTTTGAATACTTTGACTAAAGTTAAAAGACTGCATCCGTCATATCTATTCCTGATTTGAGTACAAGTAAAAAAAACATACATGTGATTTCTATAGCGCATAGTAAGCTGATGTGATAATTGTGATAATTATGATAATTGGATATGTTACTTCGTCTATAAATTGGTAAGAGAATTAACATTCAAACTTTAAAAAAAACCCAGAGAGAACTAACATTTTAAATCGAAGCAAGGTGCAGAAATTTCTGTAAAAAGTTTGCATGAGATCTGCTGATCTGTTCTGGCCTTACTGGTCTGTTTAAGTCAAAAAACAAGAAATCTGTAAATCAGTAGACATTTTTTGTTAGTTCAATTTCAATACTCTCCGTGAGCTTCCTGATTAGCTTTGAATGTTCATATTTTATTTTATTAGAAGATTATATTAGTGTAAGAAGTGACCTTAACATCATTTTTGGAGTAAATATATTTTTTACATTTTTTTTCCTGTTTTTATTATACAAAACAAGCATTTTAATAAAAAAATCTGAGTTCCAGAATTAATATCTATTAATTACATATAATATCCATTAATTTTAAACTGTCTAAAATCATCTCACATTATTTACTCACATATATAGCGGGAATTGCAAAAATTCATGTATAACATTAGGTCTATGTTTCCGTTTCGTGGAAAAAATAAAAATATATATGTGTTAAACAATAAGTTAAACTTTACAAATAATTAAATTAATTAACTCCTTAACACAAATATATAAACTATATTTTATATGATTCACTGTTAACTGACAAAATAATATAATGAAAGAACATATTTCCACCTAAAAACGATCAGGGCCAAAAAAAAAAAGAGTTCAATGTTAGTAATTTTGATATCTTTTCTGAGTGCACAGATGGGGGTTATACGTGAAATTCCCCCAACGTATACCCCTCAAAAACTTCAAAATTATGTATTTTCACCTCTAAATTTTAAAATTACGTATTTCCCCATCTAAACCTCCAAAACTCACAAATTTACTCATTTTTTTTTATATTAATACTCATTTAGAAACTGGAAGCACCACATTTTTATAGTTTTAATTGTACATACTTAATGAAATATTATTATTTTTTAACATCCTTATTAATTTGCTTACGAAATTTATTCTATCGATCAAAGTTTTTTTTTTTTTTTTTTTGAGACTAAAGTTTTCTTCTCACATATATTGCTTCATCACACCAATAAAGTGGGGGAATGACACGAAGGAATTTTATAATTTCTATTGATAAAAAATTTCCTGACACGAATATACATGCATAGGCAACAACTGCTGCTTTCTCTTTTTCTTTCTCTTCTTTTTATGCTTTGCTTTAAGTAAATATATTTGTTCTCTTAATTTGATTTTATACTTTAATTCGTGTAAAGTGAAAACTAAATTCCACCAAAATCGGATAGGTGCTTTGCTTTGCTTGCACTGATTATTATCTCCTTTCCCTATAGCTCCCTTTTACTGTTTTCAAGTGCTTTCTCTGTTTCTCTTGATCTATTGCCCTTGTAATAATTTCCACTTTCAAACTCGAACAAATTAACATTACCAATTTAAGCAATGACAAGCGTGCTGATCTCGGACCTGATACCTATCCTGCAACAGCCCGGATTGATGCCGGGAATGGAGGAAGAGTGCCAGCAGCTGCTCCAACTGTTTAGGGATATCCTGCCTGCACTCCCTCGTGCTGTACTAATTATTGCAGATTACTCTCATAAACACAGTTCGGAATGTGAAACCTGGCTGAGGGACCTTAACGCAGCGGTATATGAAGTTGACGACATAGTAGATGAGTTCAGATATGAAAAGCTTCAAGCAGAGGCTGAGACCAACCGCCACCAGAGCGGTGACAAAGCAAGAACTGGTATCTTCTCTCTTTGTAAATTAATTAGTGGAATGAGGGAGAGGCTCCCCATTAAGGGAGGGATGAGGGAGAGGCTCACCATTAAGGAAGGGATGAAGGAGAGGCTGACAGGACTTGTGACCAGAGTTCGAGATCTTCTTGAAACGTCGACTCGTTTCATTAGTCAAGATAGCCAGGGGCTAATGCCCGTAGCTGAAAGTCGGGAAGGCCCGATTTTATCAAGTCTGAAAGAAATTGATCCTATTATTGTTGGTAGAGATGAAGACAAGGAGCGAATTGTGAACAGGTTGCTGAATTCCAATGCTGTTGGAGATACCAATACCATTGCAGTAATCATAATTGATGGTGACGATGGTAGAGGAAAGACTACCCTGGCTAGGTTCACATGTGCTGATGCCCGAATCAAGGATAATTTTGAGGTTATTCTATGGGTTGATGTTGGAGGTGAAATTGATGTTCCTAGAATTACAAAGTCCATGATAGATCAGGTAATAGGGAAAGATTGTTGCTTATCTGAAGGTGATCCTGATTTACTACAGCGCCGCATTTATCAAGAGTTAAGCGGTAAGAGATTCCTTCTTGTCTTGGATGATGCAGGGGTTGATGTTGATGAATGGGATGATGATGTAGTGGGTGAGCAGTTAAAGAGGGAGCAGTTGAAGTTAAAGAGGGAGCAGCAGTTGAAGTTAAAGTGGGAGCAGTTGAAGTCATGGCTTGAGCAATCTGCTGCAATTGGGAGTTCCTTAATAGTAACAACGACAGATTGGCATTATGTGGCAGACATTATGTTCTCAGCAGGATATATAATGGGCATATCGTCTTTAATAGAGGGTGATCTTTGGACTCTGTTTTGCAACAGAGCATTCTCTGCTGATAGAAAAATTTCTCCAGAGATACTTGAGATTAGCCGACAAATACTAAAAAAATGCGGTGATTCGGAGGATGTGAATCTGATGGCTGGTTTGATGAGATTCAAGAAAGAGCTTGCTGAATGGCAACAAGTAAATCACCAATTAAATCAATCTTTTGTTGTTGCATTGTGCATTACTCATTTATCTCCTGAAACTAGAGAATGCTTTACCTTTTGTTCTGTCTTCCCTAAGGGCCATTACATGGACAAAGAGGTGTTGGTCAAACTTTGGATGGCCAATGGTCTAATTTCTTCTGATAGATCAACATCTGTAGAAGAAAAAGGTAACCGCATATTCAATGAGCTTGCCTTGAGGAATTTATTTGAGCATGTCAAACTTGTTCCCGATAGTTCATCTAGGGACAAACATGGATATCGTAGTAGAGTAATATGTAGATTGCATCCCGGGATACATTCAGTGGCGAATTATTTTTTACAAAATGATTCCGATTCTGTACCAAGACCCAATCATTTTCAATTTATACTTGGAGATTCACCAACAGATATTCCTGTGTTATTAACAAATTATCCAGATGTGCGTATCTTGATATACTCGAATGATCCCTTCGTTAGAAATGTCAAAAGTAGTGTGCTACCCCTACCCAACTCAAATTCTTTGAGAGCTTTGCACTTGCCCTCGGCTTTATTTGACAGAGATATGTTTGAACTGAAATATATAAAACACTTGAGATATCTTGATCTATCTGGCAGTAGAATTAAGAGATTACCAGAATCCACAAGCTCGTTATACTTCATGCAAACTCTAAATCTCTCAAAATGTTTGCTTCTTGAGCGGCTTCCAGAAGATATGAGATACATGAGGAGCCTTAGGCATCTCCATGTCGATAAATGCCCCAAACTAAAAAAAATGCCATTTCATCTCGGGCAACTGAGTTGCCTAAAGATCCTCACAACTTATATTGTCGGAGAAAGTGCCGGCAACGGCATTGATGAACTAAAGTGCTTGAATCTTAGCGGCTTGCTGGAGATATATAACCTGCGTATGGTGAAGGATGCAACAATTGCGAAAGAGGCAGATTTGTTTTCAAAAATAAATTTGGAGCGGTTAACTTTATGTTGGGGTAGACAACAACTGGTTATGTCAAAAGGAAATAATGATTTGGAGGTATTGGAGGCTCTACGACCTCACAATGGATTGAAGGTGTTGAAAATACAACAATATGGAGGAAATGAATTTCCATATTGGGTTACCAATCCAGTAGATCTGAATTTGGTTGAAATTCATTTGATTGGTTGCTCACAATGTAGCACCATTCCTCCTGTGTGGAAGATGCGATCCCTTCGAGTTCTCTGTTTAAAATATTTGATCAATCTGATATGTATGTACAACTTCGAGTTCACTTCCTTCCCTGGTATAGATAAGAAAGATGGCTCGGAGCTATTCCCAAGCCTCAAGAGACTGGTATTAGTTGGAATGAAAAGGTTGGAAAGATGGCATGGAGAAGAAGGAATGCAGAGAACAATACCATCATTTCCCGTTCTTGATGAGATGGAAATCTCAAATTGTCCAGAGCTGAAAAGCATGCCTAGTGTTCCTATGCTTAAATATTTAACCATAAGCATAGAAAATCATGGTCTACTCCAGTCTACCATTGATCTGATAACACAATCACAGAGCTTAGTTGAAGTCAGCATAGCAAAAGCAAGCTATTCTGATGACGAGGCATTGTCAGAATTAGGGGCAGAAGTGAAGGGACGTAATAGCCAGAAGCTTCGAGTAATGCGTCTGGATTCAACTAATAGTTTTTTCATGGCCAGAGCATTTTTGATACCGCATCTAAGGTTGGATTTTTGGAGATCACTGGTATCACTTGAACATTTGGATATTTTCAATTGCAGCAGCATTTTTTCCTGGCCATTAGAGGAGTTTAGAAACTTGCACAAATTGAAACGGCTATCTTTCCGAAAGTGCCCAAACCTAACTGGTTTGAATCCTAACCAGTTGCAAAAAGACGAAACGGTTTTACCGTCGCTGCAATACCTAGAATTCTATGCATGCCCTTTTTTGAAAGAGGTTCCGAGGTGCACATCGATCCTTTTCTTGGAACTAGATGAATGTCCTAAAATCAATTCAATTTCGGGTTTTAATAACCTGAAGATGGCGTACCTCTCATGCTTAGACTGGACGTCTTTGCCAACTGGATTCCAAGACCTCAAGAAATTGGAGTCTCTTAGGGTGTCCGAATGCTACTGCCTGACATGCTTGCCAGTTGAGTTGGCAGGTCTCACATCGCTCCGAACCTTGATCATTGACAAATGTGCAAGAGTGCATCATCTTCCCGATGGTCTCGACCAAATGCTCTCTGGTCTTGAAAAATTCCAAATTTCAGAGTGCCCTGCTTTAGAAAAGTTCTGTGAAGAGGGACCATATTCTTCCATAATCTCAAAATTTGGCACGAGAAGAAACAATTCTACTGGACCATCTACTGAAGCTTCAAGGTACATAGCCCTCCTTTCTCATGTATTATTGTAAATTTGTAATTGAACCCTTCCCTTTCCAAAACAAATTTGGTGCTTATGGAAAGAATGATTTTTGTGCTTTTGTTATTACCTCATTCGGCCCTTGTTAATATGGATGATCAATACCAAATTTAATAGTTATGATATTGAGTACAAGTTAGCATTTTTTTTACTGCTGTTTTGTGTTTTTCTTTTTTCTTCAGTAGATTTCTCCAATATTCAGTACCAGTTAGCAAATATACTGCCTCATATAACACCTGTAACAATCCTAGGTTTTATATAGGGGGAGAGTATTGCAGCTTTCAATACAGAACACTAGACAGCTCTTTGAACAAAAAAAATATATTTTCCTTTTTTTTTTTTGCAAAAGTGGGATCAAGTTCGATTTACCCTTTGTTGAAACTAACTTTCCACAAGACCTGTAAGAAAATTTTCATATCCCCCTTGTTGCCCAATCACCTATTGGACATTTTGGAAATTATTCCATTTGACATAATTATTCACATTGTTTCAGACATTTGACACTTATAAGAAATGAATTATAATGATAAAAAAAGAAGCTAAACAATATCTGCTAATTGTTTCCATACAATTTTACTAATCTATCCCTTTTTCTCCACCGATGCAGTTCATCAGCAGGCCCGGCGTAGGGTGGATTTTGCATTTCTTGATACATCGTTCTGTAGCAATTAGGTATAAGTTCAAATATTTTGAGTTATATTTCTTCAATTTCCATAATTCTATGGGGTCTGGTTATCATGCTAAACGATCCAAATGAAGGCACATGGTTTGGGATGGCAAAAAAATTGGGAACAAAAAAAAATGTAAAGAAGCGAGAATTTTTTTTTTAATTCTCCACTACTACATGTGGCAATTAAACTCCATATTAGATTTAAAAAAAAAATTCACAATGGCACAAAAGGACAATAATTTATTTTTTACAATCTAATAAAACAGGTATATATATATATCCTGTTTTCATTTTCAACGGAAAATGGTCCATAGTTGAATTATTGTTTCATTGCAATAATTTTAAGTGCGGTAAATATTTTCTAATATCATTTATTAGGGATATTATATTTTCCACTAAAAAAAAGAATATTTTACCAGTAATTCAAGTTTCATGGATGTAGCAATTTTGTAGGAAATTTAATAATTATATAGCCACTGATTTTAATTTTTTTTATTTTCACTTCTTCCAAAATCTTTCAAGTCATGAATGTAAAAAAATGTATTCCAATATTATCATTTTTTATAGTGTTTTGAGTTGCCATGAGTACATTGAAACACATGTAACATTTAATTTTTCACTGGGATATATGAGTAAAAGAGTAGGCGGAGGAAGAGGAGAAGTGTGGTGACTATTTTCATGTAATTTGGTTGTGATCTTGAATATGAGGAGGGTTCAAATGCACCACGGTTTTGTGCTCCAATTATACTTCACGTCTTTATCTCCGATTTTAAAATCCGAACGGTCGATCCAAACCGCTAAAAATAATTATTACAATAAAATATTCTTCGAGACCAAATTTTACATTTTTAGAATTTGTTTACTAATTTTTGGTAGGTATAAAATCTCAGGTTGCAGGAGATCCTGGACCATCCAAAAAAAGTGATATTGTACCTACGAAAAAATAGTAAACAAAATCTAAAAAATATAAAATTTGATCTCCAAACATATTTTATTGTAATAATTATTTTGAGCGTTTTGGATCAATTGTTCGGATTTTGAAAACAGAAATAAAGATGTGGAGCATAATTGGAGCACAAAATCATGGTGCATTTGAACCCTCCTCCTTGAGTATATAAATTTTGTATTGTCCCTTAAAATTAAAAACTCTATATAGTACAAGATGAAATTAACAGACACACACACATATATATATTGGAACTAGTTAGAGTTATTATCTAGGCTTTTTTGTCTGGAAAGGAATAAAATATGGTTTAAGGGGTTTCTCCAAAATCAATCAGGAATTTGGATAGCTCTATTATTTCCTTACTCTCATTTTGGAATAGATCCAAAAGTGATGATTATTTTTATGAAGTAACTCTTATTTTGGCACATGATATGACAGAATTTCCCTTGCAGGAAGGTACAGGTACACCTTCCAATACCGGATCCTGTGTTTCGACTAGACCTCTGTGAAGCAACTGGTTAAAAGGAATTTATTTCCTCTTCTACTTTTATCTTCCTTTGAAACTGATATTTGATTTCAACTACTGTTTTGTTTATTGTTTGTCTGTAATAGTTGATGCAGTTCTTCTTATGTTTAAGTTTGAATGCATTGTTACTCTTTAATTAGTATGTAGGACTTTTAAAATCATAGTCTGTAATAGTTTAAAGATAGTTGAGTTATGATACATGTGCTCTCTACTTGTATCTTCTTTTGAAACTGATATTTGCTTTGAAATATTGTTTTGTTTTATCTTTGGTCTGTAATAGTTGATACAGTTCTTCTTATGTTTAAGTTTGAATGCATTAATTGTTACTCTTTAATTAGTATGTAGGACTTTTAAAATCATAGTCTGTAATAGTTTAAAGATAGTTGAGTTATGATACATGTGCTCTCTACTTGTATCTTCTTTTGAAACTGATATTTGCTTTGAAATATTGTTTTGTTTTATCTTTGGTCTGTAATAATTGATACAGTTCTTCTTATGTCTAAGTTTGAATGCATTGTGACTCTTTAGTTTGTAGGAGTTTTAAAATCATATTATGTAATAGTTTAATTATACATGGAGTTATGATATCAGATGATTTGGGTAATCACCATCTTTTAAACTCTTTAGATTTCTTAATAAAATTGGTAGATTTTGAAAAAACATAATTTTTCATAAACAAATCCTTCCTATAACACTAGTCATACATAAATTAAATCCGTGATAATTGTAAATTCTCTCAGTTGTTCGTTAATCTTGATGACACCAATCCCTAAATTCGTTCGCACAAAAGATAAAGCAAATATGTTTTATTAAGTTTCTCATGGAGTTTAGTTTAACTCACTGAATGTTAACAATGGACTTATTTCTGGATACCCGCATTCTCTTAACGGGCTAAAAAACGGCTCTATCACATCATAATTAATTAAGTCTGCCTCGCCAACTGCCAAGAGGGGTAAACAATAAGCTCAAACGGGCCCTTGCCATGCTGAACGGGCTTTTTATGGGCTTTTCTAGTGAGTCCGTTGGCAAGTTTGTTCATATATAATTTTCTGTTCTATGCATATAAATTGTGGCAGTTTAGGTTTTTAAAAATAAATAATTTTTTATAATCACAATTAAGCACTAATTAAAAATAGGGTAATTATATCCTCCCCCATCTCTCAATTTCCTATTTGACCCCCATGTCATAAAAGAAGCAAAAAAAAATCCTTACTTATAAGAAGCAAAAAATGTTGATAAAAGAAAATTCAAGATATCATTTCTTGAATTATTTTTTTTCCTTTTGTGTTTATAGTTGTATCTTCATTTTTTTTTTGACAAAATTTTTGGGGCAATTAATTATTAATTTATTATGGTAGATAAGATCAAAGGGTGGATGGTGAATTGGCAGATAAGTCTCTAATTTTGTTTACAAAATGCCACATCAGAGTATCCCTATTAAGTTGGACTCTAATTGTGTCCATTGTACATTTGCTATGAGTACCCAAAGTGCACTCTCTTCTGTTCCATTGATTATGTCAGACAAAACAAGTTTGATCCAATACAGAAAAAAAAAAAGTATTGCTCAAAATTCTAAGAGATGAAATTCAATGAAAATATCCAATAGCAAGTATGTCATTAAATTTTAGACATTGAGACTACCCTCAATGGAAAGCATTAATTGCAATTTTTTCTAGATTAGAAAATCAAATACCTCTTATCAACAACTTAAACAAATATATATTTTTTAATAGCTCCCAATCTTATATTTTATTAATAAATTAAAAATAAGATACAATCAAAAGATTCAAAAAAGTAAGAAATTGCTCAATGAGTATTGAGCAAAAAATAAGATAAAAATTACATATTTTATTTGTACCACTTGACCAACTGTACAACACAAAAAAAATAGCTCAATACATCGGTACAACACAAAAAATTGTATAATTAGTTTACATGTTTTCATAAATCTACAATTTATTTCCAAATTAGAGATGCCACATTTCAATAAATTATCACTAATTTGTTTTATGATGTAATTCACAACTATTATTAAAATTTTCATATGAATGAATGAGATTTAGTGACATGAGAACTTTTCTCAATTTTTTAATAGTTATTTTAGAAACTAAAAATGCAAAATTGTTTTTTTTTTACAATTGTGTATTGTCAAAATAATTTTTCATTGAAATTGAAAATTAATTAAATATTAGTGATTGCATATAGCAACGACATATTTCGGCCTTTTTTTATTCTTCAACATCTGAAACTAAATTAAATACTACAAATAAATAAATGTTATAAAAATTAGAGGGTTATTATCGATCTCATATTAAATTAATGATTGAATATAGCTAGAATATATTTCACTAAAATACCACAAATAAATAAATGCTATAAAAATTAGAAAACTATTATCTCAGGGGACAGTGTATGGCGACCCATACCATACTCCATACCAACTCCAGAAGAGCAACAATCATTTGTCCTATGTTAATTTCTGTGTCCGTTCTTCTACAGAACAAGTTGTAGCGAGTTGCTAACTTACTAAATTACTAATTACTACATTCATTGTCACACTGTCAGCAACCTCAAATTTTAAATTTGGATAGAGGCCGTCCAATCATAATCCGAATTAATCCTGTTCGAGTTGGAATGCACGATCCCATTAATATTCGTGCTAAATCAGATCGTGCGGTTTAGATCTAAACTAAAATTTGAGTTCCCTTTGATGATTAGAATTCTTACTTCGACGGATAACTTCAGGCCGTATCTATGTAGCTGCTCTCGGTGCAAGGAAAATTAAGGTACAACTCTTGATGGATCACACTTGTCAGTCATATACAATTTCTGCACGATGTACGTACCAGGACCACATCAAATAGTCACTTCTTCTCTCTCGGACAAAACGGGTAAATATATTAACAGATTCGTTTTCCCTACACGCAGCACACGAACTACATGCAGCTCTGTTTTGATTCTATAGTCCGCGCGCTGCATAAAGCTAAAACTCCTCTGTTAAAATCATCACCCGACTAAGACGAAGGAATCATTGCTTCTACTTCACTAACTCTTATAACAGAGACCTCTCTCTCTCTCTCTCTCTCTATCTCTCTCTGAAAAATGGCGTGGAGACGTCTCTCTCGATTGAACCTCTTTCGCGCCACCTCTTCCTCTTCTATCAACTATCTCTTCTCCAGTACTTCACCAGAGGTCACTCGGCTCTCTCCTCTCAGTGCCTCTCTATCCCCTCAATTTCCCAAATTGACTGGATTCTTGAGAGATGATCGGAGGTGGTACTCGAGCAATCCGGGGTATGCCGAGGCAGTAACTGAAGGGGAACTGGTGGAGGTTCCCCTGGCGCAAACTGGAGAGGGAATTGCTGAGTGTGAACTTCTCAAGTGGTTCGTTCAAGAGGTTAAAGTTCCCATCTTTTTTTTGCTTTTTCATGAATTTTTGTAATATATGATTTTAATGTGTTCCTGTTAGTTTTTTAAGGTAGGGGTAAAATAGTCATTTTAACTGTTTGCTAATATTAAACTGTATTTTTAGTTGATTAAGTTGATTAAATTGTAAAATGGGGATATTACTAGAATAAGTAAATCAAGAAGTTATGATGGGATATATATATATATAAACTTCTCAATGCTAAATTAGTTATATATAAATTGATCATGCATGTAGGCTAATTTATTTTAATGTGTTCCTGTTAGTATTTGAAGGTAGGGATAAAATAGTCATTTTAACTGTTTGCCAATATTAAACAGTTGAATAAATTGTAAAAGGGGATATTAGTAAAATAAGTAAATCAAGAAGTTATGATGGGTATATATATAAACTTCTCATTTCTCAATTAGTTATATAAATTGATCATGCATGTAGGTTAATTTAATTTATCTATGTAGTTAGAATTTGTTTGAAATGATGTATGTTTATTTATTGATAGGGGGATGAAGTCGAAGAATTTGAAAGATTATGTGAGGTACAAAGTGACAAAGCTACAATCGAAATTACAAGCCGAGTCAAGGGGAAAATCCATCAAATTAATTTTACCCCTGGTGATATTGTAAAGGTATTATCTTTATACACAATATTCTTTCAAATTAATCTTTTAAAAATAGGGATAGCCCTCAAAACTTCAAAATTACGTATTTCCCCCTCTAATATTCGTAATATCATATTTACCCTTCTAAATATCAAAAACTCACAAAATTTACCCATTTTATTGTCTTTTCAATTAAAATTGATTTTAAATTTATAATGTACCCAATTTACCCTCTATTAAGAAAAATAAAAAATATGTAGCATGTTCAAGAAAAATTGCAGTTTCTTTGATTGTTGGAGGGCAAATTGGTCATTCTCTACTTCATATAATTTGGTTGCTGTCAAAAGCGCTAACTCCTGATTTAATGTCACTTTTATCATTGTAGTTTCAGTATGCGTTGGAGAGTGGTAATAGTTTGATGAAAAGTAAGAATATTATAAACTAAAAAAAAAAATTATAAAACTGATGTATTCCAAATTTCCAATTGATGTCATAGGTTGGGGAGACCTTATTAAAGATACATACTGACGGCCACGAGAGCAATTCTTTGGATAGGACGTCTCCAGTTAACACTGGTACTATTGGCACAGAGTGTGAAAATCAAAGCGGAACTCCGTCAGTAAGTGGAGGTGTTCTCGCAACGCCAGCTGTCAGGTCACTTGCTAAGCAACACGGCCTTGATATAAATCTGATTTGTGCGACCGGGAAGGATGGAAGGGTTTTGAAGGAAGATGTATTGAATTATGCAATTAGTAAGGGGCTCATTTGCACACCTGATACTGAAAAGGTGGAGACTTTCAATAAAGGAAGTGAAGCAAGAGACAGTTTTGTCAGTACCAGTGCATATCAGGATACAATTTTTCCTCTCAGGTATGAAGTTTTTAATTTTAAACAGTTAAGTCTCGGTACCAATTTCATACCAAATTATATATGGTTTCATTAAATATTTGTTGGTACGAATTTATTTATTTATTTATTTTAAATTTGGTTCTTTAGGGGATTTCACCGAGCAATGGTAAAATCAATGACTCTGGCGGCACGGGTCCCGCATTTTCATTACCTAGAGGAGATAAATTTCAGTGCACTTGTGGAGCTGAAAGAAGCATTTAAAAAAGAAAATAAAGACCAAAGCATAAAGCACACATTTCTTCCTTTTCTAATAAAATCCCTCTCTACTGCTTTGACGAAATTCCCTCTTTTGAATAGTTCTTTAAGTGAAGAGACCAATGAAGTAATACTCAAAGGTACACCGGCATAGTGTTTTATATATTTTACATGACCTTCATATGAAAATGTACTTAAAGACCAAATTTTACATTTTTTTTTTAGAATTTTTTACTCTTTTATTAGAAAATTAGAAAATCACTTGATTTGAAAATTCTGGATCATCCAAAAGCAGTGATTTCCTACCTAACTAAAAATTAGTAAAATAAATTTTAAAAATTAAAAAATTCTGTTACTATTATTACTGAATAAATTAACTTTGTATTTATATTTTTTTATTTCATTTATTGAGTAGGTTGCCATAACATAGGAGTAGCGATGGCCACTGATTACGGATTAGTAGTGCCTAATATAAAGATGGTTCAATCTCTCTCTATTTTGGAGGTAACTATTTTTTATTCACTACTTTAATTTGTTTTCTACAATTCCTATTCATTGGATTTGTCTGTATGAAAAAGTTATATATTCTATAACATTAGCAAATAACACCTCGCATTTCTCATATTATCCACTAACATACTTAAGTCAAATTAAGCAAAATTGCTGCATTACTCTCAGTATTGACTTAAGAAAAACTTGATTCATGATCATTCTTGCAAATTTTAGGATTATTTTTCATATCTTTTCCATATATTCATTACATAAGTCTCAGAGTTTGTGCTTGGCTTGTCAATAATCCAAAGATTATATTTCATAAAACTTTAATTTTGTTTGCTTTTTTGTTTGCTGTAGATTACTAAAGAGTTGTCAAGACTACATGAATTGGCAACACATAACAAATTAAACACAGAGGATGTAACTGAAGGCACCATTACTTTAAGCAACATTGGTGCAATAGGAGGTAAGTTCGGTTCCCCGCTACTCAACTTACCGGAAGTGGCCATCATTGCTCTTGGAAGGATCCAGAAGTTACCGCGGTTTGACGACAATGGGAATATCTATCCTGCTTCTGTGACAAATGTACGCCAGATAATAATTTCATCTGTACCAAGATAATTTACCAGTAAATGAACTAAAAAAGAGCGACCAGCAATGAATATAGATAAAAGTATAAGAGTGAGGTTACAGTACTATGCAAAGTGCATATTGGTCCGTACTATGGATCAAAATCTTCGTCTTCAAAGTCCAAACATCCGATTTGTACCATTCAAAATGATCCCCATATGAAAATGTATTTGTAAATCAAATTTTACATATTTTAGATGGGTAGAAAGTCACTAAATATTGATGGTCTAGAATCTTTAGATCAAGTGGTTTTCTACGTATCTAAAAAGTTAAATATCCTAAAAAATGTAATAATTTAGTTAAAGTAAATTTTATAAGAAGATTATGTTGAAGGTACAAAAAAAATAATCTTCTAAAAGATACAAAATAAATTTCTTTTCTTAAGCAAAAAAATGGAACAAAAAAGAGCAACAAAACATGTTTGATTGTTAACAGGTAACAATAGGAGCTGATCACAGAGTGGTAGATGGAGCAACAGTTGCCAGATTCTGCAACGAATGGAAGAACCTCATTGAAAAGCCCCAGCTGTTCTTGCTTCACATGCGGTGACAACTCACTCACTGAATTGTGGGCCCTGCATGGTTAAACAACATGTTTTGGTTCTTCATAGCAATTGACAATAACTAATTCAGAGAAAATGGTGCTCTGAAATGGTTGGTTGTGTAGCAGCATTGTTGCCTCTAATAAATAAAGTTTGTGTATAGGAGGCTCTAATAAAATGTATGTGCTTTACATATGCTAGTTGTTTCTCTCTAATATTTCCAGTCCTGCTAGTACAGTTTTAGACATATCGGGCCGAAATGGCACCTGTCGGGTTGACAGCATATTTGCTGTGAAGCAGTACGGAACTTTCGATGTCATGTCAAGTTCATGGCATATTCTCTGAATTCGGATCACCTCGGTACCTGCCGTTCAATTACTAAATCCAGACTGTTCTATAATTCTCCCAGGTACTTAATCAGGAAAATTAGTAACGGATGGCCCAGATTAATCCCAGTCGTGTCAAACTCAATTTGGTGCTTATGGAATCTACGGGATCTGTTTTCAGATTGGTGCCAGGTTAAAAGAACAGTTCAGATTTAATTATTGCACCTCAAGTTCCTGTGGGGACCCGAATTCATTTCTAAATAGGCACTGAATGTCAATCTTCTCAGCTGGAAGTTAGCTCATTGGACCAAATGTGGTACTGTAGAGGATATAGAGTACAGACTTTATTTCTCTTGGGTACAGCTAGGCTGAGCAATGCCCTTGCCGGGTCGGGTTTTTAAGTCACATCTCCAAATGGATTTTACACTGGCATTAACTATCCATTTCCAATTTTGGGCCCTTGAACAGAAACTGCCACCTCACTTTTTTGGGCCCCTGACAGATCAGATTAGTATCCAGTTCAAAATAACGAAGTACACTAAAGTAGCACTACTTTAATGATACAATAACAATTCATTTAATAATAAAAGATAAAATTTGCCTAGCGCATGATATCATTTAGGGGTGAGGAAATAGTTCATAACTCATGATTCATTTGTTAAAAACTTGTTAATAACTTATTCATTATCAATTCGCTCGTGAACTTAATGAGCTAAGTATGAGCAAATCTTAACTCGCTAATTATCAACTCGAGTTAAGCATGAGCAAATCTTAACTCGCTAATTATCAACTCGAGTTGCATGAAATTATGCCACATCCAATCCCAAATACATTGCAAAGGACCCTGTAGACCCTAACTCATCAATTATTCCTTTCCTTCTTTGTGTTTAGACTATAGTCTATACTGTTTGGTTGTTTGACATATATTGTTTTTGTATTTGGTTAAATTTTCTTTCTAGCTATTATGTATTATTTAACTTTCGGGTTTAAAAAATTCAAATTGCTTAAAATATAAACATTAATTGGTCTTAAGTCTAAACAAGTTGCTTACCGAATTATGAGTCAACTCGAGTTGGTAACGAGCTGAGTTATCAACTCGGTATTGTCTTCTCAACTCGAGTTGACTCGGTCTTTAATTTAATGAACCAAACACAAGCATAATCTAACTAGCTCAAACTCAGTTCATTAACAGCCCTAATACCTTTACATTACATGCAACCTCTTTCCATACAGGATACAGCAATCACACTAGATCTTACTAATAAATTGGTAAATGTGTTCAGAAATCTCTAATGCCTTCTCTTGGTTGATAAAATGACCTGCTCCTTCTATGACAACTATGTCTTGCAACAATGGCACATCCTTCTTGAACCCACCTTTGTGAATGTACTCTTTTGCCCCTGGGAAGTGGTACATTAGATCCTCATCTCCTATTATGAACTTGGCTGGTACTTTTATCTGTGCACCTGTCCATGCTGCTGTCAACTCCCAGTTCCTACATTGTTATATTTTGGTATTATATATAGTTAGTTGAGTGAGGTTATGGTAATATGTAGATTACATTCATATTTTTATTTTTAAAGTTTAAATGCTCAATTATAATAGTTAAACATGATATTTGTATGAAAATGTACATATGGACCAAATTTAACATTTTTTAGAATTTTGTTACTATTTTTTTAAATAGGTAGAAATCGATGCTTTCGGATGGTTCAGAATTTTTGGATCAAATGATGTTCTACCTATAAGTAAAATTGTACATAAATTCTAAAAATAATGCAAAATATAACCTAGAAGTATATTTTTATATGGAGATCATGTTTAATGGTTCGGATCAATTCTTTGAACTCTCTAAAAACAAAGATGTATATAGATCCATAGCACAAGTTGACCGGTAATATGCATATTACCATAGTGCCACTCTAGTTAATATGAGAAGAAGGTTTGTAAGGGTATTTCTGTCTTTTACATATCAAATCCACTCAAGTTATTGGTTTTGTAAAATTTTATGCAAAGAAGGAAACATGTTCTTTGACTGTCATCTGGACTCAATAAATATTTACAGTTTCCAACAAAACACAATTTATGCTTACTGGTACAGTTCTGACAAAAACTGTGCCTTAGCTCTTTTGATCACATAACTATAAATAAGATTCTCATATCACATGAAAACTCACTCTATTTATATGGAAAGGTCAAATAAAATTGGAATCTGAAGAGCTAAGGCACACTGCTTTATATTAATGGTACCAGTGCGGCAGTGCAACATTAACTGTGCCATATATTAATGGAAAGGTCAAATAAACTCAGTTCAAGTGAAATAATTGCACAACTGTGCTATATATTAATGGTACCAGTGTGTACTGCATACTGCTTTAAAATGCTTGCTAGGCCCAGTGCAGCATTAAATTGACTATGCAATATTCTAAAAAAAAATAGTACAATAGGAAGGAATTAATGTATTTTTTTTTTTATTAAGGGTTCTGATACACTAAGAATCTTTTAGAGGCTTTTTTTTTTTTTTTTTTTTTTTTTTTGCAAAAATTGAACTTGTAAATAACACCATATAGAGAGGTTAGATTAGATGGATACATACAAATCTAAAGCACGGTAATAGTTAACTCCGCCAGTGAACCCGGTACGCTCAAATTGTCTTGTGAAGTAATCGACATCTTCTTCTGAAAGCCAAGGAGGAAGCACTATTTCCTTCTCAGGTGGTGTCGAGAATCCCTTATTCTTCGGTACAATCACCGGTTTCGGGTCATGGTAGGTCAGAAATTTCTTCATTAACAGTTTCGTGTCGATCCGGGCAAATTCGCCTTCCGCCCTTTCGGTTTCCTACATGACATCAATTTTACAATGGAATATTTGAATGTTTTTCACTTTTATCATTTCTTTTTAACAAAATGCTATGCTTTTTTGCATTTAACTTTTTGTTCAAAATGAATAAATTCACACTAATTTGCAACCTAAGCATTAAAGGCAATAGTGTCATTTTTATTTTTTAGTATCATGCATTGTTTCAAACTTTCAATGTTCAGATCACATGTTCTTCAGACCAAAAACAGTAGAATAGAATTAATGAAAAGTGAGACAGCCACCTCAAAGACAGGATCTATGCACATAAACCACACAACACACACACACACACACACAAACAAGTAGTAGTGTGTGTGCATGAAAATAGGAGTAACATGTAATTGAGAGAGATGCATGAGAAATATATATCAAACCTGAAAGGCACAGATATAGTAGTCATCACCAAAAACAAGCCTGAGAGTGACAAGAGGCTTTCTAAGATTGTCTCTCGGCATGAAGGCGACACTAAGCGCCACCACGCTGCGTACCAAGTCCGGCCTAAACATGCACAGGTGCCACGCCACTATCGCACCCCAGTCATGACCCACCACAAACACCTTCATCAACACATCTCAATAATTAACTAACATTAATTACACCAATATATGTATATAACAAAATGTTAATTTGCATGCTTGCTTGACATTGATCATTCATAATTCCAACTTCTATAATTTAACTTGAACAAATTTTTTTCTCCTCAAAAGAAAAAAAAATAATAAGAGAATATTCAAGATTTTTAGTTGTTGTATATAAATTAAAAAAATTATGGAAATTTAATAACTAAAAAACCTGTTAATTAGACCAAGAATAACATTTTAGTTTGCATGAGTGCCATTAATTTTCCTACTGCTATAAATTAACTTGAACAAATTATTTTCTCCTAAAAATAAAATTTATACAAGAATGAATATTTATTAATTGCTGTATATAAATTAGAAAAAGGAAACTTAATAACTAAAAAATTGTTAACTACACAAAGAATAATTAATTAACATATTAGTTTGCATGAGTGTCATTAATCTTCCATACTTATATAAATTAACTTGAACAAATTATTTTCTCCTAAAATAAAATTAATACAAGAATCAAGATTTATTGTTGTATATATAAATAGAGAAAGAAAACTTAATAACTAAAAAAATGTTAATTAAACCAAAAACAACATTTTATTAATATAATTTAACTTGAACAATTTTTTTCTACTCAAAAGAAAAGAATCAAGATTTATTGTTGTATATAAATTAGGAAAAGAAAATAACTCAAAAATGTCAGCTCCTAATTATTACCTTTTCTTCACCGAGTTCTTGAATGAGTGCAACAATGTCACCTACAATATGCAACATGGTGTAAGAGTCGCGCGACTTTGGCGCATCCGAGTCACCGAACCCGCGCAAATCAGGCGCAACAGCATGGTAACTGCGGGATGCGAGGTAGGAGATCTGGTGCCGCCATGAGTACCACAGCTCAGGAAAGCCGTGCAAGAGGAGCACCGTTGGTCCTGTCCCTTTCTCCGCTATGTGTAGCTTAATGCCGTTAACCGACACGGTACGGTGTGTGATCTCATCATGATCTCCTATCTCCCCCATCTTTGTGTGAATGTGCATCATCTCATCATTTCCTATCTCTCCCATCTCCGTGTGAATGTGAATGTGCATGTGCTATGGTGTGTTTGAGCTACCTAGCTAAGCTAAGAGGTTGGCATGGTTTTATATATATCAATGCTACTACAGGATTTTTTTAATTTAGAAATTAAAAAATAAAATTTTCAGAAAAGAAATTAATTGATTTCTTTTTTTGAAGAATAAATAAAAACAACATTAATTAATGGAAGGTACAATTCCAGTGTTTTCTGATCTTGAATACTCCATCTGATTTGGACCACATATTTACCTAAAAGCTGCTGGTATCATACTATTGATGTGATTCTATCCGTCTGTTGTACATTCACTATTTTTTTAATAAAAAAATTAAAAATCAATCAATTTCTTTTCCAAAGATTTTTTTTATTTCTAAATTAGAAAAATTAACTATAGAATATCGTGAAACAATTTGCGGGTCGGTCATGGATCTTAATTTGAAAAAGAGGGGCAAGTATGCATGGGTAATGGGTTATCGGAGTGAAAATAAATCTGCTACAATCTCAAATTCAGTGAATAGTATCCTGAAATTTATATAATTTTGAATCCAGCTATATAATTATTTTCGAGAACGCATCTCAAAACTGTTAGTTTTTCTATGCACACAATTCAAAACAATTTAACGATTGAATTTGAGTTACAAAAATTTTAGGATCACTGTTTACTGGTCTTGAATTACAGCAGATTTGAACGCATCTCAAAACAGTTTGACGGTTGGACTCGAATTACAAAAATTTCAATATCACTGTTCACAAGTATCAAACTACAACAAAATCGGATGTGAAAATAAATCTGCTGCAATCTCTAATTCAGCGAACAGTATTTTAAAATTCTTGCAATTTCAAATCTAGCCGTAATTTTTTTTCGAGAATGCATCTCAAAACAGTTAGTTTTTTCTATCCACGCATCTCAAAATAGTTTGATGGCTATATTCAAATTATAGGAATTTCAAAATCACTATTTATTAATCTCGAATTACAACATATTCAGATCCATCAGATATGGATGTAGTACGTAGACCCGATAATTCGATAAAGAAGAAGAACCCAATTAAGGTATATATGGATCGTCACGTCACACACATTCCTATGTATGTTTGGAGGTGGTTGGTAGGGAACGGATTAGATTTAATTTGTGTGTGGCAATTAATATGTGTAATAAAACTCTGTGGTGTTTGAAATTGAATTCATCGTTTTCGTCTGTATAGAAATAAATGAAAACGCGTACCTACCGCCGTAGAACCATTATGAGTTTGTTGCCACCGAGCCTAATTAATATAGGGATTGGATTTTGTTCAAAGAGCTCTGAACAAAACAAGGCTAGCTTAAATATCTGATTTGTATTAAGATTTGTACAAACATATTTAAAACTTAATAAATTTAAATGTTTCATCGAATGATCTTTTTTGCGTCAGAAAGATCAATTAGGGAGAACGAACTTAGCAAAGAATTTCTCAACCTAGCTATCTGTTTTGGACTTGGCAGTTGGTCCAATAATTTTTTTTTCTTAATAATATAGGTGAAAGTTTGAATCAGTTTTGGGTTTAATGGATCCTCGAGACAAAATATTTTTCAGGAGGAGACAAACAAGAATCAGATTTATATTTTCAACTAAATTTTAAAATCCATGCTTATTTTGATTAATATATATCCAAGTAAATGTTTAGAAGAAAAAAAATGCAGAGCAAAAACAATACTAAATTAAACATGCAAAAACACCAATAAATTACTATTTTTTTTGGATAAATGTTTGGAAGCTTTTCGATATAAAAAATGGATCGAGTCAAATTATGACCCGTTTGATTTGACTTGTCAATCCTTGCCTTGGCTTCCACTAATTTAGGAAAATAATCAAAGCAAAAAGTACAACATAAGAAATTATGATTAACTCAAGGGTAGACAATTAACCAAAGTTCATCTAGCAAGCCGTGATTTTTGAAAAAAAAATCCTATCACTTTTTTAATGATTAAAAACAAATGCTAGGCAACGAAATTTATTTTAAACATTAATCAAAATTCCTAGTTAAAATTATATAGAAAAATAATTAAAGGGAGAATTTCATGTATTACCTCTCAAAAACTTTAGAATTATGTATTTTTCCTTCAAAAGTTCATAATATCAAATATATCCTTCTAATTAAATTTAAAAAAAAACTCACAAGTTTACCCATTTTATTGTCTCTTTATTAAAACTCATGTTAAATTAATAAAATATCCATTTTACCCGTATAAACAAAAGAAAAAAATATGTATAATATTTCCAAAAAATGTTACTGATCAAATTCGACATTTTCCGAGAGCAAAATGTGTAATTTGTTTACTTTTAATGCTTACACAATTATATACCTAGATATCACTGTGTAAGCATCCGTAGCATCTCATTTGTCCTCAGAAATCGTGTAATTAGAAAACTAGTATTTTTCTGAAACATGCTATATATAAATTTTTGTAATAAATGGTAAAATGGATATTTTATGAATTTAAAATGAGTTCTAATAAAAAATAAAAAAAAGACAGTCAAAAGAGTAAATTTGTGATTTTTCAAATTTTAGATGGGTCAATATGATATTATGAACTTATAACGAGGAAATACGAAAATCAATGTTTTTGAGGGGATACATGAAATTCCGCCAATAATTAAAGCATCACTCAATTTTAAGATATTGAGAAGTTTCTGGAGTTCATATCTATATATTTATGGGCTTCTATCGGAACCTTCCAGATAGCATATGATTAATGCTTTCATTATATAATTCAGTTGCCTCTTATGAAAAACAACATATGGGCCTTCTTTTTTATTAGGCTTTTTACGAAATTCTAGCCCAAAATTTCTTACACACATTTTCCAAGAGTACTTGTTCTCTCCATTAAAAAAGAAACGGAGAGGATGTTCATACCGATTGGAAACCAGGGACTAATTCTATGAGCTACAAGTTGTAATCACATATAATGTTATTTTGTATAATCACATTCACAACTGAATAAAATATGAACAGCAACTCAGATATGGGCATTTATTGGAACCTTCCAGATATGGGCTTTTATTGGAACCTTCCAGATAGCATATGATTAATGCTATCATTATACAATTGAGGAGTAGAAATTGGGTCCTTCTAAGTTTATCAAGTCTATGTATAAACTCAACTCTAAAATCTATCGATTTAGTTTCAAATGAAAAGTTCAAATTGTTAAATTCTTTTATCTTATGAGTGATGAGTTTACATGTGAAAATTTTAAAATTTCGAATTAATTTAGTATAAAATTAAGTGGTCAAAATTAGAAAGTTTATAAATTAATTTTAATACATTTATATTTTGGACACCTTTTAATTACTCGATTATATATAAAATTAATTTGAAATTTTAAAAAATATTATAGAGACACATCACTTAATCTGATAAAATTTAGAGTTGAATTCACAAAAAGACTAGATGAACTTAGCAACACTCTAGTTCTACTTTATAATTCAGTTGCCTCTATGAAAAACAACATATGGGCCTCCTTTTTTATTAGACTTTCTATGAAATTCTAGCCCAAAATTCATTAACAAATTTTCCACACAACTTGTCCTCTCCATTTAAAATGAAACGGAGAGAATGTTCTCACCCATTGGAAACCAGGGACTGTAATTCTATGAGCTACAACCACCAGCCCACAGATAATGTTCTAAAATATGAACAGCAACTCAGTTTACATTAAAACCCATAAAATAGTGCAAATTACAGTGGACAAAGTCCTTCGGAGATTTCTACTGATTACAATTTATTGAGAGAAAAAATTATCACAGTGAAATTTGATTGTTGTAAGTTTTACACGTCTCTTTCTCAACAATTGAAGAAAATAAGCTACAACCTACCAAAATTAGAATTTAAAATGTCACAAAATTTTTACAACCACCACATAAGTACCAACAATTCAATAATTAAAAGAACTAATTAAACTTATAATTTAACTACCAAAAATTACTAAATTCAAAGCTCAAAAGCCGGGTAATCGTCGAAATTCCAGAGCAACTGCTGAGTGGGTACCGTTACCGGGACCTCATTCTCGGCTTGTGCTACCACCGCCACCTCCGGCTCTGTACACCGGCTTCCTTCCATGTACGGTAAACCGTAGAAATCCATGAATTTTTCATAAGCCATCAGTTCCTCTGACAATTCCTTCACCTCAAGACCTGAATTGACCGTTTCGATCTCGACTTTCGGTACCGTGATCACTAAATTAGAATTTTCGACCAGAAAACCATTCAAATTCAAACCCGATTGGGTCAATTTGGGTATAGGGCTTGGTTCTTCATTCGGGAAATTGACCTTCGCTTTCTTGCCCCGAATGCGACGTGCCTCACGGTCGTACGCACGAGCAGCATCCTCAGCAGATGCAAATGTGCCAAGCCAGACCCGAACACCTTTTATCGGGTCGCGGATCTCAGCCGCCCATTTGCCCCATGGCCTCTGTCGAATGCCCCGATAAAGATTCTTCCTTTCCCGTTTCTTCGACACTGATTTAAATCAAAACAAAATAAAAATTACTATCTCAGCATTTTAACTTCTAAATTTGATATTTGCACTAAGCATGGGTAATTCTTTCAAAAAAGTTTTTAACTTTGATGAAGCTAAAATGAGATAAAAGGTCGAACCTTTTTCCCGAGGGAAGGAGAGAGAGTCGGAATCAAAATCAACATGGTGCGAATTAGAGTAGACAGAAGCAGTGGCAGCAGCAGGCCACAAATCGGCGGCAGCGGAGAAACTATGGCTACTCTTCCGAGAAGGGTTTCTCTTAGGTATAAAATCGTTGATGATAGCACCTCCACACATTGTATCTCCTTCTTGATCGAACGAACAAACAAGCTTTGATTGATTGATATTGCAAAAGGGAAGAGTTGAAGAGAGAAGAGTAGAGAGTAGGAAACAGAGTTGATTATGAGTTGAATTGAAATTGGAGAAGAAGGAGAGTGTTTAGTGGGGTTCATATAGGTGTGGCTTAATTTAAGCGCGCGGATTTTTGTATCGGTACTGGAAAGGAACAGGATAAGGATGGAGGTTCAATGAAAGCGCTGTGCAGAAGAATTCGCATCCTCTGAGATATCTCAAAATTTGCGTGACTTTTGGAATATCCCAACCGTTTAAATACGTTCTACACGAATCTCAAATCTCAAATAAAACGGGCCCCCTGCGTTTCCCCGAATAGGCACAGGACACGTCGGTCACGTAAAAATTGAGATATCACAGAGAATACGCACTCTGTGCAGAACACGCGTGCATACAGGTTGGGTCCAGTCAGTTGGGTCCAAATGAGAAAGAATATCAAAAGAATAATTGACGTCATTACTGTCGCACCACAAATCACATCATCAAATTCAGAGTAGGTCCAATGGGCATCGGACCTACTTTGGTTTGATAGGTAAAATGACCATTCGATTGCATCAAGATCCGTGATAAGTATATTAAAATTCGTGCATATCTGTTTCAATTTCCGTGGATACTAATTTTAATGCTAATCCAACGGTTCTTTAGCTAATTGAACCTAAAAGTATGTTCCATACCCATCCAACCTACTCCTATCTCCACATCATCATACATGTACTGTATAACTTCATCATCATTCTACTGAATACTGGTAACAATTAGGAATTCAAATCCAGTGAAGTAACCCAAAAGTTGGGTTTTAGATCGGGACCGTCCGATTCGAATTCGAAGTCATCCATCTGATAATGCGCGCACGTATTCCGAGATGCGAATTTGGATCCCGAGATGATCTTGAGCGACAGATTAGAATCGGATAGTCCCGATCCAAAACTCAAAAATTGAGTTATATTAGGGAATTCGGACACAACAATTAGTAGGAGAGAGGAGTTCAAATGCACTATTTTTTTTTTCTTCAACATATTTCAAATTCTTTATTTTTGTTTTCAAAATTTTGAGACAATTCAAATAGCTCAATATAATATTAATAATAAATTACGTTTGGAGGCTAAATTTTATATTGTTTAAAATTTTTTATTACTTCTTAAGATAGATACAATATCATTATTTTAAGGAGATTCTGGATCATTTGATAAAATAAAATTGTACCTATGAAACAAAAAAATAGTAAAAAAATCTAAAAAATATTAAATTTGATTTACAAACATGCATTATTATGAAGATCGTGTTTAGTTGTTCGAATTGACTGTTTGGACTTTGAAAACAGAGATAAAAGATGTGGAGCATATTAGAGTACAAAATGGTGGTGCATTTGAACCCTCCTTTTAGTAGAATGTTTTTATACTTTAGAGTATGATTAGGTTGTTTCTAAGTTCACCAACTCTCTTTATGAAATTAATTTTAAAATTTATCGAATTGACTTCAAATGGACAATTCGATCTGTTAAATCCGTCTACTTTATGAGTGATGAATCTATATGCAAAAAATTAAAAATTTTGAATTAATTTTATATAATCAAGTAGTCAAAAAAGGTTATAAAAATGAATACATTAAAATTAATTTGTAAACATTCTCATTTTGGTCGCTTGACTTTATACTAAATTAAATTGAAAGTTTAAATGAAAATAAAAGATACGATAAAAAAAAAAAAATTCAAATAATAAATAACAATAAAAGAAACAACAATAAATAAATAAAAACATATCAAATATAACATGGAAAAAATTCTTGAAGTATCATTTCTAGTGTGATCATCTTCAATGTAGCCTAATATTATAAAAAATTAACAAACAAAATATGAAAACTAAATTATGATTGCTCATATTAATAACATATAATAAAATAATAAAATTAAAAATATTAAATTAATATAGTTCACATTTTATTTCTCACATAAATACAACAATATAACTACTTATTCATAAAACTACTAAATATAATTATCATCTAAAAAACAAATGTTTAAAGATCAAAACTTAGAATTTAAAATAATTTTCAAATTAACTCCTGTCACATCAAAAAACATTTCATACCATACGGAGTCAATGCAGTACAGATATATTGGCACTTTGCAAAATTAGCATACCTAACACTTGTTAGTGTTAGATTGGGTTGTAGCTTGTAACCTTAATATATGGGAAAAAATCTTTTGTCGTTACTTTGATGTAATATTTGACAGCGAAATAGAAAAATCTAGAACCCTTATACTAATTATGATCTCGATCGTCGACTTTTGTGTCTTGCTGTCTATCAGACTCAAACTGAGTGTGATGAATTTTATATATGTTTATATTTGTTTTAAGATCTGTGTGTATCGCTTTAATATTTGTTTATATTTTTTTTAATATATGTGTGTACGGATCTTAAAACAGATCCAACAGTTATGGAACTCATCAGACTTAGTTTGAGTCTGATGGACATCGGACCCAAGTTGCTCCCTTGACACTTTTAATTGGGGTTCAATCCTATTCCTATCTAAAGAGGATAATTAATGAGAATCGATTTCTGATTGGGCAATAAAGATAATATTTTGTGTAACAGATAACAAATTATTCAATGTAACTTGATCCCTGACCTTCTTTCTAAAATTAAGAATTTTACATTGAACTTACCTACAGATAAAAATAAATCAAGTTCTTAAATAAAAAAATTGTTCAAGTTGGTTAATTTAAAATTAAACTTACAGGCCCATTTTAACTATTTCTTATTCAATGATTTAAAATAATATTTTATTTCTCCTCTTGATACAATGAATATAACATACAGAAAAATAATTTTCTCTACATATTTGAAAAGGTTGAATAATTTTTATTTTTATTGTCAAAAATATAAAGGAATAGGAGAAATGAAATAAAAAAGATATAATTTAACTGTGGGAATCAAAGATAGCCTTAAGGAGAAATAAAGAAACAAATTGTTAGAGATTTATTCAATTTTAATTGTGACAACTATATAACAGTATGTGTTGCTAATATATTTTTAACTAAATTTAGACTTCTACACATAAAACATATATATTTAATTAAAAAAAATAAATTATGTGATTGGAGAATTGATATTAAATCTGAAAATTCATTTTTTAATATAAACCTTTAACGGATAAGAACAACTATGTACATAATATAAGAATGAAAATATGAATGTAAGAATAGGCATTATTATGTAAAGTCAAAAATAACATTGTTGTTGAAAGTTAATTAGCGGATATTTAGTTAATCAAATAAAAATAATTATGTTCTTATTTTTTTTTTCAAAGTTGGTGTGCAAATCTGAAAAATATTCATACAGCGTAGTATTTAGTTTACTGCCCTCCTTCCTAGTTCTCCTCACTGACAAGTGGGGTCCATGTGTACAGCGGCACGTTAGTTGCACTCTCGGAACAGTTTAAGGTCGAAAAGTTCCGTTGAAATAGTTCCGTAAAAAGAATAAGGATCCTGAAAGCCTGAAAGGTGACAACTTATAAATGTCTGATAATGACTTAATTTCTTGGAGACCAAGAATGCTATTTAAGAAATTTCATGTATACCTCTTGCAAGTTTTGAAATTAATTTGAAGTACTTTTTACCTCCAAAATTCATAATTTTATATTTATCCTATTAAATTTTAAAAACTCACATATTTATTTTATTATAAAAATGCTCATTTTTCCTATTATTATAAAAGTAAAAGCTAAAAAATATTTAGTCCATGCAAAAAATATTTAATATTTTAATTATATGATTTATTTTTTCTATTGGCGACACATTAACAAGTGCAAATAAATGTTACAGTGTATACATCAAAACAACATATGGGCCTTTTTTTTTATTAGGCTTTCTATAAAATTCTAGCCCAAAATTCCTTAAACACATTTTCCAACGGTACTTGTTCTCTCCATTTAAAAAGAAACAGAGGAAAGTTCATACCCATTGAAAACCTGGGACTCTAATTCTATGAGCTCCAACTACCAGCCAACAGATAATGTTTTAAAATATGAACAGCAACTCAATTTACGTTAAAACCAATAAAATAGTACAAATTACACAAAGTAGATAAAAGTACTTTGAAGATTTCTACTGATTACAAATTTATTGAGAGAAAAAATTGTCATAATGCAATTAGATTGTTGTAAACTTTACATATGTTTCTTTGTCAACAATTGAAGTAAAAGGTCACAAAAATTTTACAACAACCACGTAAGTACCAACAATTCAGTAATTTAAAGAACCAATTAAACAACTAATTAAACTACCAAAAATTACTAATTAAATTCAAAGCTCAAAAGCAGGGTAATCGTCGAAATTCCAGAGTAACTGCTGAGTGGGTACCGTTACCGGGACCTCATTCTCGGCTTGTGCTACCACCGCCACCTCCGGCTCTGTACACCGGCTTCCTTCCATGTACGGTAAACCATAGAAATCCATGTATTTTTCATAAGCCATTAGTTCCTCTGACAATTCCTTCACCTCAAGACCCGAACTGACCGTTTCGATCTCGACTTTCGGTACCGTGATCGGTAAATTATAATTTTTGACAGGAAAACCATTCAAATTCAAGCCCGATTGGGTCGATTTGGGTATAGGGTTTGGTTCTTCATTCGGGAAATTGACCTTTGCTTTCTTGCCGCGAATGCGACGTGCCTCACGGTCATACGCACGAGCAGCATCCTCAGCAGATGCAAATGTGCCAAGCCAGACCCGAACACCTTTTATCGGGTCACGGATCTCAGCCGCCCATTTGCCCCATGGCCTCTGACGGATGCCCCGATAAAGATTCTTCCTTTCCCGTTTCTTCGACACTGATTTAAATCAAAACAAAAAAAAAATTACTATCTCAGCATTTTAACTTCTAAATTTGACATTTGCACTAAGCACGGGTAATTCTTTCAAAAAGTTTTTAACTTTGATGAAGCTAAAATGAGATAAAAGATTGAACCTTTTTCCTGAGGGAAGGAGAGAGAGTCGGAATCGGAATCAACATGGTGTGAATTAGAGTAGACGGAAGCGGCAGCAGCAGGCCACAAATCGGCGGCAGCAGAGAAACTACGGCTACTCTTCCGAGAAGGGTTTCTCTGAGGTATAAAATCGTTGATGATTGCACCTCCACACATTGTATCTCCTTCTTGATCGAACGAACAAACAAGCTTTGATTGATTGATGTTGTAAAAGAGAAGAGTAGATAGAGGAGGGAATAGAGTTGATTTTGAGTTGATTTGAAATTGGAGAAGACGTAGAGTGTCTGTTGTGGGTATATATAGGTAAGTTTTAAGAGCGCGGGTTTTTGGGTTAGTTATGAAAGAGAACAGGATAAGGATAGAGGTACAAGGAAAGCGCGGTGCAGGGCATGCGGACAGGTTGGGTCCAGTGAGGTAGTCAATATTTGTTTGGCGGCTCACTTTTGAAAAATAATATATCAAGATGTTGACTAATATCATTCTTTAGCTGTGGAATAAATATTTTAATTTTTACATTTGTAAAGTCCAACGTTTAATTATAATAAAATTTATTTGGAATTAAATTATATATTTTTTGAAATTTTTTAACTATTTATTAAGTTAGTTTTAAAATTGATGTTGTCAATGATTTAAAAAAATTTTGGTCATTTTCAAAAATATCAATAGTAAAAATATTCTAAAAAAAATAAAATTTGGTCTTGCTCCCTTTTAAAAAATAATATATCAAGATGTTGGCCAATATCATTCTTTAGCTGTAGAATAAGATTGCAGTTTGTGTCCGATGCCCCCCCCCCCCAAAAAGTTTTTTTTAGATCAACATACTTCCCCCCCCCCCCCAAAAAAATTTTTTTTGTTTTTTTTAAATAATAACCCAAAAAAAAAAAAAAAAAAAAATAAAAAAAAAAAAAAAAATAGAAAAAATTCATTTTAATTTTTTTTTTAAGTACTTCATTATAATAAAATTTGTTTGGAATCAATTATAATTTTTTTTTTAACTATTTTTTTTTTTAATTTTTTTTATTTAGAAAAAATTTCATTGTTTATTGGATTCAGTGATTTTAAAATATAAATAGTAAAAAAAAATTTAAAAATTTGATCTCCAAGAACATTTTTAATATAGTGATTACATATAACGGTTTGGATTGATTGCTTGAATTTTGAAACTAAAAAAAACTAATTAGTTGTAGTACGGCTTTGGAATAAATATTTTGATATTAGCCAATCTCAATGTACCAATATGAATTTTATAAAATATAAAATATACTTGAATTATTAAAAATGAAAATCCATGAATATGAAAGAATAATTGATGTCATTAGTGTCGCAGCACAAATCACATCATCCTACACGTACGTAATTTCATCATCATCATTATTCTACTTTTTACTAGTAATAATTATAATTATGTGAATGTAAGAATAGGCAAAAAGTAATAATATCGTTGAAAGTTAATCAGCGGAGATTAAAATAATTCTGTTCTGATTTTTTTGTAAAGTTGGTATGCAAATCTGAAAAATATTCATACGGCGTACGTAGTATTTTGTATACTGCCATCCTTCCTCACTGACAAGTGGGGTCCCATGTTACAGTGGCACATGAGTTGCACTCTCGGAACAGTATAAGGTCTAAAAGGTCCGTTGAAATAGTTCCCTAAAATGCTCCTCAAGGAAAGAGTAAGGATCCTCTGAAAGGTGACAAGCGACAACTGGCATGGTGAAGTCTAACTAAATAAATGTCTGGTAATGACTTAAATTTCTTGGAGAATAAGACTACTATTTAAGAAATTTCATGTATGTATACCTCTTGCAAGTTTTGAAATTAATTTTAAGTACTTTTTTCCTCTAAAATTCATAATATTATATTTATCCTATTAAAATTTTAAAAACTCACAAATTTATTTCAAATTTATAAATGCTCATTTTACTCATTATTAAAAAAAAAAAAAAATATTTAATCCGTGTAAGAAATATTTAATATTTTAATTATTCAATTTGTGAGGACTAATGATTCATTTTTTCTATTTGTGACACATGAATAAGTGTATACATAAATGTTACTGAAAAAAAAAAAGTTGTTTGTCATCACAAACTGACCAAGTAGACATTTTAGACATGTTACAAATTTTTTTTATTTGAAGAATAAAATGAGTACTTTATAAATTTTAATGAATTTCAATAAAAAAAAAAACAGCAATCAATTATCTCATTCTAAATATTAGAGAGGAAAATATGTAATTTTAAAAAATTTAGGGTATGCATAAAATTTCAATATAAAATTAGAGGAGAAAGTTGGGTTAGATTTGAGTCTCAAGTCAAAAGTGCAGCTAGCAGCACACAGAATAAAATTTGTGTGCGGCGGTGGCCGCTGTTTCATTTGAGTTTTAGTACAAGGTTCAAGGTTGGTATGTGGTGTACTCCAACAAAATATAAAATTAGTACAATGCTTCCAGAAACTCATTTTTTTTTTCTCCAGCTGTTACGGGTCAAATATGGGTGATTCCGTATTGGATTCTTATTCAAACACTTAGATACGAATATCTGAATATCTACCTGATTTTATAATTATCCATATAGATATATTCATATATACCATATATATTTTATATTTGAGAGATACAAATACGAATTAGATATATATATTTTTCAATATTATTATTTATTAAAAAAATATAAATATTATTACAAGCAAGGTTCTAAATAGCGCGCTATAGCGTTTTCGGACCATAAAAACTATGACGCTATTTCGCGCTATAGCGGCGCTATTTGGGTATAGCGCTGTTTTTTCAGTCATTCCACTATGACGCGATAAATACTATTTAAACCTTTGATTACAAATATTAAAATTCATAATATTTATTAATAATAGTAGTGAATAACATAATTTTTATCATATATATTAATATTTGTATCAGTGATTTTCAAAGTAGCTTAATAAATAGTAAAAAAAATGAAAAATTTGGTCTCCAAACACATTTCAATATGGAGAACATATTGAGCGGTTTGGATCGGCTATTTGAACTTTGGAAATGAAGATATAGTGACATGAAAGTTTTACTCCAACAAGCACCATAGCCCGGCTTCAATGCACTATTTTTTTTGTGTTCCAATATACTTCACATCATTTATCTATATTTTCAAAGTCCATACAGTTGATCCGAACCGCTAAACATGTTCTTCCTAAAAAATATACTTGGAGACCAAATTTTATATCTTTTAGAAAAATTTTACTATTTTTTTCTTATGTACAATATCACGTTATCGGATGGTCTAGAATCTCCTTAAAACAATGATTTTGTATCTATAGAAAAATAGTAAAAAAAATTTAAAAAATATATAATTTGGTCTTCAAACATATTTTATTATGAAGATAATGTTGAGAAGTTTGGATCGATCGTTCATACTTTGAAAACAGAAATAAACGATGTGGAGTATATTGGAGCAACAAAAAAATGGTGCATTCGAACCCTCCTCTCTCTCTATATATATATGTATATATATATTATGATAAAAAATTATGTTATTCACTATTATTATTAATAAGTATTATGAATTTGGATATTTGTAATAATATTTATATATTTTCTTAATAAATAATAGTATTAAAAAAGCATATATCTAATAACTAATTAAATATATCTAATTCATATTTGTATTTCTCAAATATCAAGTCTGTATTTGTGTCCCAAAAATAGAAGTGAATACTGATATATATCCGATCCATTTGCAACCTATCTCTGCTTGTTGTCCGGTGCATACAATTTTTGGGTTTGAAAATTAAATTTGCAGAATTAGCCTACGTCAATTTAAAATTTAAAATATTGAAAGACGAATTTTACATATACCCTTCAAAAATAATGGAAGCACGTACTTCCCCATCTGAAATTTATAATGTAATATTTATTCCTCCAAATTCCAAACACAAACAGATTATGTAATTTATTACCTTTTTAACTTTCATTTTAAATTTTTAAATTTCTCAGTATACCAGTATTGTAAATAAAAGTATGTGCTTGTTAGAAGGACGGAGTATCATTAAACGATTAATCGGTATGTGGCCCATATATCGAAATTTTGCTGATTAATTTATGTTTTTATTAAAGTTATTTGCATATGTTTATAATTATTAATTTAACTCATCAAAGTTACCAAATCAACTTATTTTAACTTAATTTATTGTTAATTAATAAAATTATAGAAATTGTCATTTGAAAAAACTCATATACAAGAGAAGGCAAAGTATAATACATATTATGCATAAATGCAAAGAAAATAATAAGAAAAAATGATCAACTAATAGGTTATATAAACAAAAAGGACAATCCGTAGCGGTTTGATCACCACCAACAACTAAGGCCGATTAGTTGAAATAAACGGCTATTTTTTACAACACTGGTTTACCGTTTATTAAAAAAAAAAAAAATACATATTATATGTCAAAGACCTAATTTGGTCAGCTTGTGATGACAAATAATTCATTTTTCTATTTTTGATGCAGACACTTTGACATTTAAGAATACACCTGTGGGTGCGTCATAAGTACAAAAATGAATCGTTTGACCTCACAAACCAATTAATTAGAAGTTTTCTAATGACACACATCTTACACCCATTACATATTTTTAATATTTTTAATAAAGGATAAATTTATAACTTTATAAATTTAAAATATATTTTAATATAAAAGAATAATAATTTGAGTAAATTTGTGAGTTTTTTTTAATTTAAAAGGACAAATATGTTACATAAATTTTGGAAGAGAAAATAAGTAATTTCGAAATTTAAAGAACGAGGGGAATGAAATGGTCCAGTGGGGTAACAACTAACTTGGTAAGATTTTGGACACAGAACTTACATATTTATGGGTTTTCGGATCGATTTAAACTTTGTAAATTGGGCTAAAATATATTTTTATATAAATATAATTGGCTTCAAGTGTCTTCTTTTCCAATTCCATTTCACTGGGCCTTAGATATTTACAGGTGCTTCTTTGCAAAAGGGAAACATCACAACACAAGTTCTTGATAAATTCAAACTTCAAAGTTTCAAACTATAAATTCAAACCATCATATTTAAAATCGGACTCAAGTGTTTTTTTGAAACTCAGAAAACAATCCTTAGATATTTACAGTTGGTTTTGAAAGGACTGAACTTATAGAGAGTTATCATTAAATAATTCTCTGGTTAAATGGAGCGGTTTGATTTATTTTTTAAAACCGGTATAGTAGTTCGATTCTGTTTGATTATGGAATTTTAAAAATGGATAGATCAAACTAACTAAAATTTTCAAACCTGTCATCCTCGTCTGATAAAACAATTAAAAATAATTAAAAAAAATTAGTGCATAATGTATATTGCTTGGTTCAATTTAAAACTGATTAGACCAAATCAAATAAACTTTTTAAATTCATTTTAAAAAATAATAAAAAAATATATATTTTATGATTAATCTTTTTATTTTGGTGTAACCGAACTAACTGAAATTTAGTTCGGTTTGATCGGTTTGATTTTATTATAAGTTTTCAATTAGTTCGATTGTATCTTCGAATAAAATTTTCTTTACATATTTTATTTCGATTTTAGTCGAACCGAACCAACCTAATAATCATCCTCTAGTTCCTTGTTTGTTCTAAGACCGGAGCCCAGAATTTTAATTGGCTGGAACAAAGTTTAAATATAAATATATGCACTTCTAATTTTTTATGAAAAAACATTTTGGAAAAAAAATAGAATAGGGAATAATTTCATAATTTTTATTATTGGTATATTTTTATATTTTTTTTCCGTGAAAATTTTAAAATGTGAATTTTTTTTAAAATACACCTTTTTGAACCATGAGAAAAATGTTCTTCTGATAGGAGTACAAACAGATCAAATACATATTGAATAGCAATAACACTATATATGTATTCGTTTTTATTTTTTGATATGAATCATATAATAAACGTATATTAAACGGATAGAGATTGAATATATTTTTAGAGAGAGATGCTCGGTCTTGCTACAAAAATCATATATTGAACGTTTGGTCGATGCTCGGTCTTGCTACAAAAAATATAATGTTTGTAGAGAGAGAAACAAATAATTAGAGAGAGATGATTTATGTTAATCTTAGATTGTCATTATATTAAATCAATCATTGAAACTTTGGAAACATACAACATGCTGCAATACATGCATCTTAATCATATTATAGTAGTACAGGTTTTATGACCAGTCAATGAGGATATCACTTTAATAACTAATATTTATATTGTCTCAAAATTAATATTCATTCAATAAATTTTAATTTTGTATTAGAAATATAAATAATATAAATAAGGATATAATTCATATATTTAATCAATACAGGGAACAAAATAATTAAACATGTTAAATTTTTTATGTCATTACGAAATATATGTCTCATTATCAAAAATTAATCACTCGTATAATTATATGTTTTAATCACAAGATGCCAAAGAAAATCTCTCTAAACTTATATGATTCTACAACAAATATATATAAAAATATAGAACTGTTTGTACATATCTGTATCCACACAAACAACTATCCAAAAAATAAAAAAAATACATATACAAATAATTATCCGTGTTTGTATTGTACAAAAGGATGTCGAAAAAAATCTATAATGATATGTATCTTGTATCCTCTTCTGAAACTGAAATCGTATATATATTTGTATTTGTACAAGTCTTATATATGTATCTCTATCTACAAACTATTTGTTTCTAAATATCTAACTAAGCAAAAAAAAAAATTAAGATACAGATCTGGACATATAATTTTTCTTGGTTGTTGCAAATTTTTTTAAATGACTTTATTTTTAGAGGTGACAGTATAATTTCACCTCTATCAACTCCTGTGGGGGGCTGCGAAATTTGGTATACAATGGAGTTGATTTTTTTTTTTTTTTAATTGTATTTTCACCCCTACACTGAGGTGATTTTTATAACTTCTCAATCTATTGTGCTTGTTTACTTAAATGAGTTATATTTAAAAAAAAAAAATCTGGGTCTTGCTACAAAGAATAGAATGTTTGAAGAGAGAGAAACAAATAATTAGATAGAGAGAGGATTTAGAATGAATCTTAAATTGTCTTTATATTAATCCAATCATACAACTTTGGAAACATGCAACATGCTTCAATACATGCATCTTAATCATATTATATTATAGTACATCTACATGTCTTATGACTAGTCAAAGCTAATCTATAACTATAACCACCCTAACCAACTTTTTAGTACACAGGATTTTCTGTGGCCATCTCCTCAAATCACGCCGTAGATTTCTACATAGGATTCTCTTTTGTTGTGTATGTTTGCACTTTATTTGCCTTTACTCCTTTTTGAAAGAGGAACAAGGCCCAATGCAGACTCAACTGGTAAGAGCAGTTGGTACTGTTTTTGCACAACTTTCAAAGTTAAGATCTTGTATGCAAAGTTCTATGGTGTTTTTGGTGCGGTGAGTTACTAATTGTCAGGACTGACTTGTCTTATTTTGTAAGAATTTGGGTGATTATCGATTCGGATCGACATAAACTGGAATAAATTATACACACCAAAATTTTATTCGGTTTTCAAAAATGCAACCAAATCAAACGAAATAAACATATCAACCGAACCAAATAAACCGAACTAACTTTCGATTTGTTCAGTTGAACTGATAAGAAAATTAATCATACAAATATTTTTTTTATTATTTTGTTAAAAAATTTAAGATGAATTTAGATTTTTGTTTGATTCGGCCTAAATTTTGTTTTGAACCGATCTAATCAATATACATTATGTCGTAATTTTTAATTTTTTTAAAATGTTTAGTTCAAAGGGGAGACGGGTTTAGCTTTTTTCGTCAGTTAAATCTAACCAATTTCAAAGTTTTCTAAACCGAATTGAACAATTAAATTGATTTTTTTTAAATAAACCAAACCAATCAATTTTGACCAGAAAATCGAACCGTTTAATCTGAACTATCTCAGTTCGATAATTCAATTCAAAACCGATTAAACCGCGTGTCTTTTGATCAAAGGAATCTAAAGACATGACCTCTACTTTTCTACTTAGAAAAAAAAAACGATTAAACCGGACCCAATAAACATTTTGTGTGGCTGTGTAAGAATAATTTGTGAATGAATCGCCATACCGTAGCAAGTATAGTAGTATACATATGATATGGTGGGTACTGGGGAGTAAATAATAACCTAACAGGAGGAAAAGTGGATATGTTTGTGTAGGTTCATAGGGGGCCACACTCAGCACTACTCAGCCGCTCAGGTGTCATTTCTCAATTTAATCCGACCTATTGCCTATGCAATGTTTCTTATTGTCTCTTAAGGGATTTGATAATCTTACATGTACGTTCTATATTTGGAAATTTAATATTGTAAATACTTTGCATTAAAAGGAGGGATCTAATTACACCCTGTTTTTTACATATCTTACCCTGTTTTTTTACATATTTTGACACTGTTTTTTTTATAGGTCAATTTTGCAATTTTAAAATCCAAACATTCGATCCGAACCGTTCAACATAATAACCATATTAAACTGCGCTTGGAGATCAAATTTTATATTTTTTTGAATTTTTTTACTATTTATTAAGATGGTTACAAAATCGTTGTTTTTCAATGGTTCAAAAACAACGATTTTGTAACCATCTTAATAAATAGTAAAAAAAATTCAAAAAATGTAAAATTTCATCTCCAAGCACATTTTAATATATCAATCATGTTCAACGGCTTGGATCGACTATTTGGACTTTGCAAATGATAGGTGTCAAAATGTGTCAACAAAAATAGTGTAATCCGATCCCTCCTCTAAAAATAGAACACAACTTTGTTTAGATTCCTTAAATTATTTATAATTTTTTTAATTACTTAATTCTTTCGAATACAGATTTCTTAGTACACATGAAGATAATCTTCTTGAACCTCCTTTTAACTCAATTCTTAGTTCTTGCTTAAGCTTGGTAAGACACTTCTATTCTTAAATTAAGTTCCCTTAGACTTTATTCATGAATTAAAACATAACATTTTGAAGTTTAGTTAAAACTTAATTTAATAATTGCTGCATAACAACTCCTAAGAGTTGCCTCATGTGCTTGTAGCATGTTGCAATGCACATATACAAATTAAGATAACTGAACATTAACTCATTTTCTGTACAATATGTGCACAAAACAATGAAGCATGACGGAAAATCCGAATCGAAGTTGTTCCATGAATACACATAGTGTCATATTGAAACATATACAAACAATGGGGAATCTACTTTCAATGAATGGGGGTCAATTGACTCCAATTCATTTGTAATTTTTTTTTTATATTCTATTTTTAATATAATTTAAACTAAAATATTTATGGATATGGTGAAATTGACCCCCATTCGTACTAGAAAAATTGTATATACTTGACCCCAATAGAAAGTTTCTCCCCGTTAAAGTATTGTATTTATTTTAAATGTTTTTTTTCATTAATTTAAAAATGCTCCTTGACTAATGTGGTTAAAGGATTATTAAATGGTATTGTCTTCAAAATTAAAAAATCTAATCCTACATAAATTATTTTATTTATAGAAAATTATCATGCACTTGCAAGTTCTTTCAGATCATATCTTCATTAACATCAACAAATTTCAGAAAATTTGATGGAAGGAAATTTAAAAATCAATTTACTGTTAATTGAAAAAAAAATGTAAATTTTTTTTGGCATATTTGGTAGTACTAGTTTATTAGTCAAAAGAAATATAATATATGGTGATCTCAACGCATTGCAAAAATAAAAATAAATAACCTTTCTAATCACACCCTTCTTTTCTTGGGTAAAGAACAAAAAGCTACCCAACCAGGGAAGGAGGCAGGAGGTGAATTAACCCCATTAATTAAAAAAAAAATTGTATTTATACATAATTTTCTTTATAATTTAGAATAAAATGCTATTGTAGTATAAATTAATTCTCATTTTTATTATTAAAAATTTATATGATTGACTCCATTGATTTTTGACTCTCATAGTTTGAAAACAGAGTTTAATTCTTATTTTTATTATTAAAAATTTATATGATTGACTCCATTGACATTTGACTCTTATAGTTTGAAAACAGAGTTTCATTCTTATTTTTATTATTAAAAATTTATATGATTGACTTCATTAACATTTGACTCTCATAATTTGAAAATTTAACTCTGTTCCTTTACCAACCATACAAAAGAACTACAATAATACACGGTATAAATTGCATCTGCAGTAACCTTTCCAATTGGAGGAATGTTTTTTTTTTTCTCACAGAATAAAAAAAAATGATCAACTATGTACGAAATATATGAACAAATATGATTCATGTTTGCAAAAAAATGTGGTTTGTATTGTGTGTTCAAACGGTTTGGTTTGTTTGATTTTTAACTGAATGGAATTTTTTTAGTTTAAATGGATCGGTTCGGTTGAATTTTTTTTAATTATTTCAGTTTAAATGAATCGGTTAGGATTTAGATTTTTCAAAAGTGATTAAACCGAACCGTTCATTTGGTTCAATCATTGCTTCTTTTTTTTAATGTTGGTTTGAATATTTTAGAACGTCTATGAAATTGAAAAAGTCGTGTATGAAACTATATATTTTTTGTTAATAATAATACCAACATATTTACTTCAGTTTGAACCGAATAAATTAAAATTTACTTCAGCTCAGTTCGTAATCAATTGATAGATTTAATCGATTCAATTCGGTTTATATATTTAAAAACTGAATAAAAATTTAATTTAGCTATTCTACTTCAGTTTCAACCGAACTTAGCATTTGAACACCCTAATATTGCGCAAGAGATTGAGATCAAAAGCTATTTGATATTTCAAATTTTGTAGTGCAAGGTGGTCAATCTCAATCCAAAATTCCAAATATAGACATGTAACGGAAAACTGCCAATAAATTCATCAGCCATTAATGCTTATCCAGTGAGCAAAGCAAACAGAGAAAAAGCAAACAAATGGGGCCAACTGTCAGAGGATTTTATGTATTTTATTTTATATATTGGAAACTAACATGGGTTGGTTAATAAATGTGACCCATCAAGGTATTCCCTGTGAAAAGGGTATTTGGGCAACCAATAGGAATTCAACACGTAATTTAGTACCTTCTCAGAGAACTCATGTGACTTCTCTGACAAAAACAGTAGTAGGCCCAAAATGTTGTAAAGAAACCCCTGTAATTTTTTTATTTTATATATAGTATCTTTTCCAGGATTTCTATGACAAAATATTTTTATATCCCCATTCCTATTTCAATAAATACAGATGTTATTGTCAATTATGATTATTCATTTGTTAGGATAATATTGTTTTAAACCAACTTGAAATTTTTTCATAAATCATAATCATGTTTATTTTCAAGGAATATCAAATTTTAATTGGGTTATGGTGGAAAAAAAATTATTCACTTATTAATTCATTATCTTTTAAATATATTTTTTTTCTTTTATCGTCGTTTTCAAAATCCAAACTGTTAATTCGAGCTCCTCAGGATGGAGACCAACATTTATATTTTTTGAATTTTTTTTTACCAAAACAATGAAGCATATTAGTTTTACTCTTGTTTTAAACAAACTTGAAAACTTTTTATAATGATGTTTATTCTTATAGAATATCAAATCTTTGTTGGGCTGTGGTGCTAAAGTACCTCAATAAATGCACTTATTAAGTGTATATATACCCCTTATAATATATAATATATCATATGATTCCTTCAAATTAAACCAAAACAGAGCTCAAAAGAGAGGTTCTAAATTTTTTGGCGCTCTATAAATAGAGGCTACCTTTTCCCTCCACTTCTCAAGGGGAAGAAACAGAGAGTAACAGAGACCAACTAATGGCCACCTCCAGTGCCTCTTCCTCTGTCATGTCTCTCTTGTTTCTCTCTCTGCTTCTCACCTCAGCCATTGCATTTCCAGCACACAAAGCACACCCCAACCATGGCCAAGCTTCTCACAACTATAGAGATGCACTCACTAAATCCATTCTCTTCTTTGAAGGCCAAAGGTCTGGGAAACTCCCCTCCAGTCAGAGAATGAAATGGAGAGGAGACTCCGGCCTCTCCGATGGCTCAGCCATGAATGTATACCTCTCTCTCTCTCTCTATTTTTTATGCTGTTTTTAATTTTTTTTTTAATTAGAATATTATTTAACAAAATGAGTATTTAAAAACAAAGTGCTCACATTTAAAGTGTTTAGTGAAAAAGTAAACCAAAATAAAAAAAAAAAAAAAAAAAAAAACTGTTAGTATGTTACATGTAGTCATGTACAAAGGGACAAATTTTTATCCATTTTTGGAATGTGATTCAGTGATTGTTAGATAGAACAACATTATTAGGTTAATTTTTATGGATCATTTTCATGGTCCCACTGTCGTACATTTTAACAGCCATAATGTCAAGTCATATAACACCCAACTCAAAAAAAGAAATGATTTCTTTTTCTTATTTTAAAATAGGATCTTATTATATAGAAATAATATATTATTTTCTAGTGAAAATGGAAAGAGTTGGGTAGATTTTGGAATAAAAAAAGATAACACCGGAAAATTATTACTGTGTAAAAATGAACATATTGCTTGCACCGTAAAAAAAATTCGGTGAAATAAATTTTTTTCACCCGACCACACAGCATAAAACCCTATTTTTTGCAACTGTAAACATAGTATTTTGTTTCTAAATAGAAAAAAATCTTAAAATGAATGAATTTGGGTGAACTTTTGTGTTTAATTTTCTTGAAATATATTTAACAATGTAGGTGGATTTAGTAGGAGGATACTATGATGCAGGAGACAATGTGAAATTTGGGTTTCCAATGGCATTTACTACAACAATGCTTTCATGGAGTGTGATTGAATTTGGTGGATTGATGAAAGGAGAATTAGAGAATGCAAAGGAGGCCATTAGATGGGGCACTGATTATTTGCTCAAAGCCACTGCTCATCCTGATACTATTTATGTTCAGGTCCCTATTTTATACCCATTTTTTTTTATCTTTTCAGATAAATTTTATGTTCTGTATTTTGTTATTTTTTAATTTACAAAGTGCAAGAAGTACCCAATATTTGATATTTATTGGAAAAATGAACATATGCAATGAAATATTTATATGATTTATGAATGGTAATTTTGATGATATGATATAAAGGTAGGGGATCCGAGCAAAGACCACGCATGTTGGGAAAGGCCAGAGGACATGGACACACCGAGGAGTGTATTCAAAATAGATGCAGGGAACCCAGGCACTGACGTAGCAGCTGAGACGGCTGCGGCACTCGCAGCCGCCTCGCTCGTGTTTAAAACTTGTGACCCTGCTTACTCCAAACGACTCCTTAATTCAGCCATGAGGGTACTAATTTATTTAATTCATTTTCTCTTAAATTAATAAATTTCTAGGGTTAAATAAGTAAATGCCACATTTTTTTTATATTTTATTTAATAAAGAGTAAAATAGGTACTTTATAAGTTTAAAGTGAATTTTAATAAAAACTACAATAAAATGGGTGAATTTGTGAGTTTTTCAAATTTATAAGGATAAATATGATATTATGAATTATAGAGGGAGAAATATAATATTTCTAAGTTTTCAAGGGGTATATATGAAATTCTCCCTATAATACATTGAAAAAATTGTATTTTAATTCTTGGGAACTTTTTGTTATGAAGATGTTATGGAATGCCTTGAAGTTTTTATTTTTGTGTGTATTAATTGATAATTAAATTAAATGTACATCCAACAGGTATTTGGATTTGCTGACAAGCACAGGGGATCATACAGCAATGTTCTCAAAAACGAAGTGTGCCCCTTCTACTGCTCTTACTCTGGCTACCAGGTCCCACATTCACCCTCTTTCTCTTCTCTTCTCCTATTGGTCCTCTCTTTAGCATCTAACAACACTTTGTTCTTTTCTCATTTAATGTTGTCTTTTGCTGCTTTGCAGGATGAATTGCTATGGGCTGCGGCATGGCTACACAAAGCAACCAAAAACGCTATGTACCTCAATTACATCACAGTCAACGGTCAAACCCTTGGGGCTGATGAATCAGACAACACTTTTAGCTGGGACAACAAGCATGTTGGTGCCAGAGTTCTCCTCTCCAAGGTATTCTGACCTGTGGGCCCCACCTTACTTCCTCTTATATTTTTATCTCTATTTTAAGGAAATTTCATACATTCTTACAATGGCTATATTTTTTATTTTTAAGAAAAGATAAATGGAAACTTCATAAATGTGAGTTTTAGAAATTTGGGTAAATATGATATTATGAAACTGTAGAGGGGTAAATAAGTAATTTTAAGTTTTTGAGAGGTATAGATGTAATTCTACCTTTATTTTATTTTATTTGCCTTATCCTTCCCTGGCTCATTGGACTCTTTTTCATTGGTTAACTGCTTGTGCTCAAAGTAGAATGATTCTTTTTTATTTTGTACATGTACTTGCTAATGCTTTAGCTTTTATTTATTAATACAATTTCTGTTGCTAAAGCCTGTCTGCTATTAAAGCTTTGTTAGCACAGAGATAGGAGCACTTTATTAAAACTAAACCTTGCAATTAATTAATTACTGTCATGTATTTTTATTAACTACCTAAATTAGTGGTGAACAATTTACTAATTTTATTTTTTTGTGTAGGCATTTTTGGTGCAAAAATTGGGGTCTTTGCACGAGTACAAAGGCCACGCCGACAACTTCATGTGCTCGTTAATACCCGGGACACCGTCTTCTCAGAGCCAATACACACCAGGTCCTAATTAATTGACTTAATTACATCAATCTAACACCAAATTAATGCCTATTTAAAAACCAATGGTTGTTGATTTTTTTTTAAATTTTATGTTATTTTTCTTCTTTAGGAGGGTTGTTGTTTAAGATGAGTGACAGCAACATGCAATATGTAACCTCTACTACATTTTTGCTGCTCACCTATGCGAAATACCTCACGTTCTCCAAACAGGTCGTGACATGCGGCGGTGTTACTGTCACGCCTCAGAAGCTTCGTGCTGTTGCCAAGAAACAGGTACCTATACAATACCGGTACTCTGATACTTGCCATTGCAAGTAACTAGAGTATTAAACTAGTGACCTACTGTATAACAAATTCACATCCTCTGAGTTACCTTAAACTTTGAGTTGATATGTGGGACATCTGGACTGTTCAAATCTTTTCTGCATGAATCTCAAAGCACAATAACTGACGTCTGATTCTAAATAGACACCGAAAAAAATTTGGCCCGATTTTTGATAAATTGAAAAATTTGATATATCTCATAGAATCTGCTCCCCTGTTTAACTATAATAACTATATGTATATAGAATAATTTGGTGAAAAAGACAAATGTAGGAGCTGGATAGGTACTTTGCACATAGATTTATAAGGAAATGTATCAGAATAAAAAAACATTTCATTGCCTGTTTAGTTTATAACTATTTTAATCCTTACTAACTAATCAAAGCATAGACAAGCATTCCCCAACAAAACTAATTACAGTTATAAATGTAACTCTTTCCACATTTAGGTTGACTACTTGTTAGGAGACAACCCAGAGGGCATGTCATACATGGTCGGGTACGGGTCGAAATTTCCGGAACGGATCCACCATCGCGGGTCGTCTCTTCCTTCAAAGGCATCCCACCCGGTAAGAATCAGCTGTTCAACTGGGTTCTCTGCACTTTATTCGGGTGCACCAAACCCTAATTTGTTAATCGGGGCTGTTATCGGTGGACCCGATGCACAAGACAGGTTCACCGACCAGAGGAATGACTACGAACACTCTGAACCCGCTACATACATCAACGCACCGCTGGTTGGTGCACTTGCTTACTTGGCACACTCCTATGGCCAGATTTAATTGGCTGGTTATGGTTAATTAGTGTTTAATTTAGGGTTTATTATATGAAGAGAGTTGTGTTGAAGGATCCCCGGTGCTACTAAGGAGAGCACATGTGGGTGTTACTTAGCAACTCTAGTGAGGTAGTTAATTATGATTTATGATTTAAAGGTATGGTTAAGTGTGCATGTAATGGTGGGTGGTGTGTGGAGTGTGCTGTCAGTGTGTATGGAGATTGGGGTATTTTGACCCATTGTGTTGGTTTCAATGTTATCAAGCTGTAATCTTTTGGCTCTCTCTAACTGTTATTATTATTATCCATTGCATCAAATTGCTTGTAATATAATATTATCTCTTTTGAGAAATCAGAGGTATGCTTTGGTCAAAGACATAGATCAGCTTTTTTACTTCACCCCTTCATAATGAAATTAGTCCAGATTAATAGTTAAAAAACGAGGGCCTACTACAGGTTCCGGATCCCCTAATGTAACTCAATTTTTGGATTTTGGATCGGGATCGTTTGATTAGAATCTGACGTTCTATCTCGTATAATTTTTCCCGAAATGTGTACTCAATCTTGAATCTGGCACTCCATCTCACACGTTCATCTTGAATCGGATAGTTCCGATTTAAAATCCAAAAATTGAATTACATTACTGGATCTCGATTCGTGCTTACTGAGAGTGTTTTCTCAAAGAAAACAACAATTACTAATATACCATCTAAAAAAGTCTAAATTCATGATGAACATCTTGTCAATTCATTATCTGTTTGTTTGGTTTTCCTCTTTGTAAGAGTTTGTCATTGCTCTTAATAAAATAATGTAAAAGTAAATTTTAGAAGTATAAAAATAATGCAAGAGTACATCTAGATATATAGTTGTAAAATTTTGACAATCTTCACAAAAATTGGCCAAATGAAAATTTTCAAATTTTGCAGACATAAATCTTAATTTCAGCCTATTTACATAGATATGTATATCTATCAAATGCATCCTACTTTAAAAAATTTGTTGGTATAAATCAATTTGCAATGATTTTTTTTTTTTGTGTAATAAATTGTGGTTAATAAAAAAAATAAAGACAGGATCCTAATTATTTCTAAGATAAAGACACAGTGGTGTGGGTATATTAGATCAAAATTTGTAACAAATATCTTTTTGGTTTCTTCACACAAGACATATCATATGATTTCTCTAAGCTATAATTTTAGGATGGGCCAAAAGTTTGATATAAAATGACATTTGATAGGTGTGTTTTGCCCCAAACTAACTGAATCTGAATCTGAACATGATACACAATATAACCAATTAACTGAATCAGATTTTTTTGGCAACATTATATGGTCCTGGCATGTGATATATGAAACCAATTATTTGTCAGCTTTTTCAGGACCTCGCATGCACCACTGACAGCATCATGCTCTGTTTTAATTTGTAGCATCTCATGTAACATTTGAGGTTTAGAATATGAAACCAAAAAGTAAAATGATTACTGGAAATTAATTATTGATGGGTGCAGAAGAATCAGAACAGGTGACAAAAATATTATATACTACTGGTAACAACTTTTAAGACAAAATATTAAAATTGTAAATGTGTTTGCCATTATTTGCATAGATTATAAATTGAATTTGGTGGAAGTAACAAGAAATTCGATCATTTTGTATGAACCCAAAGTATATATTTTTTTAGATAGGTACAAATTAAATAACTTTCTTTCAAAAAATTTTGACCATCCAAAAATATTGATTTTATGCATATCTTAAAATAGTAAAAAAATTCAAAAAAAATATGTAAAATTTGGTCTCCAGGCACATTTTAATACGGACATTATGTTGAGCATATCGGTTGTTTAGATTTTGAAAACGAAAATAAGAATTTGAGACACGAATGGGACATGAAAGACATCATTTTAACCCTACTTTTAAATTATTTGTGTTTTTTTTTCTTTTTTGAATATGTTTATTTTGTTTTTTTTTGTGATTTTCATGCCTTAAAATGTATTATTTTTGTTTTTGTTTTGTGTTTTAAATGTATGGGATTGAACAATTTAGTGTTGGTGGCTAATATTTTTCATATTATAACAGATTGATTTTATATACAGACTGTATAAATATACGAAAATTAATCTATAATATATATGTACATATGATAATTAAACAACCAGAGAGTTAACTAAATCAAATGCATCATTGTATTAACTCTAACTAAAGTTTATTAAATTGATTTCAAATGACGAATTGAAACCGTTCCACCGATTTTTTTGACAAGTGATGTGTTTACAATTTATAAAATTTTAAATTTATTCAGTATAAAATCAAGTATTAAAAAAAACTATGATGAGCTGGCGGATCTCATCATCATTTGATATGCAAACAATCATTAATTTATCAAATATATATGTTATAGTATAATTTTTTCTGGTGTCACTCCATCTTAAGCTGTCATGAGAACCTCCTAACTTATATGGTTGTAAGCGCACTATATAGGAATGATTTCATTAGTATTTAAAAAAATCCCTATTTTTTATTGTTTTCAAAATGTATATATTTATATAAGATTTTTTAATATAGTTTAGAATAAAATACTATGGATACTATGAAAAAACATTTCATTCAATTGAAAAATGTATATATTTATACAAGATTTGCAGCATAAAAAATTTATATGATTGATTACCATTCACATGATTATAATTTGAAAGTCTGACTCCGCCCTAACACTACATATATTGCTCATGGTGAAATAACAATTGAGTTCTATATAGAATATTGTAAATTAAAATTATAAATCAGGAAAAAAAAAACATTGGTAAATTTAAAAAAAGTTTTGTTAAAAACCATCTAATTCATCAACTATGAAAAATTGACCCCACCTAACCAGTAGCCAATTAGACAAAGTCATGATTGGGGCTATCACACATGTGACTCCCGGAGGTATGACACATGATCCATGATGAAATGGCACACCATGTCAAAGTCATATGTGTGGGACATAATAAGCATGCCATTGCCATGCATGCATCACCCTCAGCTCTGGCCCTTTGTCATCACCTTTTCATTTTTCCTTTATATTAATATCATTATTATTACTACAATTATCATTATTATTTTGTTATTATTATTGTATTATTTAAATTAGTAGATTTAAATATCTATTAATAATTTCATTAATAAAAAATCATCTAAACTACTCTAATCATCAAATTCTACTTATCTACACTCTGAAAAATTCTATTACCTCATTTTCATCTCTCTCTAAAACTGGATCCGCTTTCCGTTTGATAGCCGCTGTGTTCCAACGGTTGGATTTTGCTCACCGTCGCGCTCCGATAGAGATGGAGGTAGAGACTCTACGCTCCAAAAACTCTGACGATACTGTATTTTCGGCTTTGGTCGACTTTGGTCAACTCCCTTGTTATCCTTCTCTATTAGAGGAAGTAGAGACAATAGAGAGGTGATAATATTTGAACTTTGAGAATGAATAATATATATATAGTAGAGACAAATATATGTTATGCATATTACCGTGACCTCAATCAATGAAGAATACAAAACATTTTTAAAAGTATGAAATTGCTCAATGAGTATTGAGAAAAAAAGGTAAAAAAATTATAATTTTTTAGGCCACTCAATGAAGAATACTAAACATTTTAAAAGGGTGTGAAATTACTCAATGAGTATTGAGAAAAAGATAGAAAAATGAATTATAAAATTATTAATACAATGATAACAATCATGAATGTAAATGTCTTATTAACAAAAAAAAAAAAAAGAGGCTCACAAATGAAGTCACATTGTATGTTTTTCTCTCCCATGTGGAATAAACAGGGAAGAACATGGGTTGTGTCATGCACGCCGCACACTAATTCCTATCCCACATGGCATTACAGCATTCTCCAAAACAAATACTATAATAATTAATGAATAACAAGAGCTTGGAAACAATTTCTTACATAGTACACTGTCACATTTATTGATATGACAGAAACATAAGACATTAAATCTCTATGCTGCAAGCAGCAAGCCTGTAACTAAAATAAGAGATAGGAGTTAGGACATCGGACCTACTTTTAGGTTCAATTAGCTTTAAGACCGTACGAATAGCATTAAGATTAGTGCACACGGAAATTGAAACATAACTGCATGAATTTTAATGCACTTAGTACAGATCTTGATGCAATCGAATGATTATTTCACCCATCGAACCAAAGTAGGTCTAATGGGCATCGGACCTACTCTGAATTCCTAAAATAAATAACAAATGTCACTAATTCATATCACGGTTTACCTGATAATTACCATGGTTCAAGAATCATCACATGAATCATCAAATTTATATACAAGGCATAAAAGTAGAATTTAGAAGAACTATGATATGAATTTTGACTCAAGAATTTGGTGACATAATTTCTGTAGGACAGATATATAACTCATACCCATCAGTCTCTCTTGGAGATGGGATGCAACAAGAACATTTACTGTGAAATTTTTATACAAATTTCTAAACTAAAGGGGGGTTACAGTTAAAAAGCAAGACTCTTTGGAATTTACCAGTACCACCTAAATTAGATTATTTATATGGTTGATAGCAAGGGGTAAAATTTTAAGAAATGTGATCAGGCGACGGTTCATGTCAATTTTACAATCAAACTGAAGATGTCTCACATCTCTTTGTCAATTGTCCATTTGTTAAACAAAAATGGTTTTGGATTGGAGAATGCCAAGGTATACGTTATGAAATGAGAAAACATTGATGATATTATTCAATTTGCATATAATCTCCCTCAAATGGATAGAATTGTATTTTTATTAATTTTGATATACAAAGAAAAAAATAATAGGAATATGATTTTACTCAATTCTACCTTTGATTTATTATTGGTCAGGGCATAGTAAACATGAGATGAAGGATGTATAGTTGCACCTGTGCCAAGAGAACATGGGTGCTATACCAATGCAAGTGTGGGACCCTGCTGACGAGGTGGTTTCATGGGAAAAGCAGAGGGATCAGTGACAATGTTGCAATCTCAGAAACTGTAGTGTTTTGTTTAGTAATGTGTGTGGCTTATCTATGAAAACTTTTACATATTTTTAGTTTTGTAAGATGGATGGAACACTCCTTAGCGATTAATCAGAATTTTGTAGACAATTTTGTGTTTTATTAAAGTTATGTACATATATTCACCGGCGGAGGGAATAAGCTTATATGGGGGTCAACTGACCCCATTATTTTCTTCAATTTTTTTTTTTGTATAAATATGTGAGTTTCTATATAGTTTACAATAAAATGTTGTGGGTACTGTAAATTGATTCTCATTCATGACATAAAATTTATATGATTGACTCAATTTATATTTTACCATAAAGTTTGATGGTCTGACTCCGCCCCTGCATATACACATAATTGATTAAAAATAATTAATTTAACTCATCAAACTTATAAAATAAACTTATTATAACTTAGTTTCCTTGTTAATTAATAAAGATTCATGAAATTTCCATTTAAAAAATATTTAGATAAGACAAAGCAAAGTACATATAACAGATAAATGCAGAAAAAAATAAAAATGACTGGTTAATCAGCCATATAAATGTAAAATTAATCAGATCGTTTAAACAAAAAAGGATGATTAATCAGACAAATCGGCCGATTAGTCTGTTTCGTCCGCAAACAACTCTCCGATAAATCTGTTTGTGACAGTTTGGTCTCCGCCTATGACTAAACGGACAACAATTTGATCACTACTGATTTTGTTGTGTTGATTGTTGATGGTGGTGTTTTGCGATGGATGCATAGTAATACGGGTGGCATTAACTATATAGTAATATTGTTATTAAATAATAGTGATCAAACATTAAGCTTGGGGTAGATACAAAGCAAGATAGAAATTACTTAATGGTTTCATTTTAATGAAACGGGTAATCTTGCTTTTTTTTTTAAAAAAAAAGGATAAATTTTAAAAAAGTTATCCAACATGAAAAGTTTAAATATCCAGATTACTTGATTATACTGTATTGACATAAGAATTGTTAATGGTACGTGCTTAGGCTTTCATAAAGCAAGCGACTCATACTATTTATTAATTTCTACTTCTAGTCTCAATCTTTGCTGCAATGATTTGTGAATGGCGCCATTGGGGCCATGAAGCCATGTATAAAGGGTCCCATGAAATGATTTATTCTAGGGAGATTTTAGTGATTTATCTGTTAGCAAATTATATGTACAATTTTCACTTTTTAAGATCTAACAATTTGATTTCTTGGAGTAATGTGCGGCACTTTCTTTGGGCCCTCAAGGCACCACCTTCAATCTTCATTTTTTGCGTAATTGATGGCACAAATTTGAATAATCATGGAAAAAAAAAAATACAGTTTATGTGCGTGGTAGTTGCTATCATAGGTGATGTACATAATTAATGAAATTGAAAGTGTAAAATATTTCAAGGCATTTATATTGCCATATTGGTACGCTTGAAGGCATTTATACAGTGAAGATATAGCCTTTGACTCGTCTAGTGAGTAGTGATTACTATCTCAAGTCCATATTATATTTGTACGCTTGAAGGCTCAAAGTAACAAGGACAGGCCCAAAGTAATAACGCTTGAAGGCCCAAAATAACCAGACTTAAAGCCCATGATATCATCATATGGGTAAGCGTTTCTCCAGTAGAAAAAGAATATTCCAATTCAAACTATTCTTGGATCTATGGTGCACCATTCTAAGAACATCCATATATGAAAAACTATATGCATCTATTACAAATCAATTAATTATTTCAAGTAAAAACCTCAACAGAGCTGCATTCTTCCTTGTCATCAAGATCCAGTTGTACCAGTTACTGTACAGGGCGTGGATAGTTGCCAACCTGAAATTGATTGACATTTTCCAAAAATCAGATAAGATGTACAAAATTCACATAAATCAACTAAAAAAAAAAAAAAAAAATCTGATATACCATTTAAAAAATTCTTAATCTTTACACAGACATACTTTTGCCATATTTCAGTACTCTGGAATTCCCTCGTATGCTAAGCATGAAAAATCAAGGCCTGTCTGCCTGGCCTATTTCAGTACCGATTTTGTATGTGTGGAGGAGGAAGAGCGAGTTCTCTTTATGTGTGCAGGAGGACTTCAATTCAATTCACGTAGAACCCTGCAGGGGAGATATAGACAAATAGTTCACTTATCTATCTACTCCAATTGACAACGATATACCAAAATTGACCCAAAAAGATTTGGAAAATTCCTTCTAGTACAACAAAATTTCAATATACGATTTCTATTTTTCTTTATTTATTAATAAAAATTTCTGACCGATCCATAATTTGGTTGGTGTTAAAAGCGTGGCCGCTGAAAAAAAAAGTTTGGATTGGTGGAAATTTTACAAAAAAAAAAAAAAAATTCAAATTCAAACTATTCTTGGATCTATGGTGCACCATTCTAAGAATATCCATCTATGAAAAACTATATATCTAAGAACATCCATCTATGAAAAATTATATATCTAAGAACATCCATCTATGAAAAATTATATATCTAAGAACATCCATCTATGAAAAATTATATATCTAAGAACATCCATCTATGAAAAATTATATATCTAAGAACATCCATCTATGAAAAACTATATATCTAAGAATATCCATCTATGAAAAACTATATATCTAAGAACATCCATCTATGAAAAACTATATATCTAAGAAGTAAGAACATCCATATATCTATTGCAAATCAATTAATTCTTTAAAGTAAAAACCTCAACAGAGCTGCATTCTTCCTTGTCATCAAGACACAGTGGTACCAGTTACTGTACAGTGTGTCCATAGTTGCCAACCTGAAATTAATTGAGATTTTCCAAAAATCAGATAAGATGCACAAAATTCACATAGATCAACTAAAAAAAAAAAAAAAAATCTGATATATCATTTAAAAAATTCTTAATCTTTACGCAGACATACTTTTGGCCATATTTCAGTACACTGGAATTTCCTCGTATGCAAAGCATGAAAAATAAGGCGTGTCTGCCAGGCCTATTTCAGTACCGGTTTTTTAGGTGTGCAGGAGGAAGAGTGGGTTCTCTTTATGTGTGCAGGAGGACTTCAACTCAATTCACACAGAACCCAGCAGGGGAGATATAGACAAATAGTTCTCTTCAAAAGAAAAAAAATAGAGAAAGAGGGACCTAGAAATTGACACCAAAAACAAAGGAATTAAGCAACAGGAAAGATTTCTATATATTGGTACAATAAAAATGAGAAATCTGGATTAGGAACAGAATCATAGTATTAATTTCTCATGACTACAACTAATTCAGATTTCTGAAAGCTTAATCCCATTAATTCCAATTGCAAATTAAAGAGTAATATAACTAAACCTGTAAAATCTATTATGCTCCAAAGCGGATATAAAAAGATGATCAAACATTATGCATTCACTTAATTATTTGTAAATTTAACCTTTTACAAAAAGACCTGCCACAACAGCAGCTCGTAAATTTAATTATTTGAATTTTTTTTTTCAGCTGATGAAAAGATGAAACTACCTCTGGAAGACCAACAGATAAACCCGACCGTTGGAAAGCAATTTGAAAGAGTAATTACTAAGGGATCAGGAGGAGGCCATGGGGCAAGTGGGCGGCAGAGATCTGCGACCCGTGCAAGGGCACGAGCATCTGGTTCGGAACATTCACCATGGCTGAGTACACGCTGCAATGGATCCGGGGCCACAGGGCCAAGCTCAACTTCTTCAGCCCTCCTTCGACAAAAATTCGCCAACCCGCATCCCCTAACGGGTTATGGGATCTTTCTCTGATGGATAGTGCGGAGAGCTTGGGGGAATCGTATCGGAGCTTCGAGGTGGAGATCATGAGTTTGGGAGAGATTCTCAAGATCATGACCGCTCTGGATCTTGAGATTCCAGTTTAAATGTATGGCTCAGATTCCGGTAATTCCTGAAAAATTTTCTTATTAGTAGAGGGCTTATATATATTTATCTAGTTAAATATCTGAAAAAAATAATTAATTATCTCGTTGCTAATAAGATATACATGCGTTCTTCAGTTCACAACTTAGCTTACTTGAATGTAAGGTATGCAGCACTTTCTAAGTTGTCAAGTTGCAACTTGTAAGCAACTCTTATTTTCACATTTTGGCACCATATCATATAATATTCTTATATCCTAAGTGTATGCACTGTCGTTTGTACAACACAGTACAATTTAGAGGATAAACATATTGCATCCACAACAGCTTTTATGTAACAGCTTCACATGGCAAGACTACCAAAAAATGTAATTTCATAGTTGAATGGTCTGATGGCACTCTCATATGTAACAACAAAATTGTAAAATAATAAGAACTAAGAAGTACCTCATAGTATATTCCAAGTTGCATGCACCACTCCTTTAACCCGGGGCAATTAGAAACCTCAATGTTGCAAGGTTGTACAGGAGGCAACTCATCACCCAATACTTGTAATTTATAACAATGTGAAATCTGCAATCTTCTGAGAGATGGAAGGTTTGTCAACCCCAACAATGAACCCTCCCCTATACACGTTGTCAACTCAAGAGAAGGTCTCATAAACGAGCACAGGTTCTCACAGTAAGAAATGGAAAGTTTGACCAAGGATTTCAACTTTTGTATTCCAGGAATAGATACTAGCTGATCGCAGCTATAAATTTCCAACTCTTCGAGTTCTAATGGCAGCGACTCTGCTTTTAAGAATTGCAAACTATTACAGTACATAATTTTCAAGTACTTTAGTTTGCATAAGCTGCCAAGCCACTCTGGAAATGTAATGTCACGGTATCCATCAATTGTTAGCTTTCTAAGATTAGGGTGGGGCTGGAGACTAATCATCACCGAAAAACAACTTTTATCCTCAAGAAGTATGTTATGTCGACTTTTGATGACCAAGTCAAGTACACTGTAGTCATCTATGCCCCAAGAGTCCTGACCCCAAGATAGCATCAATTGCTCCAAGTTATGCATATTCACAAGGTTAGCACATTGGACATCAGTTAAATTGGAAATCCCTTCCAATCCCAATAGGCAAAGAGTTCCTCCCAGATCCGGAAAATCCTTTAACCATCCTATTGTATTGCATTCGAGTTTCACCCCTAGTGCTAGAATTCCTACAAATTTGCTCAAGCTAGGTGGTAAATAACTCACACCAATACCCTTGATTTCCAGAGTTTGAAGATTTGTAAGGCTTCCCAGGTCACTAGGTAGCGCTTCTAGTCGCCAGCAGTTAATAAGACAGAGTTCCCTCAATGCCTTGAGTTGACAAAGGGACTCAGGCAACACCGCAAGGGCATAACAACTATCAATTGTCAGCTCTTCTAGGTTAATTAGATTTCCTATTTTTCTTGGCAACTCTTTGAGATGGCTTCGAGTAAGAGTTAGCTTTTGCAAGTTGTAAAGGGAGCATATGCAATCAGGTAGCGTTTCAAATAACATATGACTAAGTGAAAGGAAACGGAGATGTTTCAAATGACCAATGGGGGAAAGAAATTCTAATTTTTCAAGGGAAAGATCTAGAGCTCTTAATTTTGGTGCCATTGAAAGGTCAAAAGGACCATGAAAGTTGTTAGAAAGAATGAGTGTGCGTAGAACAATGAACTTGTTAGAAAGAATAGGATCTATTAGGTTCACAGAATAACCTATATACAAATGGTACAGTACATTAGGAAAAATTGGGAGCTTACTACCCTCAATTGAATAACAACAATTTTCAGAATTATGTCGTGCTAAATCATGAACTATATCATGCAACTTGAACTGATGTGACCCAGCAAAACCAATATTAGGTTCACAGAAGGACCTCCCGCATAGCTGTTGTGCATAATCAAAACCAATCTTTTCTGCTTCCATGTTTTCCTGAGACTCAATAAAACCAAGGGACATCCATAATTTCACCATATATTTTACATCGTAGCAGTAATCCTTAGGAAACATGGAACAATATAGAAAACAAGGCTTTAGGTATGTGGGAAGACGTGCATAGCTTATTTGAAGAGATGAAAATATCTCATTGCTAACATGAGACTCCCATAACTCACTTTCTAAAATATCTCTCCAACTCTCTTCTTCCGTCTCATGCCTCAGAAGACTAGCAATTGACTTCACAACCAAGGGCAACTTTCCACACTTGCTCATGATTTGCTTTCCAATTTCTACTAATTTTGGGTCCTTATTTTGTTCTACTCCACCGAATGCATAATGTTTGAACAATCGCCAACATTGTTCAGTTGACAAAGACCCTAGGTTGAATGTTGGCTCTGTTTGCATGATTTGTGCGACATGATCGTTCCTCGTAGTAATTAGGATTTTTACAAATGCTGCTGACATTAAAGGAGCCTGAAATGAATCCCAAAGAATCTTCTTCTCATTCCATACATCATCAAGAACCAAAAGTACCCTTTTCCGACTTATCTCCTTCTGAACTTTCTCTTGCAAAACACTCAAATTTGTAAGACTACACCCATTTCCTGTAATACACTGCACTAATTCTTTGGTGAGCATTTCAACATTAAATTCCTCTGATACACATATCCACCCAAATTTATCAAACCTTTGTCGGATTCTTCCATCATTATAGGCAAGCTGTGCAAGGGTTGTTTTGCCAATACCCCCCATGCCCACAATTGTCACTACTGAAATAACATCTTGTTGAGAGGACAACAATTTAATCAACTTCTCCTTTTCACTCTCTCGACCAAAGATATTGGACTCAACTACAAAGTGGCTAGATGGAGCTATTTGCAATTCGTTGTTGAAACACCTGGGCCCATCTCCCTCTGATAATTGAAGTGCTATCCGATTATTTGTAATCTCATCAAATCTGCTTCTTATTTTCTGAATTTGATCAAGCATGCCGGATGGAACCTGGAAAGTCATAATTACCTTGAGATTGTATTACCTACTAAAATGTACTTGAATATGGCTCTACTTGGACCTGATTATGAGATTATGAGTGAAAGGTATGTTTCATATTATGTGTTTTAATTAGTCTGACTAAGAAATTTATTTGATCTCTGTGACCCTGACTCATCAACACAACACCTACCACATACCCTTTGCACAATGAAATTTCAGTAAAATTAGTTACCTGAATTAGCTTCCTTTTACGAGATTCAGATGGGGAAGCGTCCCTTGCTTCAACTTGCGTTCGTAAAACTTCATAGTGGTACTCATCCAGTACATCCTCAGCATCATACACTACTCCCTTGAGTTCCTTCAACCATAGCTTGACTAACTTGTCTGTGATCTCCCTCTGCTCTGCATCGTATAGTGTTGCCTTGATCCACTCCAGCATCCTTATCATTTTCTCTAATTCAGCCTTGATTTGCTGGTTTTGTTCTACTGAAGGAGAGTAGGAAGAAGACGAAGCCAGCGCAGATGCGACGACAGTAGGCAGCAATTTGACGCCCAAAGAGAGAAGGTTGGAAATTGCTCCACTGAGACCCATGGATCTAAAATTACAAAGTCTCTATCTTCAGTTGCTGCTGTTGATATGAAATAATCCAAAGAGAGAAGGTAGAAAAACTATTATTGGTGGAGTGCAGACTGAGAGAAGAATATAACAAATATAGGAAGTCGAACTCCATAAAGTTAAAATTAATAAGTGATGATTTTGTTATATTCTTTTTATAAGACAGGTGTCTGTCTTCATATATTTGTTTTTTTAACCTTTTTATTAGACATGTGGAGGATAAAATTAATAAGAGTCATGAGAAAGAATTTCGTTCATTCTATTTTTCGACATATAATTGTTATTTTATATAGATTTAATTCTCAATTTAATTTTAATTAATTAAAAAATTAATTTAAGTAATAGTATACTGTAAAGTAGTGTATCGTTCTAAAAGACATGTGAGGTGCCGAAAAAATATCATACGAGAGCTAAGGATGTTAGTGATCTCTTTATTCTTTTAAAAAAGTAAAGTGATATAGAGATCACTTTATTACTTGGTAGTGGAAGAGTTGGTCATAGAGATCACTTTATTCAAAAGAGTAACCCATGTATAAACAACTTAATACATTAATTTAAGTTGGATTCTTTTCCGCAGAGTTTTGTAAACAAACAAGCACCACAATCATCAACAAACTATTTTATTTACCGGTACACTTAATCATCATAGCAAAATATAAAGTCACAAGCATCAATAATAGGAATAGTAAAATTATGTTACTATGATCGTCAATTCAGGGATCAGTTATTTAAAATACCATATGTGCATGAAGTTGGTAAATAACCGGTTTCTTTTATTCAGAACATTTAGAAAAATAAAAGTTCAATATATGTACCCCATCAATTCCAAAAATTTTCCAAAAATAACCTGAACGAGATCATCCCATCCAACCATTTTTTTTTTGTTTACGGCCTGAATCCTACTGGCCATATTGTTTTTTTTTATTAAGGCCAATAAGAATCATACCAGCTAGACTCTTTTTATACAGCCGTAGTTTTTTAGGGATGAATGTGGTTCGATTTTTTTTGTAGTAAAAAATTAGTTTTTTGCCAATAAATTTACTTTTACAATTTTTTAAAATTGAATTTTTTTCAATAATATTATTTCGACAATCTTAACAATATTTTTTCATAATCAAATTTAGGAATGTTGAAAATAAAAAAATAAAAAACTATTCCATTTAACACAACATTTAATAATATTGAAAATTTAGAATCAAATTTAATAAGTTTATTTTTATTATTATGATTGTCAAAATGATCAAGACAGAGAACACAAGCCCATGGTGTGTTTTACTCCGAGAGAATATACTAAACATCCCACAAGAAGTAATATACTAAATCAAAATAAAAATCGAAATAAATTATTTTTTAAATCACATATTAATTTGTTGATCATAAATTTATTGACAACTAATTTATTTTCATCAAAACGAATTAATAATCGGCAGAAAAATTCATGTCCTTACCTTATTTACTATTAAACTAACAAATGTTTAGTTTATCTTCCCACTGAAAAAATCATTAAAAGAAATACATCATCCCTAAAAAAGATGGAACTAATTTTACTCTCTTCATAGAGGAAGATGGAACTAATTTTTGTTGTCCGGCTCGGATAAGTAAGCGGCATTAATTGTACAATTTACAAATTGCAATTTCTCGAGAGCAAATTGCGAGTAGTCAATTCTGCCCGATTTTCTTTATTCATACTGTGAAAAAAAGAGAGTTCAACATATATCATCTTTCAAAAAAAAAGTATATTGTGACAATCTACTCATGGCAGTAGGCAACTTGCTGTGCTACAACACATTATATCTTTACCAGCACCTGCTAATGGGTTCCAGGATGATGTTGTATGGACAATCACAACCACCAAAAACTTTTCTGTAAAATCAGCCTACAAAAGAATGAAAGATGCACCTACCTTCAAGGAATCAATCTACAGGGTATGGAAGATGAAGGTCCCGCCTAGAATCAAGGTTTTTGCATGGCTAGTCTATTTCAGCAGGATTCTGACAACAGAAAATTTGGAAAAAAGAGGTTGGAACTTACCTAGCATGTGTGTATTATGCAAATCAGCAAGAGAGACGGTGCAACACTTATTCTCAGAGTGTTCCTTTTCCTTGCAATTTTATAATATATTGAACACTGTCATTCCATATTTAAATCACAACTGGAACATCATCTTACAAAGGAAGGATGCACAGCATTGGATAGTAAGTAAGGAAGGAAATGTAGAATCAAGGGGAATCTTATTATTGGCAATGTTTGTCATATGGAGAGAAAGATGTTCAAGAATTTTTAGAGAGGAAATGAAAACTTGGAGGGTCTTGATAGAGGAAGTACAACAAATGTTGAGGCTGTTACACTGATGTGCAGCAAGAAGAGTTTTATTTTTACATCAATTTTCCTTTTCCTTTTCTTTTTTTTAAGAAAATCCAATTTTGTAATTTTTTCCATTTAAAATCAGGGTTCAACAAAGTTGAACCGATTATGTAAGCTAAATTATTGAGTTTCCTACTGAAACTCAAAACTGTTTTTACCCCAATCAATATATCAAATAAGGACTTTGATCCTTATTTTTACTCAAAAAAAAAAAAAAAAAAAAATAGAAAGATGATGAATCCGTATCTTCCTAGGTACCTGACTAAACACAATTGAAACGGACGGTCCAGATTTACTCTCAGCAAGTGCCTATTCAGGATGGTGCTGGGAGGGCAGTATTATTTGTTCTTTGAGATTCTTACCAATAAGTTGAAAGACGGATCCTAGACCTTCCATTTCAGTTGTACTCAGTCAGGTAACCTAAGGGGATGTGAATTCATTTTGAATTAATGGACCACTAATAAATTATTCTTTGAGCCTCAAGGTACGACCTACACCTACAATGCTCATTTATGCGTGATTAAGTTAGCAGACTATATATAATTTTATGTTTGGCATAATGTGTGCTTTTTGGGGCCCACGAGGTGAATTTGGATCACCATAGGCACCTGACTCAAACAAAATGGAAATGAACCGCCCAAGATCGTGCTTTTAACTTGGCACGAACTGTCACGACCCCGCCGCTGGGCCGGGAGTCGTGATAAATGAGGCACCCTCGCATTTCATCTATTGTTCCGTCAACCTACGTCGCAAGCAAAAATAAACAAATAGAAACAATAGGGAGTCAGTTACAAAGCCGAGTAACCAGTTATTTAAATGACGCAGCTTCTCTATAATTGGTTTAATAACAGTAAACAACCATTTCAATAGGAATGGATTAATCCACACAATTAATATCAAATTATATATACATATTTAACCGGTAATATCAATTGGGTCTAGGTTTTCAATAAAAACAATTTCATTTCAGTTGGAATTCCTGAAACAGGCGATTCCCAGTATTCAATTCCATTCCATTAAAAACAATTTCAGTATCTAGACCCCATATTCCAATTCAATATACTATCATAATCTTATTTTCCAGTTTAGTACCCAATCAAAATTCAATTTAACCATTCAAATAGAAAACACAGATTATAGAGAAGTCTAGTTACCTGATAGTGATCAATCCAGAAATCCAATTCGAATAAAAATGACTGTTCAGAATCAACGCGACGTAGTTAGAATTTCAATCGGACAGATTATCAATATCATAATACTTTTTATGAAAATATTTCTCTCTTTCTTTCTCATTTTCTCTAATTTTCTATTATTTCCTCTCTTTTTTTTTTTTACCGAGTTTAGATATATATATATATATATATATATGATTTTAATTAGAGGATCAATGGCGGTTTTGGGTTTTGCTATGCTTTTGCCGCGTGGCAAGATGCCACGTTGGCTCATCTCTGTTTTTTTTTTTTAAGTTTCTATTTTGCAATTCAAACCTTATAATTTCCAAATATTGCATATAGTTCGAAAATTATGTCAAAAAGAATAGAAAATGTTACCAGGTGTTACAAATTCTCCCCTACTTAAAAAAAGAATTTTATCTTCAAAATTCAAACGAATGGTATTCAAATCAATCGGTACATAACAAATGATAATTCAATGGAATCAATCAGATACAAATCAATCGGAGAAGATAATCAACTTGAACCAAATTACCTTACTTCTGTGCATTTATTTACATTAAAGTTCTATACATATATAAATTCATGTCAAACAAACTATATACACAATCAAACGATATCACAAATAACAGATATTACGAAATCGATAATTAGCTATTTCAGATATATCAGACAATCAAAATTTCAGGATAAATCTTTCAAACTGTATAATTAGATAGCTCAAGAAAGTTGTCAGACTAATTCAAAACGGATCAGAACACATACTTAATACTGATAGCAATTTCAGAAGCCAATTATTTACAAGGTCAATTTCAATTTGGATCGAACAGATGCAATTCAGATAGTTTTACTATCAATAGATAGTTTAGAATCCAATTCAATTATATTCAGTTTATACAGAACACTGATAACAAACGAAACATGGACCCAAACAGTCCGAGGAACGAATGCTCTGATACCAAAATTGTCACGACCCCGCCGCTGGGCCGGGAGTCGTGACAAGTGAGGCACCCTCGCACCCATCCATCGTCCCGTCAACCTACGTCGCAAGCAAAAATAAACAAAATAGAAACAATAGAGAGTCAACTACAAAGCCGAGTAACTAGTTATTTAACGACGCAGCTTCTCTATAATTGGTTTAATAACAGTAAACAACCATTTCAATAGGAATGGATTAATCCACACAATTAATATCAAATTATATATGCATATTTAACCGGTAATATCAATTGGGTCTAGGTTTTCAATAAAAACAGTTTCATTTCAGTTGGAATCCCTGAAACAGGCGATTCCCAGTATTCCATTCCATTCCATTAAAAACAATTTCAGTATCTAGACTCCATATTCCAGTTCAATATACTATCATAATCTGATTTTCCAGTTCAGTACCCAATCAAAATTCAATTTAACCATTCAAATCGAAAACACATATTATAGAGAAGTCTGGTTACCTGATAGTGATCAATCCAGAAATCCAATTCGAATAACAATGACTGTTCAAAATCAACGCGACGTAGTCAGAATTCCAATCGGACAGATTATCAATATCATAATACTTTTTATGAAAATATTTCTCTCTTTCTTTCTCATTTTCTCTAATTTTCTATTATTTCCTCTCTTTTTTTTTTTTTACCGAGTTTAGAGATATATATATATAGAGTTAGGCTATTGTGCTTTGGGAAGTAAAGCGGGTGTTTTACTTTCCGCTCAAATCTCCATTTCAAAGTTCAAATAGTCGATCCAAACCGCTCAACATGTTTTTCATATTGAAATGTACTTGGAGACCAAGTTTTACATTTTTTGGAATTTTTTTACTATTTTTTAAGCCACTTTGAAAATCGCTGATCCAACGGTGGCTCAATATGAACAGTGAAACCGTTGGATCAGTGATTTTCAAAGTGACTTAAAAAATAGTAAAAAAATTTCAAAAAATGTAAAATTTGGTCTCCAAGCACATTTCAATATGGAAATCACATCTAACTATTTGGATCGACTATTTGAACTTTGAAAATGGAGATTTGAGCAGGAAGTAAAACACCCGCTTTACTTCCCAAAGCACAATAGCCTAACTCTATATATATCTATATATATATATATATATATATATATCTATATATATATATATATATATATTGATTTTTATACTATTAATTAGACTTTGAAAATTGCTGATAATGGTTTTTTGGGTAAGCCACCGTTTATATATATATATATATATATATATTTGATTTTTAATTAGAGGATCAATGGCGGTTTTGGGTTTTGCTATGCTTTTGCCGCGTGGCAAGATGCCACGTTGGCTCATCTCTCTTCTTTTTTTTTTTTAGTTTCTATTTTGCAATTCAAACCTTATAATTTCCAAATATTGCATATAGTTCGAAAATTATGTCAAAAATAATAGAAAATGTTACCAGGTGTTACACGAACCTCAAACACTAATAATATTGGCTCCCAGGCCATCCCTAAATAGGCACTGTTTTGAGTTAATCTGGGTCGTCCGTTTCAATTTGTTTGAGTCAGGTACTTGTGAGGATTCGGATTCCGTTTCAATTTGTTTGAATAATTTGAATAATCAATGTGGACAATCTTAAAAAGAGACGCTATGATCAGCTTCTCAGTAACATATTGATGTGTCAAATGTGTTTAATTAGCGATTTGGGCTTTCATATATGTGTTATGATATGTAATCTGATGTAAATTACCCTGGGTTGGTTTTCATGTACTTGAGACTATGTTTTCAAATGAAAGCTCCTGGGCTTCATAATTATCATTTGTAGGTTGAAATTGTCACCACCACCCGAATGTGAAATTTTTTTTTGAAGTAAAAAAAAAATATTTTGTAATAAAAGGAATTGATCTTTTTTTTTTTCAAAAAATAGCATGTACCGTGTCAAATTTTTGGTGAACCTAATTTGATACGGCACAACCTTGTTACAACGCTACTTGGCATGCCACACGGAATGAATTGTACCGAATAAAATTTGTACAGCGGAAATTTGGTCCGATCTAAAGTATTTTTTTGTATTTTAATTTAACATATATAAATAAATCATAAATATAGTAAATAATTTAAGTACAAATAATAAATTTCATTTTATTGATTCTTTTGTATTGAATTGTTATGCTTTATTATTATTATTATTATTGTAATACAGTGGTTTCTTATTAAAATCGAATAGTCTGTTTCATACAATTTCTTAATTTAATTTCGACTAATTGTTTTGATTTTTTATACCAATCCGCCGATATACACGTGCGAAAAAATATGATCCTAAATTTTTTAAGCCTTTTTCCATGTAATCAGGACACAGTTGTACCAATTTCTGTATAGGGTGTCCATAGTTGCCAACCTGAAATTATTTGAGATGTGCCAAAAATCAGATTAGATGTACAAAATGCACATAGATGGACAAAAAGAAAAGAAAAGAAAAATCTGATATATCATTTGAAGCCAATTGATTTGATATTTTGACTACCAGTGGAATTAAAGGAATTCTTAATTAATCCAGACCATTGTTTATACTTACAATTTATTTTTATTTTATTACTGTTGTATATTGAAACAGCAAGAGAAAAAGATACCGAGGGATTCTCACCAAATATACTGGAATTAAGCAACAAAAAAGATTTCAATATACTTGAACAAAAAAAAAAAAGTAGAAGTCTTGTTCAGGAACAGAGTCATAGTATTAATTTTGTCATGACCACTAATTCTGATTTCCGAAAATCATGATTGTTATAATCTAAACTTTGAGCCTCCATTTTTGTGAAGTCAATTTCTATGTTTTGAAGCAATCTATATAATATTATTATGTGAGAATGTGTGTGGACTGTCACAAAATAGAACGCTTTTGGAATTAAAATAAAGGAAAAGATTTTAGGCTTCAGTCACCAGGGCATGGCGCCTGCCAAGCTCTTCATATATGAGTCGTCTTACTTAGTAGGAGTTACATTAGCACTACTCGCCTAATTTACTCAACCAATCATTAAGGAGCAATAGAGACAAATTTTAATGTATCAAGAAAATGGAATTGTCATTATTACATAATTTATTCCTTGTTCCTAGAGGAAATCAGTCTCGATGGAACTAAATGTTTGGGAGGATTTTATAGGATTCATTTACATAGAAGGACGCTTAGTTATTCACACACAATCCAGTAGGCCTGGGCAGATGTGATGTGTCTCTGTCAAAAGAAAAAAAAAAGAGAAAGAAGGACCTAGAACTAGACAGCAAAAACGATTGACTCGAGCAACAAGACAAGAAGTTTGGACTTACTGGTAAAACAATAAGTAGAAATCTGTTTTCTTTGAGCAGAATCATAGTCTTTCATTCTCATGATTACAGGACTAACTACAGGAGGTTTTTGCAACCTCGTTCCATTAATTCCAATTGTAAAGATCAGAAAACTTCTCGGATAACGGCCGAGGTTGATATTTAGAGTTCACACATTTGTCTCAAGATACACGTATTAAAATAAAAATAGTCAAAAAATTTCCTAAAAATATAAAATTTGTCTCTAAGCACATATTAACTATTTAGAGTTCACACATTTGTCTCGGATAACGTATAAAAAAATAGTAAAAAATTTCCTAAAAATATAAAATTTGTCTCTAAGCACATTTTAATATGAAAATCACGTTGAGTAGTTCGTATCGACTGTTCAGACTTTAATTGTAAGATTTTTAGAGGGTTTGGACGGTGTCGAGTCCAAAGCCATTTGCACCAAACCTTATCCCAAATTTATTCCTTTATTTAAATATATTGAATGAGAGTAATATTTTCATTCCTCAAGAGAATGATAAAACAAGTACATGATAATAGCCAGAAGCTTTTGTACATACTATAGCTAGAAGTTTTTTTCTAATAGAACCTGAAGTTCTTAATCATAATATTTTATACAAGAAAACCTGAAGTTCTTAGCCAAAACCTGAAGTTGCACAAATTACTCTAAAAAAAAAATTGCAAAGTTATTATGTAAGTAATTTAGTTGATTGATTATTATATCTTTCATTGATTTAAATTTCATTTAAATTTTTATTATATTTGTTTTAATTTATAAGAATCATTCCTTGAAGTAAATGATAGAATGTTAACCTGAAGTTATTATCGAAACTAAAAGTTTATCAAGAACTAGAAGTTCATATTATCCTAATAGAATAATAACCAGAAGTTATTAATTATAATTATTTAGAACTTGAAGTTCTATTCGAAATTTTAGTATAAAATTAATATAAGAACCAGCAGTTATTATAGGTCACTGGATGAATAATAACCTGAAGTTTTATTAGAAATTTTCATATAAAATTAATATAATTACCAGAAGTTATTATAGGTAACTGGATCAAAATATAACCAGAAGTTATATCAAACTAAATTTTATAATTGCGCAGTCAAGCAATTTAATAATCAGAAGTTATTAAATAAGTATTTTATTATAACCTGAAGTTATATAAAAATTCATCTAAAGTTATTGATACATTTAAATTTATTTATTTAATTATTTAATTTATATATTCTTTTATTTATATTTGTGTCTCTTTTTATTTATAATGACATGAAGCTATGGCATTAGTATAACCTGAAGTTATGGCATTAATATAACCTGAAGTTATGACATTTATAATCTAGAGTTATGACTTTAATAACCTGAAGTTATGGTATTAATAATCTGAAATTATTAATACGTATTTATTTTTGTAGTATATATGACAAATCCCACAAAGTTTGAATTTATCTTCCTTCTCATTTATCATAACTCGAAGTTATGGCATTAATAACCTGAAGTTGTATTATGTTATATATATGTATTAATAGAAATAAGAAGGAAATCATTTCAAAGATATTTGTTACACATGTGGGGTGATAAATTATTGTTCGTGTACCTGTCGTACGCCATTCAAGAAAAAGAGAAAAAGTATAGAAACGAATTTTACTGAAAATGATCCTAAAATGAATGCCATATGGATACACATCTTGATGTATCATATTTTTTTTTTCATAATGTGAATGAAGAAATAGACATTTAGAAGTTTATGTTTAATAAAAGTTTAATTTACATTTTAATTTTTATATTGTATGCAAATGAATAAAGATATTTTATTTTTTGATTTTTTTTTCATGTTAAAGGAAAATGACTGACGTAATGGTAAGTAAAGAAGATCCATGTCTAGTAGATAGCGGGACAACAAATACCATATTGAAAAGTAAGAAATATTTTTCACAATTGCATCTTGGTGAGATTAATATTCACACTATATCCGGCGCAAGTAATTTAATTGAAGGCTCCAGAAGATATTGTATTTTGTTACCTAAAGGAACAAAATTAATAATAAATGATGCATTATATTCGAGTAGATCCAGAAGAAATCTACTAAGTTTTAAAGATATTCGAAAAAATGGTTATCACATTGAAACTATGAATGAGAGAAATTGTGAATATCTTCATATCACATCTATTAAAAATGACCAGAAAATTATAATGGAAAAGATGCAAGGATTGTCTTCTAGATTATATGGTACATATATAAGTACAATAGAATCGAATATGGTAACTAACCAGAAGTTAGTTGATCCAAAATTATTTATATTGTGACATGAAAGATTGGGTCATCCAGGAAGTATAATGATGAGGAGAATAATTAAAAGTGCAAATGGGCATCCCCTAAAGGACCTGAAGATTCTATTATCAAAAGAATTGACATGCGAAGCATGCTCTCTTGGAAAACTCATTATTAGGCCATCTCCAAATAAAGTTGGACCTGAAGCTCCTTCATTTTTAGAAAGAATTCAAGAAGATATATGCGGGCCTATTACACCATCATGTGGACCATTTAGATATTTTATGGTATTAATTGATGCATCAACACGTTGGTCACATGTGTGTTTGTTAGCAACAAGAAATGTTGCATTTGCTAGACTATTAGCACAAATTATCCAATTGAGAGCTAATTTTCCGGATTATCAAATTAAAAGAATCCGACTCGATAATGCAGGTGAGTTTACTTCTCAAACTTTTAATGATTATTGCATGTCTATTGGAATTCATCATTATCTTATCTTGACCTCCGAAGTGGTCAATGTGAACTCGAAGTTCAAAAGATTATAAATTTACAAAGAATTGCAAATGAATTGCCTGATGCATTTACAGATACAAATAGAGTTACTAAATCACATATTCCAGCTATAAACGCACCTGCTCGAATTGATATTACAAAAATATCTAATGAATCTAATGTACGTAGAAAACGTGGAAGACCACTCGGTTCCAAGGATGTAAATCCACATAAAAGAAAATAGCAGAATAATGCAGTTGGTGTAACTCTAGAAGAGGTTACCAATAAAATCCCAGAAGAGATTAATAAGATCCCAGAAGAGATTGATGAAGTCCAGAAGAAACTCAGGCACCTAGTGATTACGAGATCTCAATAAACTATGTACAAAATGGTACAATATGGAATCGAAATGAAACATGTGTTTATGATATTTTTGCATATGCTATAGCAATTGATGTACTAAATGAGGAAGATTATGTGCCAAAAACTCCTGAAGAGTGTATGCACAAAAATGATTGGTCAAAATGGAAAGATGCCAGGAATGATTGGTCAAAATGGAATGATTGGTCAAAGTGGGTATTTGCAATAAAAATGAATGAGAAAAATGAAATTGTGAGATATAAAGCAAGGCTTGTGGCACAAGGTTTTACACAAATACCAGGAGTTGATTATGAAGAAACATATTCACCTGTAGTGGATGCAATAACTCTTAGATTTTTAATCAGTCTCACAATCACTGAAAACCTTCAAATGCGCCTCATAGATGTAGTCACAGCTTATTTGTATGGCTCACTTGATAATGATATCTATATGAAAGTCCCTGAAGGATTAAAAATGCCTGAAGCATTGAAATCAAAACCTCGAGAAATGTATTCTATAAAGTTAAAAAGATCTTTATATGGACTAAAACAGTTGGGTCGAATGTGGTATAATCGACTCAGTGAATATCTTGTAAAAGAAGGATACAAATCAGATGTAATTAGTCCATGTGTTTTTATTAAAAGATCAATTTCAGATTTTACAATTATTGCAGTATATGTTGATGATTTAAATATTATTGGGTCTCCTGAGAGATCGAAAAGGCTGCAAAATTATTAAAGAAAGAATTTGAAATGAAATATCTTGGTATAACAAAATTATGTCTCGGCCTGCAGATCGAGCATTTGTGTAATGGTATTTTTGTCCATCAATCAAACTATATCCAGAAGATGTTAAAATGTTTTAATATGGACAAAACTCATCCTCTAAGTACACCAATGGTTGTCCGGTCACTTGATATAAAAAAGGATCCTTATCGTCCCCGAGAAAAGAATGAAAAAGTTCTTGGTCCATAAGTACCATACTTAAGTGCAATTGGGGGTTTGATGTATCTTGCTAATAATACGAGACATGATATTGTTTTTTCTATAAATCTACTAGCAAGATATAGTTCGATCCAACACGCCGACATTGGAACGGAATTAGACATGTATTTCGTTACCTTTGCGGGACACATGATATGGGACTATTTTATCAAAAAGATACAAAGTCCAAATTAGTTGGGTATGCAAATGCAGGATATTTATCAGATCCGCATAAAGCTCGATCACAATCGGGATATGTGTTTACATATGGCGGTATCTGCAATTTCATGGCGATCGACAAAACAGACACTCACAAAGCAACATCATCAAATCATGCCGAATTAATATCTTTATATGATGCTAGTGGAAAATGTGTCTGGTTAAGATCAATGATCCAACACATCCAGGAGGAATGCGGGCTTGAGTCAATCAAAGGAAGCCCGACAGTACTATATGAAGATAATGCTGCTTGCATTACTCAAATCAAAGAAGGATATATTAAAGGTGACAGAACCAAGCACATCTCGCCAAAATTCTTCTCAACTCATGATCTACAAAAGGATGGCCTGATAGATATTTGTCAAATCAGATCAATCGATAATTTGGCAGACCTATTTACAAAGTCATTGCCAAGAAAAGTTTTTGAGCAACTTTCACAGAAGATCAGTATCCGTCACTTAAAAGATGTACATTAAAATGAGGGGGAGTATTATACACGCTGCACTCTTTTTTCCTTCACTAAGTTTTGTCCCACTGGATTTTCTTAGTAAGTTTTTAGTTGAGGCAGCATAATTGATCCGGAAGTATCAGTTAATTTAAATTAGTCCTGAAGTACCAAATTAATATTTGTCCTGCAGTACAATATTAATAGTGTATAATATAAGGTAAAATGTCTAAGGGGGAGTGTTATGAAATATTAAATATAGACATTTCACCTTGTCCACCTCATCCACTTTCTATTAGATTTAATTTTGTATTAACTCTCTTGTTAATTGTATGGCTTTTGATTTGTTTTCTCTAGCCTATAAATAAGAGTTTGTAAGATGTTGATGATGACACGAAGATGGATATATAATAAAGAAAGAATATTTAGCTTCTCTCCAATATTATTTTTCTTTGTTTTATAAGAGGAAGAACTTTTTTTTACAATTTTCCTTCAAGATTCATCAAACATTGGAAAATATTTAAAAAAAAAAATTAAAATAAGATTTTTCTAAAATAATTATTTTTCACTCTATTCATAAAAAAATAAATATGAATTTTTGGGGTTAAGAGTTTGTGCACAGATTCAAAATTTGGAATCCAAATATGCTCTCCTAATACAAATCTTACCATTTCTAATTTGTGCAAATCAATTGAAAGAACATGTGAGATCACGCTGAAATTAATATAAATAAAATTGTTGAAGACGCCACAACCAGTGATTATACATTTTATTAATTCTAAATTATTTACTAAATTTAATTTTTTTTAATATTTTAGTATTTATGAAGATGTGTACAAATAGTAATTATTGTTTTCAGACAATTTTGAACCACTGAAAAACTGAAATTTTAAAAAATTCAAATAAATAGTAATAAATTTAAAAAAATGTAAAATTTGGTCTCCAAGCAAATTTTAATATGGACATCATGTGGAATGGATCATGTTGACTGTTTACACTATGTGACAACAATAACGACTTATAAGTATTTGATGTCAAGATGTGTCACTATAAAAAAATATAATTTGATCTCCCCTAAATTTATATATAGTTATGGTATCAACTTTTAATAAATAATATTAAAATTGTAAATGTGTTTGCCATTTTTTGCATAGATTATACATTGAATTTGGTGCAAGTAATAAGAAATTCGATTATCTTTTATGAGCAGGGTTTATTTATTTTTATTTTTTCAAAATGTATATATTTGCACAAGATTTTCTATATAATTTAGAAAAAATATTATAAATAGTATAAAATTGATTTTATTTGCACCATGAAAAATTTATATGACTACTATTCACACAACTCTTATAGTTTGAACACTGTATATATTGCTCATGATGGAATAAGAATTGAATTTTACATAGAAGAATAAAGATGATTCCAAAAAAAAAATGAAGATTGTGCCAATGAAAAAATAACCAATTAGACAAAGTCATGATTGAGGCTATCACACACGTGACTCCCCGAGGTATGACACATGACTCGTGATGAAATGGTACTCAATGCCAAATGAATCACTGCTGCCGCTCCTGCAGCTGCTGCTGCCGCTCCAGCTGCAGCTGCTGCTGCCGCTCCAGCCGCAGCTGCTGCCACCGCTGCAGCCGCTCCAGCTGCAGCTGCTGCCCCAGCTGCTGCAGCCGCTGCAGCCGCTCCAGCTGCAGCTGCTGCAGCTGCTGCAGCCGCTCCAGCTGCTGCAGCCGCTGCAGCAGATCCAGCCGCTGCCCCAGCAGATGCCACCGCTGCCGCCGCTACAGCTGCTGCAGCCGCTCCAGCTGCAGCTGCCACCGCTGCCACCGCTGCAGCTGCCACCGCTGCCACCACTGCAGCTGCTCCAGCTCCCGCCGCTGCCACCGCTCCAGCCGCAGCCGCTGCCGCAGCCGCTGCTCCACCCGCAGCCACAGCCACAGCCCCAGCCGCTGCTCCTGAAAAATTTGGAATATATTACTTATTAATAGAGGGTTTATATATATTTGTCTAGTTAAATATCTGAAAAAAATAATTAATTATCTCTTTATTAATAATATATACATGCATTCTTCACTTCACAACTTAGCTTATTTGAACGTAAGGTATGCAGCACTTTCTAAGTTGTCAAGTTGCAACTTGTAAGCAACTCTTATTTTCACATTTAGATACCATATCATGGAAATTTCATATATCCTAACAGCTTTTATGTAACAGCTTCATATGGTAGGACTACCAAAAAATGTAATTTCATAGTTGAATGGTTTGATAGTACTCTCATATGTAACAACAAAATTATAAAATAATAGGAACTAGGAAGTACCTTGTAGTTTATTCCATGTTGCAAGCACCACTCCTTTAACCCGGGGCAATCAGAAACCTCAACGTTGCAAGGTTGTACAGGAGGCAACTCATCACCCAATACTTGTAATTGAGGACAGGATGATATATCCATTGTTCTGAGTGAAGAAAGGTTTGTCAACCCTAACAATGAGCCCCCAAATGAACCCTTCCCTGTACACATTGTCAACTCAAGGAAAGGTCCCATAAACGAGCGCAGGTTCTCACATTCATAAATGGTAAGTTTGACCAAGGATTTCAACTTTTGTATTCCAGGAATAGATACTAGCTGATGGCACATATCAATTTCTAGCTCTTCAAGTTCTAATGGAAGCCACTCTGCTTTTAAGATTTGCAAACTACCACAGCACATAATTTTCAAATACTTTAGTTTGCATAGGCTGCCAATCCACTCTGGAAATGTTATGTCACGGTATCCTTGTATTGTTAGCTTTCTAAGATTAGAGTGAGGCTGGAGACTAAGCATCACCGAAAAACAACTTTGATTCTCTGGAAGTACGTTGTGTTCACTTTCGATCTGCAATTCAAGTACACTGTCATCTATGCCCCAATCTTCGTAAATACCCCAGGATAGTATCAATTGCTCCAAGTTATGCATACTCACAATGTTAGCACATTGGACATCCGTGAAATTGATAATTTGCTGAAATACCCATACGCAAAGAGTTCCTCCCAGATCAGGAAAATCCTTTAACCATCCTATTGTCTCACAATTGAGCGTCACCTTTAGTGGTTGAATTCCTACAAATTTTCTCAAGCTAGGTGGTAAATAAGTCACACCCGTATCCCTGATTTCTAGAGTTTGAAGATTTGTAAGGATGCCCAGGTCACTAGGAAGCGCTTCTAGTAGCAAACATTGAATAAGGCAGAGTTTTCTCAAGGCCTTTAATTGTCAGCTCAAGGTCAGGCAACATCTCAAGGTCATTACATTCCTTAATTATCAGCTCTTCCAGGCTAATTAGATTTCCTATTTTTCTTGGCAACTCTATGAGTAGCAAACATTCAGTAAGAGTTAGCTTTTGCAAGCTATAAAGCGAGCATATGCATTCAGGTAGCGTTTCAAATGACAGACCACTAAGTGAAAGAAAACGGAGATGTTTCAAATGACCAATGCAGGAAAGGGATTCTGATTTTGGACATGAAAGATCTAGAGCTCTTAATTTTGGTGCCATTGAAAGTTCAAAGGTACTAAACAAATTGTTCTGAGAAGAGCTTGAAATGAGTGTGCATAGAGAAGTGAACTTGTCAGGGGGAATAGGATCTCTTAGGTATCTTAGGTCCACAGAATGAGCTATATACAAATGGTACAGTACATTAGGAAAAATTGGGAGCTTACCAACCTCAATTGAATAACAACAATTTTCAGAATTAAGTTGTGCTAAATCATGAACTATATCATGCAACTTGAACCGACGGGACCCATCAAAATGAATTTTAGGTTCAAAGAAAGACCTGTCGCACAACTGTTGTACATAATCAAAACCAATCTTTTTTGATTTATTGTTTTCCTTAGACTCAATAAAACCCTGGGACATCCATAATTCCACCATATATTCTATATAGTAGAAGTAATCTTTAGGAAACATGGAACAATATAGAAAACAAGGCTTTAGGTGTGGGAGAAAGGCGTGCATAGCTTATTTGAAGAGATGGAAATATCTTATTGCTAACTCTATTAGACTCCCATAGCTCATTCTCTAAAATATCTCGCCAACTTTCTTCTTCTCGCCTCAAGCCTTAAAAAGGCTAGCAATCGACTTCACAGCTAGGGGCAACAATCCACACTTGTTCATGATTTGTTTTCCAATTTTTACCAACTCTGGGTTCTTATTCTGTTTTACTCCACCAAATGCATAATGTTCGAATAATAGCCAACACTGTTCGGCTGACAAATAACCAAGATTGAATGTTGTCTCTGTTTGCATTATTCGTCCGACATGATCGTTCCTTGTAGTAACTAGGATTTTTGCAAATGTTGCTGACATAAAAGGAGCCTTAAATATATCCCAAAGATTATCGTTCTCATTCCATACATCATCAAGAACCAAAAGTACTCTTTTTCCACTTATCTCCTTCCGAATTTTCTCTTGCAAAACACTCAAGTTTGTAAGACTACACCCATTTTCTGTAATACACTCCAATAATTCTTTGGTGACCCTTTCAACATTGAATTCATCTGATACACATATCCACCCAAATTTATCAAACCTTTGTTTGATTCTTTGATCATTATAGGCAAGTTGTGCAAGGGTTGTTTTGCCAATGCCCCCCATACCAACAATTGTCACCACCGAAACACCATCACTTTCAGTGAACAACAATTCAATCAAATTCTCCTTTTCACTCTCTCGACCAAAGATATTCGACTCAACTACGAAATGGCTAGTTGGAGCTATTTGCATTTTATTGTTGCAACGCCTGGGCCCATCTCCCTCTGACAATTGAAGTGCTACCCGATCATTCGCAATCTCATCAAATCTGCTCCTTATTTGCTGAATTTCATCGAGCATGTCATGTGGAACCTGGAGAGTTATAAGTACCTTGAGAGTGTATTACCTACTATAATGTTCATGCTCACAAATAATACTAGTAATATGTACAGTACATGTCTTTGATACTTGTTTAAAGTTTGAAAAGTGATTTAGATTGACTAATCATAATTTCTTTGGCACACCCTATGTGTCCTGCTGGTACCTTGTATATGGTTCTACCTGGACCTGATACTAAGAGATTTATCTTATCTTAGTTACATTGACTCATCAACTCAAAATCTTTTGCACAAGGAAAATAAATTTGTTACCTGAATTGCCTTCCTTTTACGAGAATCTGGTGCACAGGCATCTCTTGCCTCAACTTGTGCCTGTAAAACTTCATAGTGGTACTCACCCAGCACATCCTCTGCATCATACCCAACATCCCTTGAGCTCCTTTAACCACAGCTTGACTGCCGAGTCTGTGATCTCCCTCTGCTCTGCATCATACAGCGTGGCCTTGATCCTCTCCAGCATCCTCATCAATTTCTCCAATTCAGCATTGATTTGGTGGTTTTGATCTACTGGAGGATTGGAGGAAGAAGACGGAGCTGGGGCAGACGCGGCAACAGCAGGCAGCAATTTGGCGCCCAAAGAAAGAAGGTTAGAAATTGCTCCACAGAGATCCATGGATCTAAAATTGCAAAACTCTCTTATCTTGTGTTTGGGTTGATATGAAACGATGCAAAGAGAGAAGGTAAAGGTGAATGTGATATGAAATCAGTCCGCCTAGGATATGAAATCAATCTAAAATTGTAAAGTCTCTTCTTCTCTTCTGTTGGGTTGATATCAAAAGATGCAAAGAAAGAAGGTAGAAAAACTAATTATTGGGAGAGTGATTGGGAGACTCAGAGAAGACTGGAAGTCCACTCCATAACGATAAAATTAATTAGAGTCATGATTTTGTTATATTCTTTTTATAAGACAGGTGTCTGTCTTCATATATATATATTTTTTTTTAACTTTTTTAGTAAACTTGTGGAGGATAAAATTAAGAAGAGTCATGACAGAGAATTTCGTTCATTTTATTTTTCTACATATAATTGTTACTTTTATATAGATTTAATTCTCAATTTAATTTTAATTAATTAAAAAAATAGTTTAAGTAATAGTATACTGTAAAGTTGAGTATCATTCTGATTCAGAATTTCTAAAGAACATGTGAGGTGCGGACAAAATATCATGCGTGGGCCAAGGATGTTAGTGATCTCTTTATTCGTTTAAAAAAGTAAAGTGATATAGAGATCACTTTATTTAAAAAAAATTATATATATTGGGAAAATAAATTTGGAATTCTTATTCCAATGGTTCAAATGTATTTTATGCGTCAATTTCAATAAAGATTAATTCTTGAACTAATCAATGTTTAATTAATTTGCATTGAGATGAAAACATTCTGTTCAGAGACAACAGACAAAGCTCTAGTCACATGTATGGTATCATCGTTACTCGTGCCGACAACTCACCACCTAATTAGTGAAGCTGGCTTAATTACATCAAACCTACCTATTTATATATATATAGGAGGGATTAAGTTATAACAAATTTGAGCTACAACAAAGTTACAACAACAGGTCTTTTCATTTTCAAAGTCCAAATCATCGATCCAAACCGTTCAACATGATTATCTAAATAAAATGTGCTTCCAGATCAAATTTTATATTTTTTTTGAATTTTTTTACTATTTATTAAGTATCTTAGAAAAACTAGTCAAATTCAGACCATTGAATTTTGTACCCATCTAAATAAATAGTAAAAAATTTTAAAAAAAATATAAAATTTGATCTGAAAGCACATCTTATTTTGAAAATGAAAAAACCCATTATTGTAACTATGTTGTTACTCAAATTTGTTGTAACTTGATCCCTCCTCATATATATATATAGGTTTTGGCTAATATGCTACGCGTAACATAGAGACCTCCGTGCAACGGCTCAAAATTTGAATTTTCAAAATCTTAACGGTGTATCCAAACCGTTAGATGTGTTCTACATATTGAAATGTGCTTGGAGACCAAATTTTATATTTTTTGGATTTTGTTTTACTATTTATTAAACCACTTTGAAAATTGCTAATCCAACGGTTTCACTGTTTGGTTAAGCCACCGTTGGATCAAAGATTTTCAAAGTGGATTAATAAATAGTAAAAAAATTCCAAAAAATGGAAAATTTGGTCTCCAAACACATTTCAATATGGAGAACACATTTAACGTTTGAATTGACAGTTAGAATTCTAAAAACTCAAATTTTGAACCATTGCTACGTGTAGCACCGTAGCTCTGTCCTATACACACACACAACTTAATACATTAATTAAAGTTGGATTCTTTTCCGCAGAGTTTTAATTAATTGTAAACAAACAAGCACCACTATAATCAACAAATTATTTTATATACCCGTGTACTTAATCATCATCGCAAAATATAAAGTCACAAGCATCAATAATAGAAATTGTATAGTTATGTTACTATGATCGTGAATTCAGGGATCAGTTATTTCAAATACCATGATATATGGCATATGTGATATGTGTATGCAGTCGATAAAAAAAACGATTTCTTTTATTAAGAACATTTAGAAAAATAAAAGTGAAATATATGTACGACATCGATTCTAATTTTTTTTTCCAAAACTAACCTATGAACCATCCCATCCAACCATTTTTTTTTGTTTATGGCCTGAATCCTACCGGCCATATTTTTTTTATAAGGTCAATAAGAATCATACCAGCTAGGCTTTTTTTTTTATACGGCCGATAGTTTTTTAAGGATGAATGTGGTTCGATTTTTTTGTAGTAATTTTTTTTTGTCAAATTTACTTTTACAATATTTTAAAATTGAATTGGTTTTCAATAATATTATTTTGACAATCTTAACAATATTTTTTTATAAACAAATTTACGAATGTTGAAAATAAAAAAAATATTGTATGTCATACCAATTTAATAATATTGAAAATTTAGAATCAAATTTAAAAGGTTTATTTTTTTTATTAGAATTGTCAAAATGAACAAGATAGAGAAACACAATACCATGTTGTGTTTTACTCTGAGAGAATATGCTAAACATCACACAAGAAGTAATATGCTAAATCAAAATTAAAAACTAAATAAATTATTTTTTAAATTACATATTAATTTGTTGATCATAAAATTACTGACAACTAATTTATTTTCATCAAAATGAATTAATTTGTGTAATACTATGCAAACGACTGATATAAATTAATGACTAAATGTAATATCCGAAATGTTTGAATGTATTTGTTTTAATTGGTAATATTTAGAGTGAAATATTATTGTACAAAATAAATTATAAGTTATTTTGAAGATAATTGTTATTAGGTTGCCAATATCAAATTAAGTGAAATAAAGTATATGTTACTAGATTGAAAAACTTAAAAGATTGTAATATGCAAGAATTTATCAAATAATATGGTCATATATTAGGAAATATGTAATGGGTAATAGAAAATGTATACATGATAATATTTGTAAGAATTTGTTTATTTTGATTGAGTACTAATTCACAAATATTGATAATTTGAAGGTTAAAGTTGAAAAATGCAACACATTATATATATCAAATGGCACAAGGCCACGTGGTGGTCGCTGGGAGAAACACACACCTATTTGAATTTCACTTAACTAAGAGTTAAATTAATAAAATGAATAATTAATGGTATGTGGGACCCACATTTTTGTTGCCATCTTTATCTCTTTCTTTTCTCTTCTAAATTCTACCGTGTACCTCTCCTTCTCTCTCTTTTCTTTTGTTCCCTCTTTAATTTGTTGACTTGGCTTTTACTATTGAATGAATGGCCATGGTACTCTCTCTTCCATAGAGCTGTGTGGTTATTGGTAATCCCTCTCTTTTCTCTTGGCTGTGATTTCTATTCTAAACTGATTATCGTTTTGATAATATTTGAGGAATTGAGCACCTAAGTGCTATTAGTCTATTTTATTGCTAAATTGAATTGTAAAGTTTGCCATGACAAATATTGAAGGATTCCAAGATACCCTTCTTTTCTCTCTGTTTTCTGTATTATATTTGAATTCAAGTTTGGTACCGGCTCTAAATAGCACTGTATTAGTGCTTTGGTTAATTATTTTGTTGACCATAATACTCTTATGAGATTGTTGATGTTGTTCTGAGTTCTGACTCTGGTACTGATCGGTACCAGCAGGTCCCCTGTTTTGGTTTAGGGTTCAATTTGTAAGAATAGAAAGAAAGAGGGTGGTAATTTGTAAAATTGTCACTTATATATAAAATCTCTTGTGAGAGGAGCTATGTACAAAGTTTTAGCCTTTTAGGCTCTGTTGAGAAATGGATAAAAGTAAAATGGAATTGGATAAATAATTAAACTAAACCTTTTGAACTTGTGAAATATAAATCAATTCAATTCAATCTTTGGGCTTAATCTTCCGGATTAGTACAGAAAATGAAGAAGTATAAAATGAACTGGCTCATTTGAGCTCTTCCTGAAAATATAGGAATGTTGGACTTGGTCTTGAACGGTTTGAACTTAAATGAGTTGGATTGAAATTTATTGGATAGATAAATACGGTTAGACTGATGAACAGTTATATATTTAAGTGAGATTGATATAAATAAGGAGTTAAGAAAATAAGGGAATAATTTATAAAATATGGCATTAAACAAAAACAAATGAATGAATGAACTACTTGAGATTTTAATATTGAAACACATACACTGCTCTGTTTATACAAAAATATTACAAATATTGGTTATAATATATATATTGTTTTAAAGTAGGCATAATTACAAAAGAGATTGATGAGATGGATTCATGAAGAATATATTGCTAGTGATCTCACATGTGGCCCTACGATATCAGGTGCGAGGTTATTGGATTAGTCTGAGATTCATGACTAGGAATTAAATCGTAACTCGCTATGCATTTTGAATAATTGATTGACTGCATTGATTGAACGGTTGCATCATATGCATACCCAATACAATTGAAACTGAATTACAGATAAGTATGTTGACTGTCATGTTGATATTGTTTATCGATTAATTGATTCTTATTTCAAATGATTGAACATGGTTAGTGGTTTTTTTTAATACCAAAAAAAATAAACAACAAATATACCTCCATGTCCAAAAAATTATAAAAATGATCAAACTGCTCCATCGAGGGGTGGCCAGCTCCTAATACCATTCAACTCCTCAGTTGGGCGATCAGCTTCAGACCAGGCTGTCCCTTAGTAGGGCAGTTTGGTATATAATTTCCTTTTTTCAAACGCAGTTGTATTTATGTTAAAAATTTGGTACTGAGAGCTGACCGCTCCTCCCGGGGCGGTTTGGTCATTTTTATAATTTTTTTTGATAGGGAGGGTATATTTGATATTTTTAGGGTATTTCAAAAAAATTGGTACGGTTAGCGTTTCTTTCCTTTTCTTTCTGATTTTACATACTTTTTGGGGCACATTTTTCAATTACTATGGTTTCTTTTTTCTGAGAGTTCTGTCATGTAGTAGAGCATTCAACAAGCATTAATGATCCTTCCCCACCGGCCCAAATAGTCTGTTGCACACATGGCCGACACAACTAGAAATGAGACAGGCGTGGCTCCTCCATTGAAACCATGTCAGATAAAATTAGAATTATCAGTGGTTTATCTGTTTCTATTAAGTACTAATTTTATCCATATTTCATATTATCAATAGTTTACCCATGTTTCTGTTAGGTACTAATTTTATCAGTAGTTTAGCTGTTTCTGTTTCTGTTAAGTAGAAAAGTATAGATGTACGATAACTTATATTGGCTGAATTATTTATAATTGATGAACAATAAAAAATATAATTTTTTTGAAATATAATATTTAAAAAAATATTTTAATAAATACAAAAAATATCCTTTTAATGCTAAATTTATGTACGATACAAAAGAGGTCATATTATATATTGATTGGACATATGATGGTTGGTGATGCATATCATTGAGGGGAGTTGAAGAATGGATATAGTATATTAAATAAACCCTAAATCCTAAATCCGAATAGAAAATCTATATTGGTCCGAATATGAAGTTTATAGTATATTACCGGTTTAGAGTATATTAATAGTGATAAAATACCGGTTTAAAGTATATTAACAGTGATTTATATCACATATTACTGGTTTAGAATCTATTAACAGTGATAAAAATCTGGTTTAGAGTATATTAACAATGAGTTATACCAAATATTATTGTATGCTTATTTATATATATGAATTCTTATTTAAAATCTGCATATGCAGCCGCATACTGTATATGTGGTATGCAGTGGCTTTCCTCATACTAAATTTCAAAACACTGATTAGTACACAACGTACCCTGATCTTCCTGTACGTGTTCGACACGCTGCCGAAAACTGTAATGGCTGTAGTTCACTTGAAGCACGCGCTAATTAATATATGCTAAATATATAGTAAAAATAGAGCCTGTTTGATCTACAAGCTGAGTACGAGGAATTTAATTAAAAAGATATATACAATGATAAGTTTTTGTAAATAAAAATTTCATGATTTTGTTTTGGAAAGAAAACATGAGTGTATATTTGATAACACTTGTGTTGGATGTGAAATATTTTTTTGTTCTATTATTTACAATATTTCATATTTGCATATTTCGCCATAGAGCAAGTTGCAACAGTCACCATTATAGGACCCCTTGTATTTATTAAATATTGTTACAGAAGGTTAGAAGCTTTTTATTATTCCCATACAGTGATGTACGAGTCCTAAAATTAAAGAAAAGAACTGTTGAGTTTCTTTCTGTCAGAAAAAAAAAGAGAAAAATAAATTGCTACAATAAAAAGTTAGGTGATTATGTGCCAACAGATTTGACAATTCAAAACTGTTCCACAGTGTGAAAGAATCAAAACGATGTTTTCTGCTAAAATATATACATCCTACTTTATACTTAATTGTCGACCTATTTTATATTCGCAAACAAATAACATATAAATGGAGGATTAATTGAGTAGTAAAAATTTTCATCAACTAATTTATTTAATAATGAATAGCAGCATCACAATATCTAATCCTAACTAAATGACATAACAAAACAAAAGCACTGTATTAATTCAAGTAAAAAAAGAGAGTAAACGATGCTTCTTATTTTTTTTGTACTGATTTCTATATTAAAATATGTTTCGAGACTAAATTAAATTTTTTTTAATATTTTAGTATTTATTAAGATGTGTACAAATAGTAATTATTGTTTTCAGACAATTTTGAACCACTAAAAAACTGAGATTTTAAAAAATTCAAACAAATAGTAATAAATTTAAAAAATGTAAAATTTGGTCTCCAAGCAAATTTTAATATGAACATCATGTGGAATGGATCATGTTGACTGTTTGCACTATGTGGCTGCAATAATGACTTATAAGTATTTGATGTCAAGATGTGTCACTGTAAAAAAATGTAATTTGATCTCCCCTAAAGTTATATATAGTTATGGTATCAACTTTTAATAAATAATATTAAAATTGTAAATGTGTTTGCCATTTTTTGCATAGATTATACATTGAATTTGGTGCAAGTAATAAGAAAATCGATTATCTTTTATGAGCAGGGTTTATTTATTTTTATTTTTCCAAAATGTATATATTTACACAAAATTTTCTATATAATTTAGAATAAAATATTATGAATAGTATTCACACAACTCTTATAGTTTGAACACTGTATATATTGCTCATAATGGAATACGAATTGAATTTTACATAGAAGAATAAAGATGATTCCAAAAAAAAAATGAAGATTGTGCCAATGAAAAAATAACCAATTAGACAAAGTCATGATTGAGGCTATCACACACGTGACTCCCCGAGGTATGACACATGACTCGTGATGAAATGGTACTCAATGCCAAATGAATCACTGCTGCCGCCGCTCCCGCTGCTGCCGCGCCTGCAGCCACAACAGCTGCAGCTGCTGCCGCGCCTGCAGCCCCAACAGCTGCAGCTGCTGCCGCTGCTCCAGCTGCTGCCGCTGCTGCCGCTGCTCCAGCTGCTGCCGCCGCTGCAGCCGCACCAGCTGCTGCCGCCGCTGCAGCCACTCCAGCTGCAGCTGCTGCCGCCGCCGCAGCTGCAGCTGCTGCCGCCATTGCAGCCGCTCCAGCTGCTGCTGCTGCTCCAGCTGCTGCCGCCGCCGCAGCTGCAGCTGCTGCCGCCATTGCAGCCGCTCCAGCTGCTGCTGCCGCTCCAGCTGCTGCCGCCGCCGCAGCTGCAGCTGCTGCCGCCATTGCAGCCGCTCCAGCTGCTGCTGCCGCTCCAGCTGCTGCCGCCGCCGCAGCTGCAGCTGCCGCCGCCATTGCAGCCGCTCCAGCTCCTGCTGCCGCTGCAGCTGCTGCCTCCGCCGCAGCCGCAGCCGCAGCCTCAGCCGCTGCTCCTGAAAAATTTGGAGTATATTACTTATTAATAGAGGGTTTATATATATTTGTCTAGTTAAATATCTGAAAAAAATAATTAATTATCTCTTTATTAATAATATATACATGCATTCTTCACTTCACAACTTAGCTTATTTGAACGTAAGGTATGCAACACTTTCTAAGTTGTCAAGTTGCAACTTGTAAGCAACTCTTATTTTCACATTTAGATACCATATCATGGAAATTTCATATATCCTAACAGCTTTTATGTAACAGCTTCATATGGTAGGACTACCAAAAAATGTAATTTCATAGTTGAATGGTTTGATAGTACTCTCATATGTAACAACAAAATTATAAAATAATAGGAACTAGGAAGTACCTCGTAGTTTATTTCATGTTGCAAGCACCACTCCTTTAACCCGGGGCAATCGGAAACCTCAACGTTGCAAGGTTGTACAGGAGGCAACTCATCACCCAATACTTGTAATTGATGACAGGATGATATATCCATTGTTCTGAGTGAAGAAAGGTTTGTCAACCCCAACAATGAGCTCCCATATGAACCCTCCCCTGTACACGGTGTCAATTCAAGGGAAGGTCCCATAAACGAGCGCAGGTTCTCACATTCATAAATGGTAAGTTTGACCAAGGATTTCAACTTTTGTATTCCAGGAATAGATACTAGCTGATGGCACACATAAATTTCTAACTCTTCAAGTTCTAATGGCAGCCACTCTGCTTTTAAGATTTGCAAACTATCACAGTACATAATTTTCAAATACTTTAGTTTGCATAGGCTGCCAATCCACTCTGGAAATGTTATGTCACGGTATCCTTGTATTGTTAGCTTTCTAAGATTAGAGTGAGGCTGGAGACTAAGCATCACCGAAAAACAACTTTGATTCTCTGGAAGTACGTTGTGTTCACTTTCGATCTGCAATTCAAGTACACTGTCATCTATGCCCCAATCTTCGTAAATACCCCAGGATAGTATCAATTGCTCCAAGTTATGCATACTCACAATGTTAGCACATTGGACATCCGTGAAATTGGTAATTTGCTCAAATACACATACGCAAAGAGTTCCTCCCAGATCAGGAAAATCCTTTAACCATCCTATTGTCTCACAATTGAGCGTCACCTTTAGTGGTTGAATTCCTACAAATTTGCTCAAGCTAGGTGGTAAATAAGTCACACCCGTGTCCCTGATTTCTAGAGTTTGAAGATTTGTAAGGATGCCCAGATCACTAGGAAGCGCTTCTAGTAGCAAACATTGAATAAGGCAGAGTTTTCTCAAGGCCTTTAATTGACAAAGGGAGTCAGGCAACATCTCGAGGTAATGACATTCCTTAATTATCAGCTCTTCCAGGCTAATTAGATTTCCTATTTTTCTTGGCAACTCTATGAGTAGCAAACATTCAGTAAGAGTTAGCTTTTGCAAGCTATAAAGCGAGCATATGCATTCAGGTAGCGTTTCAAATGACAGACCACTAAGTGAAAGAAAACGGAGATGTTTCAAATGACCAATGCAGGAAAGGGATTCTGATTTTGGACATGAAAGATCTAGAGCTCTTAATTTTGGTGCCATTGAAAGGTCAAAGGTACTAAAAAAATTGTTCTGTGAATACCTTGAAATGAGTGTGCGTAGAGAAGTGAACTTGTCAGAGGGAATAGGATCTCTTAGGTCCACAAATGAGCTATATACAAATGGTACAGTACATTAGGAAAAATTGGGAGCTTACCAACCTCAATTGAATAACAACAATTTTCAGAATTAAGTTGTGCTAAATCATGAACTATATCATGCAACTTGAACCGACGGGACCCATCAAAATGAATTTTAGGTTCAAAGAAAGACCTGTCGCACAACTGTTGTACATAATCAAAACCAATCTTTTCTGATTTATTGTTTTCCTTAGACTCAATAAAACCCTGGGACATCCATAATTTCACCATATATTCTACATCGTAGAAGTAATCTTTAGGAAACATGGAACAATATAGAAAACAAGGCTTTAGGTGTGGGGGAAGGCGTGCATAGCTTATTTGAAGAGATGGAAATATCTTATTGCTAACTCTATTAGACTCCCATAGCTCATTCTCTAAAATATCTCGCCAACTTTCTTCTTCTGCCTCAAGCCTTAAAAGGCTAGCAATCGACTTCACAGCTAGGGGCAACAATCCACACTTGTTCATGATTTGTTTTCCAATTTTTACCAACTCTGGGTTCTTATTCTGTTTTATTCCACCAAATGCATAATGTTCGAATAATAGCCAACACTGTTCGGCTGACAAATAACCAAGATTGAATGTTGTCTCTGTTTGCATTATTCGTCCGACATGATCGTTCCTTGTAGTAACTAGGATTTTTACAAATGCTGCTGACATAAAAGGAGCCTTAAATATATCCCAAAGATTATCGTTCTCATTCCATACATCATCAAGAACCAAAAGTACTCTTTTTCCACTTATCTCCTTCCGAATTTTCTCTTGCAAAACACTCAAGTTTATAAGACTACACTCATTTCCTGTAATACACTCCAATAATTCTTTGGTGACCCTTTCAACATTGAATTCATCTGATACACATATCCACCCAAATTTATCAAACCTTTGTTTGATTCTTTGATCATTATAGGCAAGTTGTGCAAGGGTTGTTTTGCCAATGCCCCCCATACCAACAATTGTCACCACCGAAACACCATCACTTTCAGTGAACAACAATTCAATCAAATTCTCCTTTTCACTCTCTCGACCAAAGATATTCGACTCAACTACGAAATGGCTAGTTGGAGCTATTTGCAATTCGTTGTTGCAACGCCTGGGCCCATCTCCCTCTGACAATTGAAGTGCTACCCGATCATTCGCAATCTCATCAAATGTGCTCATTATTTGCTGAATTTCATCGAGCATGTCATGTGGAACCTGGAGAGTTATAAGTACCTTGAGAGTGTATTACCTACTATAATGTTCATGCTCACAAATAATACTAGTAATATGTACAGTACATGTCTTTGATACTTGTTTAAAGTTTGAAAAGTGATTTAGATTGACTAATCATAATTTCTTTGGCACGCCCTATGTGTCCTGCTGGTACCTTGTATATGGTTCTACCTGGACCTGATACTAAGAGATTTATCTTATCTTAGTTACATTGACTCATCAACTCAAAATCTTTTGCACAAGGAAAATAAATTTGTTACCTGAATTGCCTTCCTTTTACGAGAATCTGGTGGAGATGCATCTCTTGCCTCAACTTGTGCCTGTAAAACTTCATAGTGGTACTCACCCAGCACATCCTCTGCACGATACGCAACATCCCTGAGCTCTTCCAACCAGAGCTTGACTGCTGAGTCTGTGACCTCCCTCTGTTCTGCATCATACAGGGTTTTCTTGATCCTCTTCAGCATCCTCATCAATCTCTCCAATTCAGCATTGATTTGGTGGTTTTGAGCTACTGGAGGATTGGAGGAAGAAGACGGAGCTAGTGCAGACGCGGCGACAGCAGGCAGCAATTTGGCGCCCAAAGAAAGAATGTTGGAAATCGCTCCACGGAGATCCATGGATATAAAATTGCAAAACTCTCGTCTTGTGTTTGGGTTGATATGAAACGATGCAAAGAGAGAAGGTAAATGTGATATGAATTCAGTACGCCTACGATATGAAATAAATCTAAAAGTGTGAAGTCTCTTCTCTTCTGTTGGGTTGATGCAAAAAAGAGAAGCTATGTAGAAAAACTAATTATTGGGAGAGTGAGTGGGAGACTCAGAGACGACTGGGAGTCAAGTCATTTCTTGACACGCCAAAAAAAATTCGTACTATCATACAGTGTGTGGGCCAAAGATTGATTCCTTTAAACACTTGCTGGATTCCTCTCCTCTCCATTTGAACAGCAAACGGAGAATGCATTTCATGATTTAATTTCCAAGGGTTTTTTGTGTGTCTGACTTTCTGAGATACTAGTATTAACTTATTAACCAACAATCAATGTTTCATTCTTTTTAAAGATTGATTGAAAAGTTAAACAAAGGAATTAGTGTGAAATCCATATAATATAGTTAAATTGTCCCAATTGGCAAATATTCATTCTCGATAAGATTTAGAAATATGAAGTTTTGAATTACTTTATAATTATTAATGCCATCTAGTACTACAATTTTGTAGAGAGTAAAAGTTTAATATAATTGTTGATGGATCTTTCTTTTTGAGAGACACAAGTTTTAAATTGATCAAATAATTCTCAGCGAGAATAAAAAAGAGAGGATCTCGTGAACTCTGCGAATTTATTTATTTGTATATCTCATATTTTTAAAAGAATTGACAGCGTCTTATTTAAAACTAAATACATGTGTTCATTTTGGCCGAAAAATATTTTATGCACAAAATGAAATAATCGAGTCTGAATAAATGTTTTGAATTAGCCTAAATAATTTTTTTTTTTAAATTTGCACTTTTTTTAGAGCACAAAAGTTGTCCGTTTCAATCATATTTAGTTCCGTTGGAGGAAGTATAATTATCCTCCAAGTTTTGTCTTGGCGCCTTCACTAGAAAATTGACATGAGTGTTGTATATATTCAATCTCATCTCTGATGGAATCTGTAATAAAAGAAGAGCAAGTAACAAAAAAAATTTATATTATTTACAAGTGCATTTGTTGTATGTACGGTATAAATAAGTATTTTAAAATACGACCATACGTATATGCATATATATGTGGTGACTAATATTTCGCACCAAAAATAATATACAGTAGGTATTATGCAAACCATATATATCATATATGGCTACACGTACGGATGCATTTTAGCAGCGGACATAGAAGATCTGCATGTAGCATTATGCGTGCTAAAGATTCAGACTTGAGAACAAATACCACTTGATTTGATGAATATATATATACATATATGTATTTATGTACGCATATATGTATATATGAACACTTTTTATTATTATTATTATTATTATTTTTTGCTGAAATTAGAAAATTAAAAGAAAATGTAAGATCAAACTGCATAATTGCATAAGTAGTATGCAGTGATCTTCCGTTCTTATATTTAAATCCGTATTTTAAAATACTAATAGAGATGCAATAATACGTAGTTTTTGAGTTTCTAAAATTGCTTGAAAATTGTATCGAATAAATCATAGTGAATTGAAATCATTACATTTTTATATATTTTTGACAACCCATGTCATCGTCTTCAGCCTTTTATTTTTATTTTTACTTTTCAGTAAGAAAGGTGTCGAATAAAATGGGTAGGAGTAGGGCTACAAACGAATCGAACTGAATCAAACTTACTCTAATTTGAATTTGGTTTGAATTAATTTCGAACTAAGTTTGATTTAAATTAATTTTCAATCTTTTACGAACTTTTTTACAATAATGCATGTCATTCCAAAAGACATGTCAAATGGGCAACGAAAAAATCATCTGACGCGTCAAAGAAATTTCGTACCCTCAGTCTGTGCGGGCCCAAGATTGATTCCAGTATAGTGTGAGGGAATGGTGCCATGAAAATACTCTGTTTGTGAGCCTAACTAATAATATTAATAAAAACTCTGTTTCTGATTAGTACTTGACAGAGGTGTTGATTAGTTTCAGTTTAATTAGTTTTGGACCGAATCAAAATAGATCGGTTCAAAATGTTCGGTTTTTTCGATTTAATGATTCGGTTCGGTTTGTTTTTTAAAACTGAATTATAATTTAAGTTCGGTTATGTTTGAAAATTTTCAAAACCGAATAACCGAACCGACCGAACTTTTATATATGATGAATTTGGTCCGGACCGTCCTGGTTTATTTCTTAATTAATTGCTTTAAATACTTCAGTTTATTTCTTGGTTTATTTCTTAATATCTTGATTTATTTCTTAATATACTTCGGTTTATTACAAAACAATTGTTTTAAATAAAAATTAAAATATTTTGGTTTGAACCGAACAAACCGAACCAACCGAAATAAAATTTTGATTCAGTTTGATTTGGTTGTAATGCTAAATCGGTTCGGCTTGGTTTTATTTTTGAAACCGAATTATAACTTTAGTTTGCCTAGTTCGGTTCGGTTTCAACCGAACCAAATCGATGAACACCCCTAGTACTTGGGAAGGAATTTACCAACCTGTACCTTATGTTTTTTGAACTTGAAGAGATTTGATCATGCTTTTGTAAAACTTTGTAATTTCTGTGTGTTGGTAATGGAAGTGGTGATCAGAGAGAGCACATTATTTATAAAAAAAATGATATCTGCGTCGCTCACAGCTCAATTATCAAAACAAAACGAGAAAGTAGAAAATTATGTCAGACGTTTCAGATTGGCTGAATTATTTATAATTGATGAATATTACAAAATATAATATTTTTGAAATACAATACATAAAATAAATCTTTATAGACACATAAATATCTTTTCAATCCAAAGGAGTTCATAATTTTAACTTTATTATGTTTGAGGCACAACAAACACAAATTTTTTTAAAAATAAGAAGAGACGCGCGCTTGGTGAGATATATCGTTGAGGGGAGTTCAAAAAATTTAATGCGTTGGGATTCCTTTATAATGGATATATTCACAATATATTTTATGTAAGAAACTTTCCAAAAAATATTAATAAGCTTCATAAAATAATTCGCATTAAGTTAAAAAGCGAGATATGCGGGCATTCGGTAGAGCCATTGATTTTTCAAATAAAAAGGACATTAATTTGGGGTGCATTTAAATAAAGAAGACATTAATTTTTCATATAAGAGTTGCATTTAATTCCGATAAAAGATGAAGGACAAAATTAAAAAAGTGGGAGGATAAAATTAAGATATTATTCTCAATTTAATTTTAATTAATTAAAAAATTAATTTAAGTAATAGTAAACTGTAAAATTGTGTATCATTCTAAAAGACAGGTGAGATACCGACAAAATATCATGCGTGGACCAAGGATGACTGATGTTAGTGATCTCTTTTTATTCTTTAAAAAAAGTAAAGTGACATAAAGATCACTTTATTACTTAGTAGTATATATTGGGGAAATAAATTTGGAATTCTGAGTCCAACCAATCAAATTTTTTTTATGCATGATTTTCAATAAAGATTAACAGTTGGGATCGAAATAATGACATGTTCCTGTTATTTCAAAGGATTAACAAAATATTTATTTGTTAATGATATCTTCATACTTTTGAAAATATTTATTTGATAATGATCACTTTAATTAAGAATTTACAAAAGGGTAATGTTTGTGGTACCCTTGATTTCTGTACTCGCATCGTACCCGCAGGATTTCAATCTGTGATTAACTACTATAACAGTCTCAATTTGTGATTAACTACTATAACCGTCATTTGTGGACCCCACTAACTATCAATTGGTATTTGGGTTGAACCTTCCTTTTTTAAATTCAAACCTTTATTTCTCTCCGCTTTACCTTTTTCGGAGCTTCCGCGATTTTAACGGCGATCTGAGCTCATCTCTTCTCATTTTAATGGCGATCTGAAGGCGATTAGCCTATTCGAACCTATTTCATCACTTTTTGAATTATAGCAGTGATTTATTCTCAGTTGCTACGGTTCATCTTTCGGTACGTCTCTCTTTTCTCTTTTAGTATGTGTTTGATCAGCGGTTTATCAGCGATTTTATTTCAATTTGAATTCGATCATCGTTTTATCAACGATTTGTAATCCGATGTCTGATTCAACACAAAAGCAAATACTAAACTCAGTGATCGAATTCAAATCGCGATTAAATACCTTCAATTTTCGTGATTGATGTAACAAAATTGTTTCCTGTTTTTTACATTCTGACTTGCGGAGATAAAATTGTTTAATATGCGTGTTGTTCAATAATTTATTGATAGATGTTGCAACACTTCTTCACATATCTAGTATAAATACTTTATAGTTATTGTTTGTATGATATATAAGAAGAGGATATGCAAAGTAAAGAGAATTGATAAGTTTGTGCTGCGTAATTATAATTTTTTTTACAAATATTAATACTTCACTGTATACATACTACTACTTGTATATTATATGTATTATTACATTAATCTCTATTGTGAACTTATGTAATGTAATACATGTATTATTTTTTTCGCTTTTGGAATTAGTTATATAAATTCTTTCTTATCATATATGTTAATACTTTTTTTTGTAAGTGTTATATGAATTAAGAACTTTTGATCTTCTTCCAGGTAATAGTTATATTTTTTTTATATTTTGTTATCACTAGTATAAATACTTACTTGAATTTGTGTTAACATTTCTTTTTGTAAGTGTTATATCAATTCAGCTCTATTGGTTATTTTTAGGTAATACATATATATTTTTTATTTTGGAATTATAGATATAAATACTTTGTTATTATATATGTTAATAGTTACTTTTGTAGGTGTCATATCAACTCAGTCTTCTAGGTAATAGTTGTATTTTTTTGTATATTTTGTTATTATTGATATAAATACTTACTTGATTATATGTTTATATTTCATTTTGTAATACTGATAAGTACTTTGCATTTTTTTTTGTTGAATATCAGGATGGATATTGATCTAAATGAGTATGGTGATGATGAATTATGCATACAAGAAAATGGTGATGCATTTAATGAGGTGAATTTGTATCGGTTTTATGAAGAACTCTATCGTTCTAATGAAGCAATAAGTGATGATGCGGGCATTGTGCAGCAAATTCTTGATAATTGGGCTATAAAGTACTTTGAAGGTGATCTGAAGAAGACAGACTTGGCATTTGACAACGCAGAGTTAAACATTTTTGCGAATGTTGAACAATTTAAAGAATTGCTGTTTTCTAGAAACTTCATTGGCTCAGAGGTAAAAAATTTAATTATGTACACATTGTTTTATAAAAATTAATACTTTGCATTTTATTTGTACATAATTGTCTATACTAAATAATTTGTTGTACAATTATTTGATGGAGAAGGATTTAGTTGTATATATTTGTTCCATATAGATATTAATACTTGCTCCATATAGATATTAGTACTTGGTAAACATATCAGTTCTGTACAATCCAATATGTTGTTTGTGTGTTTAATTATTAATACTTTATATTTTAGTTGTACATACTTGTCCATACTAAATAATTTGTTGTACCATTCTTTGATGCAGAAGGATTTAGTTGTATATACTTGTTCCATCTAGATAATAATACTTGTTCCATATAGATATCAATACTTGTTCCATATTAATTTATTTCTATATGTTGCAGTTTGTTGAAGTAGCATGCCAATTAATGCAACTTGAAATACCAGTTGATGATGATTGGTTCTTTTTGACTACTTACATTTCTGTAAGTTTTTATTTTTATTTTTGTACATGACTCTATATATGACTCTCTCTATTGTTTTTTATTATTAATATTTTTGTTTTTAAATTTTGTTATTGGTTAGTGTATGGCTGTGAAAACTCAATACATTCAGCTCTTGAAAATAGCACCATTCTTGTTCGGCCCACAGTTCACAACAGCAAGGTGGTTGTTTTTTCCTTTGTGTGATCGTGATCACTGGATCCTTGTTGCGGCAGACTTGCACAATATAGAAATTAACACATACAGCTCATGTGATGAAGAATTTAATGACTACTATGTTGAGCCGCACCTGGAGACAATTAGGTGGATGAAATGTTTCCTTACTTGGAGGCTTGGTTAGTATTATTTATTAAATTTATAAATAAAATTGTTCTCGGTATAAATACAATATATTTTCGTGTATTACTATTTACAATTGGATGACTTAATTAGAATATGTAAATTCATTTTTTGTAGGAAATGATGCATGGAAGGAAGTTGAATTTCAGTGGTAGGATTGTCCAAAACAAACATATAATGATTGTGTGATATTCATCATTTGTATGATTGACTGCCTTGTGAGGAATGTGGATATGGAATTTGATCAGGTAAATTTAGTTATAAATATTTTATGTTTTGAGGGATGAATATTTATGTGTTTATGTATTAATACTTGCTAATTGATTAATATTTGTAGTAGCAAGTTATTAATAGTTTCTGTCATTGTTTAAATAATTGTTGGGGTATTAATATGTTCTGTGACATTATTAAAACTTGCTAAGGGATTAATGTTATCAGTTACAAGTAGAAATTTAGTTGTATAGTTTAGTTATTAATACTTGTAGTTACACTTATTAGTACTTGTAGTTACAATTGGAAGTATTAATACTTGTAAAACTGGCGGTTAATCCAGAAAAATTTGGTTTGGAAATTACACTTATTAATAAGTGCAACTACAAGTATTACTACTTGTATTTACAATTATTAGTACTTGTAGTTACAGTTATAAATTTAATTGTATAGTTTAGTTATTAATATTTGTGATTACACTTATTAATATTTATAATAGCAAGTTATTAATACTTGCTGTCAGTGTGTATTAATACTTGTTGTGGTATTAATATTTTCTGTCACGTTATTAAAATTAGCTAAGGGATTAATATTATCAGTTAGAATTAAAAATTTAGTTGTATAGTTTAGTTATTTATACTTGTTGTTACAATTATTAATATATGTTAATAATTGTTTTCTCATCTAATGTTTTGTTTTGTATTGCAGGATCTTATTAGAAAGGAAAGACATAGTTTTGCATACAATCTTCTTATCCATGATAAGAACGCTCGTAAATGGGGTGCATAATAGTAACAAACTGATACGAATTTTTAAATGCTTTGTGAATTGTATGTGTTTGAATTGTTTGTAATGTTTGAATTATGTTTCTAACTGATATGTTTGTTTTTGTGATATTAGTATAGTTGTTTTTGTAATGCATGTATTGATAAGTACTTTTATATGTGATATGGATTATATGCACTTATTAATATATGTTAAAAACATGAACAAAGTATAAATATAAATATTTCTGTCCCTAATTTATAATCACTATATTTAACTAGTATAAATATAAGAAAATTAGAGATACAAATACTTACAGTGTTAATTTTTGTTGTCAGAATCATTATTGTTCAATAACTTTAGTCAACATTTTGGGGTTGACATTTATTTGTGGTCCCCACATGTAGTTATGGTCCCCTCATGCATTTTTGAGTGGTCCCTAATGCGGGTACGCGGCAAGCAATATCAAAAAAATTGCGGGGGTACGCTTCTCATGAATTTTTGAGTTGTCCCTAATGCGGGTACGCGGCGATCAATATCATCAAATTTGCGGGGGTACGTTTCTCAAGCGTCAATATAAAAATTATCAACATACATTAATTTATAGATATAAATACTTGTTCTACGTGAAAGTAGATACTAGACAGTATTATTATTAATGGTTGTAAATATTAAAATTCAGTTATTGCAGTTATGGAAGTTTATTTGCAGGTACGTACAAGGACTCAACTGCGGGTACTCATATCAGCTTCCTTTACAAAATGAGAATATTAAACTTGATGTTTTTTTTTCAAAAGTGATCATATAGAGTAGGGAACCAACATGATGTTTTTTTTTTATGATGTTTAATTAATAATTTAGGGAACCAATTAACATGCATGATGTTTAATTAAGAATTTACAAAACCATAAGTTAGGGAACCAACATGATGTTTTTTTTTTGGTTTTTTTTTTTACAAAAATCATAGTAGTGAATAGGCTATTAGGTACGTCCATATCATAATTTTTCTTCAGTGAACAATGTCACATAAAAAAAATAAAACTTGATGGTACCAAATAGGCTGTTTGGTATCTCGTGTCTTTTGGTTATTGTTACAAAAACAAATAATAAAACCATCATGTTAGTTCCCTAATTTATGGATTTTTAAAATTAGTGACCTCGGACAAATTCATACTATTCTTGGATCTATGGTGCGCTATTTTAAAGAAAATTTGTTATCAATACGCCAAAAGCAACACAATAGTAGCGGAAAAAAAAATGTATCCTTAGTTATTTGTAACTAAAGCCTCACCTTAGCTGCATTCATCCTTATCAGGACAAATCAATTAATTAATTTGTAAATTAATTATTTACAAATATCTTCTCAGCTGACGAAAAAACGATACCACCCATGCAACACCTACAACCCGTGCGCTTTCTTTGGGCTCACAAGGTATCACTTTTGAATCCTCTTATTTTTTTGTGTGATATTTATGACTCAAAATTAAATAATAATGGCGGACAATCTAAAAAAGAGATGATGTGTCAAATGTGTTTCTTGAAGAAACGATACACCACCTTCATAATTGATGATTATTTATTACTTCAAAACCCATGTATCAATTTGTAATTGTTTCTAGCTCTTTTTGGGTTTACATGTGTTTAGATTCTAGAACTAGATGTTAAAATCCTGAGTTCATTTTCTTGTACTGCTTTAAGCCCATATATATTTTCAAAAGAAAGCCCATGGGCTTCATATAGTATCATGGGTGTTACCAGCATGCATCTTTTCCAGCATAGCTTGTTCCCGCATACAGTCAGGTTATTGCAAACTATTCTTGGATACAATTAATTCAGTTAATTCAAATTCAAAATATTCTTGGATCTAGGGAGCACTATTTTAAAGAGCATCCATATATTAAAGATATACTGGAAATTGGTTATGAATCTGCCAAAAGCAACACAAGAGTAGCGAGAAAAAAAAATTATGTATCCATCACAAAGTCAGTTAATTCTTTGAACTGAAGCCTCAACATAGCCGCATTTGTGGGTCCTTGTCAACAGGACCCAGTTGTAGCAGTTTCTGTACTGGGTGTCCATAGTTGCTAGCCAGAAATTTATAGAGATTTGCCAAAATCAGATAAGATGTATAAAACTACAAAATCCTCATAGATGGACAAAAAAAAACCTGATACATCATTTATTGGAATTCTAGCACAATCAATACCATAGTTGATATTTATTTTATTTCTCATATTTTTGTGTCCATTGTTGCATTGAATCAGTAAGTGAGAGACTATACAAGAGTTAAATAAATAGAAAGAAAATCGGAATCGGGATCGGACTTTTGGCCGGGGATTCCGAATTGGATGAATCGGTCAAAATCGGCCGAATTGGATCGGAAACTCGGACTTTTTTGCCGGAATCTCATTTTATACTAGACAAATAGAAAAAAATTGATAAAAAAATAATTTGTGAAGTTTAGACAAGTAATTACAATTAAATAATCTACTAATACAATATAATACAAGCATTACAACTAAAATGGCTTCAAATAATAAAAATATACCACTATACCAAATATAATACACTAAAATGGCTTCAAGTAATACAAGCATTACACTAATACAATATAATACAAATACAAGATATAAACCATTAAGTATGCCTTCAAGTAATAAAACATGCAATGGTCTAGTGGTAGTGCTGGCTCTTGGTTAGAGGGGCGGCTTGGGTTCGAATATCCTGCTGGAGGCAAAAAATATTTTTCTTTTGAGTTCATTTCGCCTAATTCCACTAACACTGTCCGTTCCGGCCGGAATTTCACTGAAACGACCGAAATTTAATTGAAACTGGGCCTTTCCTGCCGAAATTTGACTGAAATGGCCAAAATTTGACTGGAATCAATATTAACCGGGTAAATCGGACTGAAATCGGATTGGCTCCGGCTGATTCTGCACCAACAAGAGAATTTTTCAACTGCTAGTAGCAAAGAGAGTTTTTCAGCAAAAGAAAAAACAGAGCACAACAAGAAACTCCTGTCAAGAGATAAAGAAAAGTACTCTTTACACAGCCATACTTTTGCCATAAAGAGCAATATACTGGAAAGGCCAATCTTCCTGGTCTTTTGTCAGTACCATTATTTCATTCTGAGAAAGATAAAACAGAGAGAAAGAGAAAGAGGAGGCAGAGAAAACAAAGTGAAGGACAAAAAAGAAGAAAAATAATTTATGCGTCCAGGAGGATTTCAAATCAATGGACAAGAAATCGAGGGATTGACACCAAAAACGAACGAATATTATTATAATAAGCAACAGGAATTTCGAGGAGTACAAATTCAACATCCTCTTATTTGGTGGAAAGTGCCTGTAACTCCAAAGATAAAGGCCTTTATGTGGTTAGTGACCAAACACAGTGACCAAACACAGAATTCTGACCAAAATAAATTTGCAAAAAAAAGGTTGGACCGGTGATATTACGTGTCAATTTTGTGCTTGCGATGAAAGCTCTAACCACCTTTTCTTTAGATCTTTTTATGCTCAACAGGTTTGGAGGTGGATGGGCGCTTGTCAGACACATTACCAAAACTGGTCATCTATTGGCGATGCCATCCAGTTTACATATTCTTTACCAAAAATAAATAGGCTTGCTCTTTTGATTGTTGTGTGTGCTGTTATTTGGAGCATCTGGAAACATCGAAATGATATATGTTTTAATAACTCTCGAATATACACTGCCAGGAACATTATCTTACAGATTTTGTCTCTGATATCTTATTGGACAGGCACACTCCAAGGTGAACTCCGAGAGGCCGTGCAGGAATGGCTGTCACAGGAATTAGATGCGATTCCTCTTCAGGTGATGGATCCTGCTGACATTCAGATGCTGGAATGGGTCACAGGAGCTGCTGATGAAGAATGACGACTTACCAACTTATCTTCCTTATTGTGCTACTTGCCTTATTTTGAGCTATAGACATTTTTTCAGTTTCTGTTTTGTTCCTGGTTATCTTGTGTTTTCATATGCCTATTGTGTGCCACTGTGCAATTGGCGTGTTAGTTGGCATGATTTGCTAGTTTATCTACGTATGAGTAGGTGCATGTCTGGGATACCGTCGGATACAATAGATTGAACATTATATTGTAGTCTGGGACATTGTAATTTCCTAGTTTCAATGAAATGGGCTTTTTGCCTTTTTTTAAAAAAAAAAAATAAGCAACAGGAAAGATTTTGATACACTGGTACAAGAAATAGGAGAAATCTTGTTCAGGAACAGAAACATAGTATTAATTTCTCATGACCCGTAATTCTGATTTCTGAAATCTCAATTCTTTCTATTTTCAACTGCAAAAAATAAAAATTTATTCTGTTATTTAAATGTACTTCTAACACTAATCAGTGTAATTATAATTTAATACTTTTGGGCGTCCATTTTTGTGAATTTAAGTTTCTATGTTTTGAAGCAATAAATATTCTCTAGTATCCAGTATGAACAACACATGATGTAATTAACCAACCTGATTCGACTGTCAGCAAAATAAAATAAAAGCTGCTTTCAGAAATAAAAATAAAAGAAAAGAAAAAGGAATTTAGTACTGGTAGACTCCAAGCTCTTCAGATCCGGAAAGTCATCTTTCTATAGAAGAATATAACTTGCCTTCATTTACCAGTATTACCCTTCATTTATATCAAGAAAAATGGAATTCTCAATTATTACTTACATTTTATTACATTATTACCCTTGTTTGCAAGAGGAAATGGTGAATCAGTTCTCCTGTGGGTCAACGTGGGGCCTCCAGTTTTGTAAGTTCACAGTTTCACACTGCTCTAAGCCAAACTTAAACTATGCCTAACAGTGCTACTTGAATCTAATCATCTTTGAAACTGGTACATCCAGCTCAAACAAGTACCATGAATTAAAGGATACGAAGAGACAAACACTCAAGACGCCCATTCTGGTAACAAAATCCACCGAAGTGAGCCTCACTTTTACAGTTATCTACTTATCTTAGTGACCCTGATTAACAAAACCTATCGCATATGCCCTCTGCACAAGAAAAACTAAATTAAGTTACTTGAATTAAATTCATTTTACCAGAAGCATCTCTTTCCTAAACTTCTGCCCGTAAGACTTCATAGTGGTACTCATCCAGCACATCCTCTGTATTGCACACAACTGTCTTGAGCTTCTTCAACCAGTGCTTCTCCTTCTGCTGATCTATTTGGACTGTCAAGCACTGGTTGAAGGAGCTCAAGATAGTTACATGAAATGTGATCCTGTTTGTGATCTTCCTCTGCTCCAGCATCCACATCAATTTCATGAATTCAGCCTCAATTTGACGCTCAAAGAGAAAAGATTGGAAATCAGTCCGCCTAGGATATGAAATCAATCTAAAATTGTAAGTCCTTTCTCTTCTGTTGGGTTGATATGAAATGATGCAAAGAAAGAAGGTAGAAAAACTAATTATTGTGGGAATGGGAGACTCGCATAAGACTTTGGGTCAACTCAAAGAAGACTTTGGGTCTCATTTTTATATATATTTTTTTAAATGGACAAGTGTCCGTCTTCATGTTTTTTTTTTTTTTTAATTAATGGTGCCTTGACACCGATTATTTGGGAAATTTAGAAAGAATACTAGGAGGTTAAATTTGTCATTTATCTTATATAACTATCCTTAATGCTAATTTATTTAAGATTTACTTTTTCTGCGGCCATGCTTACACACGAACGATGTTTTGATCAGATAGAATTTTTATAATTTTACCAAATATTATAATAAATATAGAAAAAATATGTGGAGTATCTTCAAATTTCGATGTACTAGGAGGACCGGGTCGATGACCTTTATTCAAAGTTTGAACTGCATTATAAAAAAATTCATTTTTTTCCGCAACAACACGCCAAGCGGCAATTTGATGAAAATGTTCGCTACGAAAATTCCGACCTAAAAAATATTTGAATACGAGCCATTAATTCCGATCTAATCTTTGAATCTGTGTCACTGGTCCCAATCCTTCTAATACATCAAAATTTCAACATACTATATCTATTTTTCTATATTTATTAATAATAATTTCTAAAAAAAAAATTCTGATCCGATCCAAATTTTGGTTGGTGTTAAAGCCTCAGAAAAAAAAAATGGAAACCAGAAATTGATTGAGATTTTGCAAATAATTATGATCCAATCCATATTCTGGTTGGTGTTAATTCTGATATGATCTGATCCATATCAGGGTGTCGATAGTTGCCAACCAGAAATAGATTGAGATTTTCCAAAATTCAGATAAGATGTACAATTAAAATTCACATAGATGAACTCAAAAAATCTGATATATCATTTAATGGAATTCTTACTCAATCTTTACATATACATACTTTTGCCATAAAGGGAGCATTTAATGAGGAAGACGAAAAGTACACTGGAATTCCCTCGTATGCTAAGCATGAAAAAACATGGAAAGGCCTGTTTGTCTGGCTTATTTCAGTACCGATTTTGTATGTGTGCAGGAGGAAGAGCGAGTTCTCTTTTTGTGTGCAGGACTTCAACTCAATTCACACAGAACCCAGCAGGGGAGATATACACAAATAGTTCAATATACTGGTACAACAAAAAGGAGAAATCTGGTTTAGGAACAAAATCATAGTATTAATTTCTTATGAGTACCACTAATTCAGATTTATGAAAGCTAAATCCCATTAATTCTAATTGCAAAAATTAAAAATTTATTCCTTTATTTAAATATATTACCAACACAATCATAATTGTTATAATTCAAATTTTGAGCCTCCATTTTTTGTGAATTTGAGTTTCTATGTATTGAAGGAATAATTATTCCCTAGTATCTAGCAGAACAACACACATGATGTACTGAACCAACCTGTAAGGATTGTTTACACAAGAAAAGCTGCTTTTGAAATGGCAAAAAGTCTTTCTATAGAAGCTCTACCAGTAGCACATAACTTGTCTACATTTACCAGCATACAACCAATCATTAAAGACAACATGACAAGTTTTATTATATCATTAAACACTCCTCATTTACTTCTCTTACGATTAGTTATGACCTTGATTCACTCAAGCAACTCAGGTCCTCAGCCGACTTATATGTCATGCACTTCAAATATCTTCTTTGTCCATTCCCCTCTGTTTTGCTTCACAGTGATTAGAAAATTTAATATTTATAAATTACCTTACAATATCTAAGAATCAAGCATACCATAATGAATCATATGAATACAAATGACAATGAGTAAAATTTTTTTTTTATTTTTAGTAAAAGTGTTTGTTGATGTTATATTATACCTAGAATTAAAGTATTCAAGTCAATGATACCACTGGTATTATGTACTGGAACCAATAGCAATGCCGATACTGATTCTGGTACATGTCAGAACCAGCGGCAAGTTCGATCCCAGTATCAGACACAACAACAATGCTGTTACCATGTAATTTACAGTAGTTTGTTTATTTATAATGTATGATTTAATGTTCTATAATGGGTTCTTGTTTCTACGGGACGTGGAGTTTGGTTTTGTGCTGAATTTATGTCTTCATTTTGTAGTTGCTTTTTTGAATGTTTATTCAAATTCTTTTTTATTTAAATTGTTTCACCAATCATCGGTATCAACTTAATTCCAAGTTAAATGAAAAGCTCTCCAGTTCTTTGTAACTTAATGAAGTTAACAAAATTAGAAGAGAACCGGAATAATCACACGTAAACATATGACAAATATATGATGCACAGGGGCTAATACAAAAGATAATTGATGAATTTATTTTTTAACTTCAATTCACCAAAGATAATTGATCCGATATACTTGATACAAACAATTCCTAAATTCATCAAAGGAATAATTTGCTAATTTATTCTCTTCTGTGATTCTGTCTCTTTGTTTGAAAAAAAATATCACCAAAAGATGGACGATATAATCAAATGCATATTAGTGGATATATGGTAACTAAACGGAACAAAATACGAGTCGAACTGGTTTAATAATCGTGGGGTCAAATAAAATTTAATTAATATCAGTGGAGCGGCAGGAGGTATCCAAGAAGATATTGACAGCGTATGCAGAAGAAAGGAAAAATAAAAGTACTGGACACTCTGTTTAAAAGTAAAGGTTATAATGGTCCATCTAATTTTTAAACTAATTAATTAAATAGTAAAATAAATAAAAGGGGATAGAAGAAATTTGTATGGGGATATTGAATATTAGAGTGATATTATGGGGAAATTGGCTATTTTAAAAATTTAGATGGGCATACCGGAAAATTTCCCTTATTTATATATACCTCTAATACCAATCATCAATGTTATAATTCAAACTTTGAGCCTCCGTTTTGTGAATTTCAGTTTGTTTGTTTTGAAGGAATGAATATGTTAATGACAAACTTCTATTATATCAATAAAATGGAATTCTCAATCAGTTCACACTATATTCTAAGGCAACATGAATCAAATCAATCTTTGAAGCTGGTACATCTAAGATAAAACAAATAACATGAATTAAAGGATGCAAAAAGACAAACACGCAAGAGGCTAATTCTGATAACAACATCCACCCAATGATTTTTCAAGTTCAATTAAAATGTAAAAGGTAAAAGAATCAAGATACAATGAAATATAAAACCTTAAATTGATAGAGGTGAGGTTATGCACAATAGAGACATATGTGGTCCTCCTCAAACGCAAAGGACAAAGTTTCAAGTTAATTAAGAAAAAAAATGAGAGAAGTTTACCTGGAGGAGCTGGCATCAGCCTTGCGACAGAGCTTTGAGAGATGAGAGATGGAGGCAGGGGTGAGTTTTGTCGAAGCTGTTAGGGTTGAACGAAACAAGCAGCTCAATGGACAACAGTTCGAGCTGCTCAACGAGCTGTCCAAAAATTATCCAGGCTCAGCCTGTTTGAATTGATAGAATTAGAATATGAGCTAAAGTCTTTGTATATCAATTCGCTCCAACTCGTAAACTGTTCGGTCCGTTTGTCTACGGGCCTTCCTGTTCAATTAATAGGCATATGTAAGAGGTAGCAGTTTCGAGACAGGTTAAAAAATCTCTTGTAAATATGTAAAGTTCAATTAATGGTTGTTTCTCATTTATATCTGAAAGAAAAGAAAAGAAAAAATCATTCAAAATTGTTTAATATCAACAAAGCGCACATGATGATCGTTCAGATTCATGACAATGCTTTCCTCAAATATATAATGGCAAGATAGCAAATTAAATAATAGAAAGTACCTTGTAGGATCATGACCACTAGGACTGTGAAAATCGCTTCCTCTATATCTCCTTTGGTTTCAAAATTGACCTCTTGCTCTTGCACTTCTTCTTAGATTACCATTCCTTAAATTAATATTTGAAGTTTTAAATTTGGATTAAGTCAACAAAGGTCACTCTGGTTCAGAACAGGGATTAAACTACAAAACAACGAATATGTTTATATTAAAACTGATACAGATGACGGAAAGAGAGTTAAACCAGTAATTACCTAGTGTGTGAATTCTAGCAACATGTTCGAGTGAGGAATTGACTCATGAACTCATTGGCTGACCTTGGTTCAATTAGCACAAGAGAGACAATTGAAGTTAGGTGAGTGGCAGAAATGTAATATTGATGAAATTATAAGATAGGTGGCGGATAGGTGTCCACACCGAAATGTTCAAAAGAATTTCATTTAGTTTATTTAGTAGTAAGTTGCTTTATTTACAACAGGGAATAAAATTACTATTTTTTTTAATTTTCCAAAGAGAGAGAAATGAGTTTGACCAACAAATATAATAATCCAAAAAAATATCAAGCACCTTATTTAAATAAGAAAATTTGAACGAAACAAGATTAAATTGTTTTATGTTAATTTGCACTTGACTCCTCAATTAATTTAGCATATATAAAACTTGACTTTGAATATTCTAAGTTTGTATTTAAAAGTTTTTTATTAATTCCAAAGAAAGAGAAATGAGCTGTTGTCTGGCACCTACAACTTTTTCATGTACGACTACTCTTACATTTATTTGCAAAGCTCGAGAACCGAAATTTTTATTCAAGTCCTAAAAAAAAAAAAAAAATTTCAACTCCGCCTTCTATTTCTCAAAATTTTTAAAAATTTCCCTAATGCTGGCATTGCTAGCGGACTATTACTGGCAATAGCGGTAGGGACATTTTTTTATTTTATATTCTCAAACAAAAAACAAATAACATATAAATGGAGGATTAATTGAGTAGTAAAAATTTTCATCAATTAATTTATTTAATAATGCATAGCAGCATCGCAATATCTAATCCTAACTAAATCACATAACAAAACAAAAGCACTGTATTAATTCAAGTAAAAAAGAGAGTAAATGATGCTCCTCATTTTTTTGTAATGATTTTCATATTAAAATGTGTTTGGAGACTAATTTTTTTTTAATATTTTAGTATTTATTAAGATGTGTATATAATTATTGTTTTCAGACAATTTTGAACCACTGAAAAACTGAGATTTTAAAAAATTCAAAAAAATAGTAATAAATTAAAAAAAAAATGTAAAATTTGGTCTCCAATCATATTTTAATATGGAGATCATGTTGAATGGATCATGTTAACTGTTTAGACTATGTGACTGCAATAACAACTTATAAGTATTTGATGTCAAGATGTGTCACCATAAAAAAATATAATTTGATCTCTTCTCAATTTATATATAAAATGTAATTTGAACTGCTCAATATAATCTTCATATTTAAATGTGTTCAGATTCCAAATTTTATATTTTGGGATATTTTTCTCTATTTATTTTAGATAAATAAATAATGATTGTATTTCCAAAAACATTGATTTGATCTCCAGGTACATTTTAATATGGAGATTATATTGAACAATTCAGTTTCATTGTTAGATTTTTTTTAAAACAACGATTAAAGATATGAGATATAAATGAGACATAAAAGGCATAAATTATTTGAACCCTACATTTAAATTATATATAACAATTTAGTTTTAGCGACTTAAATAGTTTTCAAATTATAACAAATTAATTTGATATACAACAGTATAAATATAAGAAAAACAAATCTATAATATATTGGACATATGATAATGAAACAACAAGAATTCACTAAACCAAATTCATGATTGTATTTTGAGATCAACCTCTTCAAGATAATTTGCGCGTTTAACTCTAATTAAAATATATTAAATTAATTTTAAATGACGAACTGAAGCCGTCTCGCCAATCTTTCTATCAAGCGATGTTTTTACAATTTATAAAATTTTAAGTTTACTTGGTATAAAATCAAACATTAAAAAAATAATGAGTTAGAACTCTTCATTATTTGTTATGCAAACAATCATTAATTTGTTAAATATAGCTGTCATGAGCACCTCCAACTTATATTGCTGTAACCGCACTATATAAGAGTGAATTTATTAGTATTGAATGGAGGAGAGGTCAATTGATATCTATTTATTTTTATTTTTTCAAAATGTATATAGTTACACAAGATTTTCTATATAATTTAGAATAAAATAGTATGAATAGTACAAAATTGATTTTTATTTGCACCATGAAAAATTTATATGACTACTATTCACAAAACTCTTATAGTTTGAACACTGTATATATTGCTCATAATGGAATAAGAATTGAGTTTTATATAGAAGAATAAAGATGATTAAAAAAAAAATGAAGATTGTGCCTATGAAAAAATAACAGCACCTAAACAGTAGTCAATTAGACAAAGTCATGATTGAGGCTATCACACACGTGACTCCCCGAGGTATGGCACATGACTCATGATGAAATGGTACACAATGCCAAATGCATCACTGCTGCCGCCGCCACTACCGCCGCTCCTGCTGCCGCTGCCACTACTGCCGCCGCCTCTACTGCCGCAGCAGCTGCTGCTGCTGCCGTTACAGCCGCCGCAGCAGCTGCTGGTTCTGCTGCTGCTGCCATTGCAGCTGCCGCAGCAGCTGCTGGTTCTCCCGGTGCAGCCGCCCCTCCTGCTGCTGCAGCCGAAAAATTTGAAATGTCAGCAGCCGTTGCCGCTGCAGCTGCCGCCGCTCCTCCTGCCGCTGCCCCTGAAAAATTTGGAATATATTACTTATTAACAGAGGGCTTATATATATTTGTCTAGTTAAATATCTGAAAGAAATAATTAATTATCTCTTTACTAATAAGATATACATGCATTCTTCACTTCACAACTTAGCTTATTTGAACGTAAGGTATGCAGCACTTTCTAAGTTGTCAAGTTGCAACTTGTAAGCAACTCTTATTTTCACATTTTGGCACCATATCATAGAAATTTCATATATCCTAGGTGTATGCACTGTCGTTTGTACAACCCAGTACAATTTAGAGGATTAACATGTTGTGTCCATAACAGCTTTTATGTAACAGCTTCATATGGTAGGACTACCAAAAAATGTAATTTCATAGTTGAATGGTTTGATAGTACTCTCATATGTAACAACAAAATTGTAAAATAATAGTAACTAGGAAGTACCTCGTAGTGGTTTATTCCATGTTGCAAGCACCACTCCTTTAACCTGGGGCAATCAGAAACCTCAACGTTGCAAGGTTGTACCGGAGGCAACTCATCTACCGATGCTTGTAATTTGTGACAGAGTGATATATCCAATGTTCTGAGTGAAGAAAGTTTTGTCAACCCCAACAATGAGCTCCCAAATGAACCCTTCCATGTACATTCAAGGGAAGGTCCCATAAACGAGCGCAGGTTCTCACATTGATAAATGGTAAGTTTGACCAAGGATTTCAACTTTTGTATTCCAGGAATAGATACTAGCTGATGGCACATATAAATTTCTAACTCTTCAAGTTCTAATGGCAGCCACTCTGCTTTTAAGATTTGCAAACTATCACAGTACATAATTTTCAAATACTTTAGTTTGCATAGGCTGCCAATCCACTCTGGAAATGTTATGTCACGGTATCCTTGTATTGTTAGCTTTCTAAGATTAGAGTGAGGCTGGAGACTAAGCATCACCGAAAAACAACTTTGATTCACTCGAAGTACGTTGCGTTCACTTTCGATCTGCAATTCAAGTACACTGTCATCTATGCCCCAATATTCGTAAATACCCCAGGATAGTATCAATTGCTCCAAGTTATGCATACTCACAATGTTAGCACATTGGACATCCGTGAAATTGGTAATTTGCTCAAATACCCATACGCAAAGAGTTCCTCCCAGATCAGGAAAATCCTTTAACCATCCTATTGTCTCACAATCAAGCGTCACCTTTAGTGGTTGAATTCCTACAAATTTGCTCAAGCTAGGTGGTAAATAAGTCACACCAGTACCCCTGATTTCTAGAGTTTGAAGATTTGTAAGGATGCCCAGGTCACTAGGAAGCGCTTCTAGTAGCAAACATTGAATAAGGTAGAGTTTCCTCAAGGCCTTCAATTGACAAAAGGACTCAGGCAACACCTCGAGGTAATGACATTCCTTAATTATCAGCTCTTCTAGGCTAATTAGATTTCCTATTTTTGTTGGCAATTCTTTGAGATCGCTTTGAGTAAGAGTTAGCTTTTGCAAGCTGTATAGGGAGCATATGCATTCAGGTAGCGTTTCAAGTGAGATACGACTAAGTGAAAGAAAACGGAGATGTTTCAAATGACCAATGCAGGAAAGGGATTCTGATTTTGGACATGAAAGATCTAGAGCTCTTAATTTTGGTGCCATTGAAAGTTCAAAGGTACTAAACAAATTGTTCTGAGAAGATCTTGAAATGAGTGTGCGTAGAGAAGTGAACTTGTCAGAAGGAATAGGATCTCTTAGGTCCACAGAATGAGCTATATACAAATGGTACAGTACATTAGGAAAAATTGGGAGCTTACCAACCTCAATTGAATAACAACAATTTTCAGAATTAAGTTGTGCTAAATCATGAACTATATCATGCAACTTGAACACACCACCAAAAGGAATTATAGTTTCAAAGAAAGACCTCTCGCACAACTGCTGTACATAATCAAAACCAATCTTTTTTGATTTTTTGTTTTCCTTAGACTCAATAAAACCCTGGGACATCCATAATTCCACCATATATTCTACATCGTAGTGGTAATCTTTAGGAAACATGGAACAATATAGAAAACAAGGCTTTAGGTATGTGGGAAGGCGTGCATAGCTTATTTGAAGAGATGGAAATATCTTATTGCTAACTCTATTAGACTCCCACAGCTCATTCTCTAAAATATCTCGCCAACTCTCTTCTTCTGCCTCAAGCCTTAAAAGGCTAGCAATCGACTTCACAGCTAGAGGCAACAATCCACACTTGTTCATGATTTGTTTTCCAATTTTTACCAACTCTGGGTTCTTATTCTGTTTTACTCCACCAAATGCATAATGTTCGAATAATAGCCAACACTGTTCGGCTGACAAATAACCAAGATTGAATGTTGTCTCTGTTTGCATTATTCGTCCGACATGATCGTTCCTTGTTGTAACTAGGATTTTTGCAAATGCTGCTGACATAAAAGGAGCCTTAAATATATTCCAAAGATTATCGTTCTCATTCCATACATCATCAAGAACCAAAAGTACTCTTTTTCCACTTATCTCCTTCCAAATTTTCTCTTGCAAAACACTCAAGTTTGTAAGACTACACCCATTTCCTGTAATACACTCCAATAATTCTTTGGTGACCCTTTCAACATTGAATTCATCTGATACACATATCCACCCAAATTTATCAAACCTTTGTCGAATTCTTTGATCATTATAGGCAAGTTGTGCAAGGGTTGTTTTGCCAATGCCCCCCATACCAACAATTGTCACCACCGAAACACCATCACTTTCAGCGAACAACAATTCAATCAATTTCTCCTTTTCACTCTCTCGACCAAAGATATTCGACTCAACTACGAAATGGCTAGTTGGAGCTATTTGCAATTCGTTGTTGCAACGCCTGGGCCCATCTCCCTCTGACAATTGAAGTGCTACCCGATCATTCGCAATCTCATCAAATCTGCTCCTTATTTGCTGAATTTCATCGAGCATGTCATGTGGAACCTGGTGAGTTATAAGTACCTTGAGAGTGTATTACCTACTATAATGTTCATACTCACAAATAATACTAGTAATATGTACAGTACATGTCTTTGATACTTGTTTAAAGTTTGGAAAGTGATTTAGATTGACTAATCATAATTTCTGTGGCACGCCCTATGTGTCCTGCTGGTACCTTGTATATGGTTCTACCTGGACCTGATACTAAGAGATTTATCTTATCTTAGTTACATTGACTCATCAACTCAAAATCTTTTGCACAAGGAAAATAAATTTGTTACCTGAATTGCCTTCCTTTTACGAGAATCTGGTGCACAGGCATCTCTTGCCTCAACTTGTGCCTGTAAAACTTCATAGTGGTACTCACCCAGCACATCCTCTGCATCATATCCAACTCCCTTGAGCTCCTTTAACCACAGCTTGACTGCCGAGTCTGTGATCTCCCTCTGCTCTGCATCGTACAGCGTGGCCTTGATCCTCTCCAGCATCCTCATCAATTTCTCCAATTCAGCATTGATTTGGTGGTTTTGATCTACTGGAGGATTGGAGGAAGAAGACGGAGCTGGGGCAGATGCGGCGACAGCAGGCAGCAATTTGGCGCCTAAATAAAGAAGGTTAGAAATTGCTCCACAGAGATCCATGGATCTAAAATTGCAAAACTCTCTTATCTTGTGTTTGGGTTGATATGAAACGATGCAAAGAGAGAAGGTAAAGGTGAATGTGATATGAAATCAATTAATAAGAGTCATGATTTTGTTATATTCTTTTTATAAGACAGGTGTCTGTCTTCATATATTTGTTTTTTTTAACCTTTTTATTAAACTTGTGGAGGATAAAATTAATAAGAGTCATGACAAAGAATTTCGTTCATTTTATTTTTCGATATATAATTGTTACTTTTATATAGATTTAATTCTCAATTTAATTTTAATTAATTAAACAAATAATTTAAGTAATAGTATACTATAAAGTTGTGTATCATTCAAAAAGACATGTGGGGTGCCGACAAAATTTCATGTATGGGCCAAGGATGACTAATGTTAATGATCTCTTTATTCTCTTTATATAGAGATCACTTTATTACTTAATTGATAGTGGAAGAGGTGGTCATAGAGATCACTTTATTTAAAAAAAGTGTATATATTGGGGAAATAAATTTGGAATGCAGATTCCAACCTTCAATTTTTTTATGCATGAATTTCAATAAAGATTAATTACTAAATGATTAATCCTTGAATTAATCAATGATTTATTAATTAATGTGCACTGAGATGAAAATGTTCTGATCAGAGACAACAGATAAAGCACAAGCCATGTGGAATCATCATTACTCGTGCCTACAACGCACCACCTATTTAGCGAAGCTGGCTTAATCACATCAAACCTCAAAAGAGTAACCCATGTATAAACAACTTAAAACCATTGAATAAAGTTGGATTTTTTTTCAGAGTTTTGTAAACAAACAAGCACCACAATCATCAACAAACTATTTACTTTACTGGTATACTTAATGATCATCATAGTAATATATAAAGTCACAAGCATCAATAATAGGAATAGTAAAATTATATTACTATCGTCAATTCAGTGATCAGTTATTTGTCATATGTGTATGCAGTAGGTAAAAAGCCGATTTCTTTTATTAAAAACATTAAGAAAAATAAAAGTTCAATATATGTACGGTATCAATTCTAAAAAAATTTCAAAAATAATCTGAACGAGATGAACTATCCCATCCAACCCTTTTGTTTGTTTGTTTACGGCCTGAATCCTACTGGCCATATATTTATTTATAAGGCCAATAAGAATCATATCAGCTAACTTTTTTTATACGGCAGTTAAACATACATCAACGTTTTATAAAAAAAAATTATATCGGTTAAATTTGAAAAAAAAAATTACACCACTTAAATATGTATAAAAATTATACCGCATAAATTTTTAAACATACATCAGTATATATATAATCCGCTTAAATTTGTTTCATTTTGTTTGCCTCTACTCTGAACCTATATTTTGAATTAGAGGACCACTAACAAGTTATTAGTTGGGATGATAGAACTCTGGGATTTATATATGATCAAGTGGACTCCTCACTTGTACGATCGATCTTCTGTTGCTGAGAACTCTCGGATTTTATATATGATCAACTGGACCAATTTATTTGAAATTGCAAAGTTTCTTCTGTTCTCTTGTGTTGATATGAAATGCTTGTTAGAAAAACTAATTATTGAGGAGCCGGAGATGATTGAGTCTTACTAGATAAATTAATTATTACAAAGTCTCTGGTTAGATGTGTTGTCGTTGTATGGAGATTAGGTTATTCTGACCCTTTGTGTTGGTTTCAAAGTTATGGAGCTGTAATGTTTTGTCTTCTAACTAATATTATTATTATCCTTTGCATCAAATTGCTAATAATATATATTATCTCTTCTTAGAAAACAGACCCATGCATGTGATTTTACTGCCGCCTCCGTATTGAAATTAGTCCAAAACAATAATTTCAAAATGATGGTTTACAGTGAATGTTCTCTCAAAAAAAAAAAAAAAAACAAGTACCAAAATACCATCTAAAAATGTTTTAAATTATTGATGAACATCTTGTAAAGTCATTATGTGGTTTTGTACGAATAATTAAAATATGGCAGAACCAACAGACTAAGGACAATGAAATCATTTAACTTAATTTATACCGTCTGAGGTGAGTTCGACCTCCTACTTTAGTTGTTGTTCTTTTTAATAATTTTCTTAACATACTAGACATGTTGGGTTACCCAATTTCCATGGGAGTTGATGGGATTTAATACCAATGATCCGTTCGGATGGTAATTTTTATGAAATGAGATTGGGATTCTTCCCTCTTTTCCATTTTAGTGTAAATTGTGGAAACAAATATTAAGTTGGGCCTCGTAATTTTTTACCATTCTAGTGTAAATTGACAAACAACAATAATTGTCAGTATAACAAAATTAAAAAAAGTCGATATTTGTTTTTTCAAGCAAATTAAGAATTGGCATTAATCAATTTGCTAATTAACTTTTTAATAATTTTTCTTTTTGGTGATCGAAAAAAAAGTTTATGTTTGAAATCTCGTTATAAAGTAATAACATAATAAGTATTATTATGTTAATATTAAATCATTTTAATTAATTACATTTTAGTAATTAATGATATGATGAATAATATTGTTTTCCTAAACACCATTTTAGAAATAAAATAGAATTTCACACAATAAATATGCATTTCATCAATTTCTCATAACCCTTGCTGTGGTTATTCATGGACATGGATTACCGCAAATTAATTTGTGGGTTCCTGTACCCATAAAATCCAATCACAAATAATTCCGTGACAAAGCTTGTATATCATGGTTTTTTTTTTACCAATGTTTTATCTAAAACCTCTTTTATGTAATTAATTGTGGTTTATAAAAGTGTGAGGGTTGCATCTCAAAACCCTACACAATTTGTAATCAGTTGCGGTTAATATAAAATAGAAGACCAGCTCAGTTGTGAGTTACTACACAATTCGTGACTCTTATTCTTTCTCAATAGAAAATTGTAGTTAAAAAAAAAATATAGACTTATATCTTTATTCTTTTTAAAAACAAAAAGGAGACCAGCTCAGTTGTGTGAGTATATTCGGTCAAAATTTCTAACATCATATTTTTGGTTTCTTCAGACAAGACAAACTTATGAATTTCTCTGAGCTATATGAGTGGCTTGTCCCAAACTAAATGACTCTGAATCTAAGCATGAAACACAAACTAACCAATTAAAACTGAATCTGATTTTTTTGGCAAAATTATATGGTCCTGGCATGCGGTATATATATACCTATTATCTGTCAGCTTTTTCAGAACCTCGTATGCAGCACTGACAGCATCATGCTCTGTTTTAATTTGTAGCATCTCCTGTAACATTTGAGTTTTAGAATATGAACCCAAAAAGTAAAATGATTACTGGAAATTATTGATGGGTGCAGAAGAATCAGAACATGTGACAATTAATAAAATTATATATTAATGGTAACAAGTTTGAAGACAAAATATTAAAATTGAAAATGTGTTAGCAATTATTTGCATAGACTATACAATGAATTTGGTGCAAGTAACAAGAAATTTGATAAATTTTTATGTAGTGATATTAAATTAATTTTGAGGATGGTTCAAATGTCTAGTGTCTTTTATATCTCACTCATGCCTCATATTCTTATTATTTTTTATTTTTCCAAAATCTTAACAGTCCATCTGAATTGATCATCATAATATTTGTATTAAATTGTGCTTGTAGCCCAAATTTTATTTTATTTTTTGATTTTTTTTTTACTTTTTTTAGATTGGTACAAAAAATTATTTTTCATAAAATTTTGATCATCCAAAAAAATTGATTTTATACGTATAAAGAAAAATATAAAAAAATTTAAAACAAATTTAAAATTTGATCTCCACGGACATTTTAATATGTAGATCCATATTGAAAGGTACCAGTTAAGAAGATTATTTGGATTTTGTAAATAAAGATAAGAATTTGAGACACAAGTGAGACATGAAAGACATAAAGCATCCGAACCCTATTTTAAAATTTTATATAAAAATTTAGTGTTAGTGACATTAATATTTTTCAAATTATAAAAAATTAATATAATATACAGACTAAGGAAAAAAATATAAAATATATATGTACATATGATTATTAAACCACTAGAGTTACTAAACAAAATGCATCATTGTATACTACAACTTACTTTTAAAAATTGTCTTTACGAGTAATAAGGACTAGAAATGGATCTTCATTCACATCATAAAAAAATTATATATATATATATATATATAGAGTGTGGCTAAATTGCTTCCGGTAGTACTTCAACCGAAGTGCTACCGGGGCCATATTTTAGCATCTGATGTTCAAACGAAAAATCCAAACCGTTAGATGTTCAATCTATATTAAAATGTACTTGGAGACCAAATTTTATATTTTTTGGAATTTTTTTGCTATTTATTAAGCTGGTTTGAAAACCGCTGTTTTCAATGCTCCAGAAATTCAATAAAAATAGCGATTTTCAAACCAGCTTAATAAATAACAAAAAAAATTCAAAAAAATGTAAAATTTGGTCTCCAAGCACATTTTAATATAGATTAAACATCTAACAGTTTGGATTTGTTGTTTGAACATCAGATACTAAAATATGGCCCCTGTAGCACTTCGGTGAAATGATGCCGGCAGCAATTTAGACGGACTATATATATATATATGAGATGGGCTAACTTGCTTTGGGAAGTAAACGGGGTGTTTTACTTCCCGCTCAAATCTCCATTTTCAAAGTTCAAATAGTCGATCCGAACCGTTAGATGTGATCTCCATATTGAAATGTGCTTGGAGACCAAATTTTATATTTTTTTGAATTTTTTTACTAAGCCACTTTGAAAATCCTTGATCCAACGGTTTCATTGTTCATATTGAGCCACCGTTGGATTAGCGATTTCAAAGTGGCTTAAAAAATAGTAAAAAAAATTCAAAAAATGTAAAATTTGGTCTCCAAACACATTTCAATATGGAGATCACATCTAACGGTTTAGATCGACTATTTGAATATCATTGATTGCTATTTATGATTGATGCTCATAGCTTGAAAATTTGGCGTAGCTTTTGACACTATACATATTACCCATGGTGAATTAAGAATTGATTTCTATATAGAAAAACAAAGATATTGTAAATTAAAATTATAAATCAGCGAAAACAATTATTGGCAAAATTTTATAAACTTTTGTTAAAAACCATATATTTCATCACGTACGTATGAAAAATTGACCCTATCGCACTATAGCAGAATTCACTATCAGAGACCGGAATTCCGGTCTCTGATAGTTAAATCGCCGGTCACTGATAGTGGTGCCGGTCGCTGATACACCGGTCGCTGAAATCGTCATCGCTGATGCCCATTAGATGACGTCACCGGTTACTGAATGACGTCATCCGGTTGCTGAATGACGTCATCCGGTCGTTGATAATGTTTCTGCGACCAATATTTTTTGTCGCTGAATTTTTGCTGACGTCAGAAAAATAGACATCTGTGACCAAAAAACAGTCGCTGATACTTTAAAAACAATCACTGAAGGTTATTTTATTTATTTTTTCTTTTTCTTTTTTTTCCCTATTGGTACGAAATGTACCAAACAAATATAACAAACTATTATTCATATGCAACACAAACAACAATCTATCATATTGCAAATAATAAATTATCTCAAAACATGATCATATTCATCCAAAAATCTAAGCAATATTCATCTAAAACTTTCATGACCTCAAATTGAATACATACTTATGATCGATATGACCTAATAAGTACTCCAGTACAAAAATTTACAGAACACAATCATAACTAGTGTTGCTTGCAATACCACATCTATGTTTATGAAACCTGCATTAAATAAATACAATATTCAAAAAAGGAAAATTCGTATTATTTGCATTTTATCCTGATCCGATAGCAAGACCCAGTTATCAAAGAGAAGAAAATTGTAATTGTTTTTCAAGCATTTATAAAAATTTAATCTTAAAATTATACTTGGAAAAACTTAAAAAAAGTACCACTGTCAGTCTCTACCCATATATTTATTCATACATATATCATACATTTCCAGCAATTAATGAACTTAGCTTTTTTTTTTTTGTGTAACACAATTTTGCTGTACCAACACGAAAGGGCAAATCAAGAAAATTGTACTAGTAGCAAATTTGCATTCTTGCACAGCAACAGCCTAATTGGCATCCACACCATAAAAAAAAAACAATAACATAAAATGGGACAGATTGCAAACTTAAGCTACTAAAATGGGACAAATTACAAAAAAAAAACAATTTAAGCTACTAATTACATAAATCGCCAAAAAATTTGGACAGAAGGTGCAAACTTAAGTACCTAATTTTAGAGGAGGTAGAAGGCCCGTTGCTCTTAATCTGTTGCTCCTAAAATGCTTTGTTTATTTCCCTAAAAAAAAAATAAAAGAAAATGACAAAAACAGTATAAATTAGCCATATTTATTCAATAAATTTCTGTATATCCTTGCTTTAAAAAAGTTCAGGGATCTGAACAGAAATTAAAATAAAGATTAAACAAAAAAAATGTGATCTGTGTTTGTTCATGTAATTACTAATGACAGAAATTAAAATTAAAACAAATGACAGAAGTTCCTTCGTGATTTCACAGTCAACAAGTAATTACTAATTTACCCCCTTTGGACAAGACTCAAACATTTCACATTTTAGTGCTTTTTATGTAACAGTTGGAATGGGTCACACTCAAACATTTACTATCTTTTATGATAATGTACAAAATGGATGTACCAGCAATCATCCCCCCCAATAGAACAAATTAACAAACTGCATACTATACTGGATACTATCAAGCTGCATACTATACCTTAAATAAATTTCACAATTATCAAACAATTTGATGACTGGATGTCACTTACATATCAAGCTGCATACTATACTGGATGACTGGATGTCCCTGACTTCTGGCAAAATCAATTTCACAAATCAATTTAAAAATTCAATTTCTATACCTTAGAACCTCAGACGATTTAGAAAGTGCATCGGAGGAGAAAAAGAAACGACCTTTTTGAGATCGCGGAAGGCTTAAACAGAATATCCGGCATCCATTACAATTAACAAACAATTCCAGTTAGTACAGATAGAAAGTTGAAGGAAAATTATTGAATTTGACCCTAGTAGAAGAAAGAAAGCAAGAATAATATTATCTTTGGTATTAGTACAACTTTCTCAAGACATAAAAAGTTGAACTTACAAAAACTGTCAAATTATAGCACTTCTTCTGAAAATAGGAAAAAAAAAAGACCGAATAATTATTGTTAGCCATTAGTTAATTTGTCAGATTTGTCAGATTTACGTATAGGTCCCTGTCAATTCAAAGTCTGGTTACCACGTAGAAACAGACAACCACCAAAACTAGGCAGCCTAATACATTCCCAAATCGCAATAGCCATCACAGAGGCACAATCACAAGTGATGGTACCACTGGTATCAGAACACCCATATCGCAAGCCACACAACCAACACAAGTCAGAGACTTTGAATTAATTTTGAAATTCAGTATGGAATTTTGAAAATCCAAATTAAAGTCCTCATACATGATCATAATTAATCCTGAAAATTAAGCTGCACATAGAAGTCCAACCCAAATAATCTATGAACAATAACAAATTTAAATGCCTCACCACAATGACAGATGACAAACAGAACAGAAATACCCGCCCACATTGAACTCAAATAAAAGTACCTGACAGGATTTCACCATAAAAGTACCAGAAACCAAATAAAATTAAAATAATAATAATGAAAAGAACAATCAAATGTTAAAATTTAGCTCATAGTCAGGATACCTTGAGAAGTGCTAGCTTGTGAAAGGAGAGACTCATAGTCAGATACTGCAAGTTTTGGCCGTTTCCTTCTTCCCTTTGGACCGAAAACATGCTCAAAAGGCTGAGTGTGAAGAAGATGTACCTTCGCTTGCTGTTTTAAAAGAATCACACAAAATCAACAACTCTATACTAACTGGTACAACAGAAAAGCGCCATTTTTCTTTCTCAATCAAAATAGCATTAGTCTAAGAATCCAATACCTCAAAAGAGAAGAAGCGAGGCGGAAAGAGAATGAAGTCTCTGGAGCGGAAAGGCGGAGGCTCTGGACTGCAACTGGAGCAGCAAAGGCGCTGGTTTTGGGGCGAAGGAGGAGAGTCGGTGTTTGGGGCGAAGGCAGAAAAAAAAGAAAGAGGCAGAAAGAGAGTGAAGAGAAGGAGAAAGAGTCTGAGAATCGGTGTTTGGGGCGAAGCTAGGGTTTTGAGGCGAAAATTTTGGAGCGCGAACGCTGGTTTTGGGGCGAATCGGTGTTTGGTCTCTGGCGCGCGAACGCTGATTTTGGGACGAAAAAAATTCGGCGCTAAAAAAAAAAAAAAAAAAAAAGGACTTTCAGCGACCGGTGAAGGCGCCGGTCGCAGATGTGGTCGCTGAAAGTTATGGTCGCTGCTGATTTTCTTTTTTCTTTTTTTTTTGGAGAAAAATTAAGTATCTGCGACCGGCATCAGCACCGATAGCTGATACCGGTCGCAGAAAAACTATTCTGCTGTAGTGATATCTAACCAGTTGCATGCCAATTAGAGATAAGTCATCATGGATTTGGGGCTATCTATAAAATGTGGTTTTATGCAGCGCATATGGAGCTGTATATGCATATGCAGTCCGCTAACACATAAAAAATACCTATGCGACCGCATATGCAATCCACTAATTTTTTATTATTATTAATTATATTAAGTTATAATAAAATATTCAAATTTTGATCCAAACAATTTTGCAGTCTAGATCGGATATCCGTTATAATACAAAATCCATTCCAAATACTCATCCGGAGTGATCTAGTCAAGTGATTTGTTTCTCTGGTCTCCACCTTCTTTTATAGGCGCCCAAGCAGTTTGTTTTTGTTGATTTGAAGATGAAGACATGGGACTAAATAGTGTGACTATATACCGGACCGCTTGTGCAGTTATGCACTGATGTCACTCAAAATCAATTGCAGTACTGCACGTGATCAACATTCAAATGCACTGACATTGAAATGGACTAAAGTTTTGGGCCAGTAAGAAAATATTAAACTTGCTCTCAACATTCAAAGGGACATTATTTGATAATTTGTTTCTATATGAAAAATGTTGTCCCCTAAAATGTCTAGATAAAAATATGCAGTTAAAGTCATGAATTTAGAAAGGATTCACAAAATTAGAGATTTAAAAAAAAAAGATGAATGAAAAATGAAGTGTCCATTGACGACCTAAATGGAGAAGGTTAACGAACTAATTGTCTCAAATTAAGGCAAACCGAAGATGAACCGGCACTGTTGATGACTGAGATTTGTGAAATTTTCCACTCGGCACCAAGTGAGGAAGTGCTGCACAAAAACGAAGTAGTAGTGAAACCTGATGACACACAAAACAATGATTGGTATCTTGATACGGGAGCAAGTAACCACATGACAGGTTCGGTTGAGAAATTTGCTAAGATTGATACTACAGTCAGAGGCTCTGTGAAATTTGGTGATGGTTCAGTGATTGAAATACAAGGGAAGGGGTCTGTAATGTTTGAGTGCTTTACTGGTGAGCACCGAATACTAACAAATGTCTATTACATCCCTATGTTGAAGAGCAACATAATTAGTCTTGGCCAATTAGATGAAAATGGATGTAAGGTTGAGATTGAGAAAGGAGTAATGTCAATACTGGACACATCAAGAAGACTGCTAGCAAAGGCCAGCCGTTCAAGAAACAAATTATACATGTTGCACATCACCCCTGTTTTTCCTGAATGTCTACTAGCAAAAGGCAAAGAAGTAGCATGGCGCTGGCATGCAAGGTACGGGCATGTTAATTTTCATGCGCTGAGGCAGTTGGCTAAAAGGGAAATGGTGCATGGAATGCCGATGATCGAGCAAGAAGACCGTATCTGTGATGGGTGTTTGATTGGAAAACAGCATCGAATACCTTTCCCAGCAGAATCACAATACAGAGCCGAGTTACCACTTGAAGTGTGGCACATAGATTTGTGTGGGCCGATTTCACCTACTACAAATGGAGGGAAGCGTTATTTTATGTTGATCGTTGATGATTGCACGAGGTTTATGTGGCAGGTGCTGATTCGAAATAAGGACGAGACATTCGAAGCCTTCAAGAAGATTAAAGTTGCAGCCGAAATGGAGAAGGGTTGCAAGCGGAAAGCCTTTCGAAGTGATCGTGGTGGTGAATTCACATCGAAGGAGTTCGGGAGTTTTTGTGAATTGCAGGGAATCAAGCACTACCTCACTGCACCCTATTCCCCTCAACAGAACGGTGTAGTTGAACGAAGGAATCAAACGGTGGTCGGAATGGCAAGAAGTTTATTAAAGAGCAAGGGGGTTCCTGGTGAATTTTGGGGAGAGGCAGTGTCAACTGCAATTTATCTGTTGAATAGAGCACCAACAAAGAGCCTTGTCGATAAAACTCCCTATGAAGCTTATTACAATCGAAAACCAAGAGTAGGACATCTGCGGGTTTTCGGATGTATTGCTCATGTGAAGATTGTTACCTCCCATCTTCCAAAACTAGCAGACCGAAGTAAGCCTATGGTTTTTATTGGATATGATGTAAACACTAAAGGCTACCGGATGTTTGATCCTAAATCAAAACAAGTGGTGGTGACACGAGATGCCGTGTTTGATGAAGAAAATAAGTGGAATTGGTCTGAAACATCTGCTGTTGAAACAAGAGCAAGAAGTGACATTTTCTCTGGGATTCATTTTCCTATCACCGGTTCAACTGATGTAACAAGGCAGCGGGTTGAAGAAGAGAGACAACATACTAACATGGTATCACCACAACCCGAGTTTGATCAAGAAATCACCCCTGCAGGCAGTGGGAGAGCAAGAGTGTCCGATTCTGGTGTAGCACAAACTCCAGTTCCTTTTTCTGTTGAACAGATGTCAACTGAAAATCTGCAACCTGAGACATCGGAAATAGGGCCAAGAGGAAAACGAGATATCAAAAGTCTCTATGATGAAACTTCCCCTGTTGAACTGGAATACTCGGGGCTGTGTTTCTTGGGAGAGGAGGAGCCATCGAGTTATGAAGAAGCCAAGACAGATTCGGCTTGGAGAAAAGCTATGGAGGAAGAAATATCCAGTATACAGAAAAACAGAACTTGGAGGCCTGTAGCATTACCAGAAAATCAAAAGCCAGTGGGTTTGAAGTGGATTTATAAATTGAAGAAAGATACTCAAGGCAGAATAGTGAAGCACAAGGCGAGATTGGTAGCGAAGGGGTATGTTCAAAAGCAAGGCATAGATTTTGACGAAGTCTTTGCTCCTGTTGCACGGTTAGAAACTGTAAGGCTGCTGATTTCAATTGCTGCGCAGAAAGGATGGGAAGTGCATCATATGGATGTAAAATCAGCGTTTCTTAACGGTGATCTGGAAGAGGATGTTTATGTAATTCAACCACCGGGTTTTGAGATAAAGGGGGAAGAACATAAGGTGCTGAAATTGCACAAAGCTCTATATGGTTTACGGCAAGCACCAAGAGCGTGGAATTCAAAACTGGATAAAACATTAAAAACAATCGGTTTTGAGAGGTGCAGTTTAGAGCATGCTGTATACTGCAAAGATCAAGGAAGAAGGATAATTGTTGGGGTATACGTGGATGATTTAATCATCACCGGAGAAAGCAATCAAGACATTGACGAGTTTAAGTCTCAGATGAAAGGGTTGTTTAGTATGAGTGATATTGGACCACTCAGCTATTATCTGGGAATCGAAGTGTTTCAGTCTCCTACAAGAACTACACTAAACCAAGCAGCATATGCAAAGAAGGTGTTAGAGAAGTGTGGGATGAAGGACTGCAATCCAACGCACATTCCGATGGAACCTCGTCTGAAGTTGAACAAGGAAAGCATAAATCCTCCTGTTGATGTAACTCTGTATCGAAGTGTGGTGGGTAGTTTGAGATATCTACTGCACACACGTCCAGACTTGGCATTTTCTGTTGGTATGGTGAGCAGATTTATGGAGAAACCCACGACGGAACATATGGCTGCAGTAAAACACATACTAAGGTATGTGAAAGGAACATTGAACTTTGGTTGTGTGTATGAGAAGAAAGAAGAAAATCCGGAGCTGATTGGTTATTCTGATAGTGATTTAGCTGGTGATGCTAATGACAGGAAAAGCACCTCAGGTTTGATGTTTTTCTTTGGGTCAAATCCTATTAGTTGGTGTTCACAGAAACAGAAAGTGGTTGCACTGTCTTCATGTGAAGCAGAGTACATCGCTGCATGTGCAGCAGCGTGTCAAGGAGTATGGTTGGGACGATTGTTGGCTGATTTGCTTAAGACCGAGGTTAAGAAAGTGGTTCTAAAGATCGATAATCAGTCCGCGATTGCTTTAAGCAAGAATTCAGTTCATCACGAACGGAGTAAACATATCGATACTCGATTCCACTATATCAGAGACAGTGTTGAGTCGGGTTTGATTGAAGTTCGACATGTTTGCACAGAAGACCAGCGAGCTGATATTTTAACAAAGTCACTAGCAAGGATAAAGTTTCAAGAAATGAGAGGAAAGATTGGTGTGAAAAACGTCAATAAAGAACAACAAGCTTAAGGAGGAGAATGATAGAGTTAATCTTGTTGTAAATGGTTTATTATGTTTATTTCAGCAAAGTTTATTTTGTTTCTGGTATCGGTTCAGTCAAGGGAGGCTGTCAAGAGTAATTCTAGCGGATGGCTAAGAATAGAGTAGAGGTTATTTTTAGTGAGCAGTTATTTCGATTCCAGTTTTTATTTAGTGAATGTAACCTTTAATATAGCAGTTATGATTTTGTATTTGCTTCAATATATATAAAGAAAACCAGAAAATGATGCAGTGAGTTGAGCATCGCAAAATCCTGTGTATCTGTGCAGTTTCAGTTATTTTACTTTCTTTAGTAAAACCATCATCCAATACAATATTTTCTTGCAAACAAGTCACTAAATCCATAACAGTGTTTACCAGAACACATGGGTCACTGGTACCGACTGTTACCAGTGTCACAATAGTAACAGAACCCTCCTCAAAGGCTAAACCACCCGCATCAAGGACAAGCACTGGTACTGAGCAGTACCAGTTTAAATAAATAAAAAGCAAGGCTAAATCCAATTACATACATTCAATTACACAGTAGAAATCTCAATTGAATGAAGACTAAACATTTTATGATGTGACATGCAAAAATTCAATTTTACAGATCAATATTTTCCCTCGTATTCAATCAAATCAAGGCATGCTTAATAAAATAGCAAATTGACAAGCAATTGAATCACAACCATGGACCAAGGGTTGGTTAAGTGTAGTAGGTTCAAACCCAATAAGAAATAGGAGGGTACGGTTTCGAGTGGTAGAGAAGTGCAAAGGCACAGTCACAAATTCACAATCACAAAAAGGGCTCAAATCACTCATTTATAGTACCAGTCAAAGAGGTCACACCTTACATGCCATCACAAGGCATCACGGAGAAAACAAAGAACAAAGAGAGATTTGTTTTAACTATCTGGAAATTGCTCCAATTGCAACAAGAAAGGAGTCTCTGACAAGTCATCTTTCTGTAGAAGCTCTACTAGTAGCACATCACTTGCCTACATTTACCAGCATACTACTAATAATTAAAAGACAGTATGATGAATTATATTATATCAAGAAAATGAAATTTGCTTACTAGAGGAAATGGCAAATTATTGAGCCTTCAGTTTGGTAAGTTCACACTAGTCTAGACCAAATTAAACTATAATCCAATCAATCTTTTGAAACTGTCACATCCTGCTCAAACAAATACCATGAATTAAAGGATGCAAACAAACAAACAAGCAAGAGGTCAATTCTGGTAAAAAATCATCTCTGTGCACAAGGAAATAAAATTAATTAGTTACCTGAATTAGCTTCCTTTTACGAGAATATGGTGGAGAAGCGTCTCTTGCCTCAACTTACGCCCATAAGACTTCATAGTGGTACTCACCCAGTACCCCCTCTGTATTGCATGCAACTGTCTTGACTCTTGAGCTCCTTCAACCAATGCTTCTCCTTCAACATATATGGCCAGTCAAGCACTGGTTCAAGGAGCTCAAGAGAGTTGCGTGAAATATGATCAGTTTTGTGATCTCTCTCTGCTCCATCATCCAGATCAATTTCTTAAATTCAGCCTCAATTTTGCACCCAAAGTAAAAAGGATTGGAAATCACTCCGCCTAGGTTGGTATAATCTAAAAATGGAAAGTCTATTCTCTTCAGTTGTTTTTGCCTTGTTGGGTTGATATGAAATGATGCAAAGAGAGAACATATAAATACTAATGGTGCCCAAAGATAGACCCATCGATATAAAATTGCAAAGTCTCTTCTCTTGTGTTGCTGTTGGGTTGATATGGAATGATACAAGGAAAGAAGGTAGAAAACTAATTATTGGGGAAATTAATGGAAGACTCGCAGAAGGCTCTGAGTCAACTCACAGAAGACTTTGGGTCTCATTTATATATATATATATATATATATATTTTATAAAAGAGTTATTTACAAATCACCAACTAATTATTCACATCCATTCCTATAATTATAAATATATTACAATCTCGCTATATGTATTAATCTTTTTATTTTTAAGGCCAGCAAAGTCAATTTCTAATGTCCTGATTGGCTGGCTTGGTTAGTTTTTTTTTTTTTTTAAATTAATATAGCTTTGACACCGATTGTTTGGGTCGATGGTACTGATGTTATTAGCAATTAATAATTAAAATCCAATGTGGAATTTTAACAGGATTTCTCCGAATAAAGGATGCTTACTTTGGGCCGTCAAGGTACCACATTGAATCCTTATTCTTTTAAATGCTTGTTAGCTCTTACAGTCAGGTGGATTTCTCATTATCCAAATCAAAGAATAAAGGCTGTTTCAATACAATTCAGTTAATTCAAATTCAAACTATATACTCTTGGATCTATGGTGCACTATTCTACTCCATGTGCTAAAAGAGACTCTGAAACATGGTGTAGCACCCAACCGACTATTCGCATCTCACTGTAGGTATCATCCATATATTAATTTGAAATTGGTTGAGAATCCGCCAAAAGCAAAACAAGAGTGGCGGGACAAAAAAAAAATCTTATATTGATATCATTAGTACCTTGCTGATCAAAGTCACTTATATGAAAATTTACACGATAAAATCTTATAACAAATCAATTTGTATATTTTTAATAAAGAAAAAAAATACTGATTCTTAAAGTTCTAAATAGTTGAGTAATACTATTTGCTAGTTTTTTTTTATTATTAATGAAAACATGAATAAAAAAAATGCGGTAACTAAAACACGGTCGAATATATACATATGCAGTGCTTAATTAATCCGCACCAAAAAGAATATACAGTACTACATATTCAAATCACAAATATGGTTACTTTTGGCATTGCTAGCACAAATTGTTCCTTTATTTAAATATATTATCAACACAATTATAATTGTTATAATTTAAATTTTGAGCCTCCATTTTTTTGTGAATTTGAGTTTCTATGTTTTGAAGGAATAATTATTCCCTAGTAACTAAGCATGAACAACACACATAATGTACTTAACCAACCTGTAAGGACTGTCAAAACAATAAAAGATGCTTTTTCAAATAAAATAAAAGAAATAGGAATTTATTATTCATACGGTCCAGCCGGGCAGCGGTTTCCATGCTCTTCAGATATGACAAAAATTCTTTCTATAGAAGCTCTACCAGTAGCACATAACTTGCCTACATTTACCATCATACAACCAATCGTTAAAAACAACATGATAAATTTTATTATATCAAAAGAATGGAATTTTCAATCAATATATATTTGAAACTGGTATATCCAGTTCAAACAATTACCATGAATGAAAGGATGCAAGGAAACAAACACGCAAGAGGCCAATTCTGGTAACAACATCCACCCAATGATTTGTTGTTGCTCAGAATGGTCCGTACCTCAACACGGTAATATAACTAAATCTTTAAAATCTACTATGCTCCAAAACGGATATAAAAAGATGATCAAACATTATGCATTCACTTAATTATTTGCAAATTTAATCATTTACCAAAAGACCTGACACAACAGCAGCTCATAAATCTAATTATTTGCAAATTTCTTCTCAGCAGATGAAAAGATGAAACTACCCTTCAAGACCGACAGATAAACCGGACCATTGCAAGGGAGCAGGCGGCAGCCATGGGACAAGTGGGCAGAAGAGATCAGCGACCTGTGTGAGGGCACGCGCATCTGGTTCGGAACATTCACCATGGCTGAGTATGTGGTGCAACTGATCTGTGGAGAGAGGGCCAAGCTCAACTTCTCTGGCCCTCCTTCGACAAAAATTCGCCAACCCGCATAACCTAACGGGTTGAGAGATCTTGCTCTGATGGATAGCACGGAGAGCTTGGTGGAATCGTATCGGAGCTTCAAGGTGGAGATCATGAGTTTGGGAGAGATTCTCAAGATCATGACCGCGCTGGATCTTGAGATTCCAGTTTAAATGTCTGGCACCAATTCCGGCAATTCCTGAAAAATTTGGAATATATTACTTATTAGTAGAGGGCTTATATATATTTGTCTAGTTAAATATCTGAAAAAAAAAATTAATTATCTCGTTACTAATAAGATATACATGCATTCTTCAGTTCACAACTTAGCTTATTTGAATGTAAGGTATGCAGCACTTTCTAAGTTGTCAAGTTGCAACTTGTAAGCAACTCTTATTTTCACATTTTGGCACTATATCATATGATATTCATATATCCTAGGTGTATGCACTGTCGTTTGCACAACCCAGTACAATTTAGAGGATAAACATATTGCATCCACAACAGCTTTTATGTAACAGCTTCATATGGCAAGACTACCCAAAAATGTAATTTCATAGTTGAATGGTCTGATAGCACTCTCATATGTAACAACAAAATTATAAAATAATAGGAACTAGGAAGTACCTCGTAGTTTATTTCATGTTGCAAGCACCACTCCTTTAACCCGGGGCAATCAGAAACCTCAACGTTGCAAGGTTGTACAGGAGGCAACTCATCACCCAATACTTGTAATTGAGGACAGAGTAATATATCCAATGTTCTGAGTGAAGAAAGGTTAGTCAACCCCAACAATGAGCTCCCAAATGAACCCTTCCCTGTACACATTGTCAATTCAAGGGAAGGTCCCATAAACGAGCATAGGTTCTCACATTCATAAATGGTAAGTTTGACCAAGGATTTCAACTTTTGTATTCCAGGAATAGATACTAGCTGACGGCATTCAACAATTCTCAAATCTTCAAGTTCTAATGGCAGCCACTCTGATTTTAAGGTTTGCAAACTATCACAGTATATAATTTCCAAATACTTTAGTTTGCATAGGTTGCCAATCCACTCTGGAAATGTTAAGTCACGGTATCCATGTATTGTTAGCTTTCTAAGATTAGAGTGAGGCTGGAGACTAAGCATCACCGAAAAACAACTTTGATTCTCTGGAAGTACGTTGTGTTCACTTTCGATCTGCAATTCTAGTACACTGTCATCTATGCCCCAATATTCGTAAATACCCCAGGATAGTATCAATTGCTCCAAGTTATGCATACTCACAATGTTAGCACATTGGACATCCTTTAAATTGGTAATTTGCTCAAATACCCATACCCAAAGAGTTCCTCCCAGATCAGGAAAATCCTTTAACCATCCTATTGTCTCACAATGGAGCGTCACATTTAGTGGTTGAATTCCTACAAATTTGCTCAAGCTAGGTGGTAAATAAGTCACACCAGTATCCCTGATTTCTAGAGTTTGAAGATTTGTAAGGATGCCCAGGTCGCTAGGAAGCGCTTCTAGTAGCCAACATTCAATAAGGCAGAGTTTCCTCAAGGCTTTTAATTGACAAAGGGACTCAGGCAAATTCTGGAGGTTATAGCATTTCTTAATTATCAGCTCTTCCAGACTAATTAGATTTCCTATTTTTCTTGGCAACTCTTTGAGTAGCAAACATTCAGTAAGAGTTAGCTTTTGCAAGCTATAAAGCGAGCATATGCATTCAGGTAGCGTTTCAAATGACAGACCACTAAGTGAAAGAAAACGGAGATGTTTCAAACGACCAATGGAGGAAAGGGATTCTGATTTTGGACATGAAAGATCTAGAGCTCTTAATTTTGGTGCCATTGAAAGGTCAAAGGTACTAAAAAAATTGTTCTGAGAATAGCTTGAAATGAGTGTGCGTAGAGAAGTGAACTTGTCGGAGGGAATAGGATCTCTTAGGTATCTTAGGTCCACAGAACGAGCTATATACAAATGGTATAGTACATTAGGAAAAATTGGGAGCTTACCAACCTCAATCGAATAACAACAATTTTCAGAATTAAGTTGTGCTAAATCATGAACTATATCATGCAACTTGAACTCACGTGACCAATCAAAAGGAATTTTAGGTTCAAAGAAAGACCTCTCGCACAACTGCTGTACATAATCAAAACCAATCTTTTTTTTATTTCTTGTTTTCCTTAGACTCAATAAAACCCTGGGACATCCATAATTCCACCATATATTCTACATCGTAGTGGTAATCTTTAGGAAACATGGAACAATATAGAAAACAAGGCTTTAAGTATGTGGGAAGGCGTGCATAGCTTATTTGAAGAGATGGAAATATCTTATTGCTAACTCTATTAGACTCCCACAGCTCATTCTCTAAAATATCTCGCCAACTCTCTTCTTCTGCCTCAAGCCTTAAAAGGCTAGCAATCGACTTCACAGCTAGGGGCAACAATCCACACTTGTTCATGATTTGTTTTCCAATTTTTACCAACTCTAGGTTCTTATTCTGTTTTACTCCACCAAATGCATAATGTTCAAATAATAGCCAACACTGTTCGGCTGACAAATAACCGAGGTTGAATGTTTTCTCTGTTTGCATTATTCGCCCGACATGATCGTTCCTTGTAGTAACTAAGATTTTTGCAAATGCTGCTGACATAAAAGGAGCCTTAAATATATCCCAAAGATTATCGTTCTCATTCCATACATCATCAAGAACCAAAAGTACCCTTTTCCCACTTATCTTCCTCCGAATTTTCTCTTGCAAAATACTCAAATTGGTTAGACCACACTCCTTTCCTGTAATAGACTCCACTGATTCTTTGGTGAGCCTTTCAACATTGAATTCATCTGATGCACACATCCACCCAAATTTATCAAACCTTTGTCTAATTCTTTGATCATTATAGGCAAGCTGTGCAAGGGTTGTTTTACCAATGCCCCCCATACCAACAATTGTCACCACCGAAACACCATCACTTTCAGTGGTCAACAATTCAATCAATTTCTCCTTTTCACTCTCTCGACCAAAGATATTTGACTCAACTACGAAGTGGCTAGTTGGAGCTATTTGCAATTCGTTATTGCAACGCCTAGGCCCATCTCCCTCTGAGAGTTGAAGTGCTGTCCGATCCTTGGTAATCTCATCAAATCTACTCCTTATTTGCTGAATTTGATCGAGAATACCACTTGGAACCTGGAAATTATATGTTAATGTACGCATATAATACTAGTTATAAAGTAACACGTCTTTTGCACAAGGAAATAAAATAATTAATAACCTGAATTAGCTTCTTAGGACTGTCATCACTTGCTTCAATCTGTACCTGTAAGAGTTTGACTGATAGATCTTTGATCTCCCTCTGATCGTGAACACAAAACCTATCACATTTACCCTTTGAACAAGGAAATTTAAATAAATTAGTTACCTAAATTTTTTTTTTTTTTTTACGAGAATCAGGGGTAGAAGCATATCTTACCTCAACTTGGGCCCGTAAGACTTCATAGTGGTACTCACCCAGCACATCCTCTGCATCATTTGCAACTACCTTGAGCTCCTTCAACCACAGCTTGACTGACAAGTCTGTGATCTCCTTCTGCTCCGCATCGTACAACGTGGTCTTGATCCTCTCCAGCATTCTCATCAATTTTTCTAATTCAGCCTTGATTTGGTGGGTTTGATCAACTGGAGGATTGGAGGAAGAAGACGGAGCTAGTGCAGATGCGGCGACAACAGGCAGCAATTTGGCGCCCAAAGAAAGAAGGTTGGAGACCGCTCCACGAAGATCCATGGAATGGATCTAAAATTGCAAAACTTTCTTCTCTTGTGTTTGGGTTGATATGAAACGATGCAAAGAGAGAAGGTAAATGTGATATGAAAGTGTAAAGTCTCCTCTCTTCTGTTGGGTTGTTGCAAAGAGAGAAGGTAGAAAAACTAATTATTGGGAGAGTGAGTGGGAGACTCGGAGAAGACTGGATGTCAACTCCATAAAGATAAAATTAATAATAGTCATGATTTTGTTATATTCTTTTGATTAGAGAGGTGTCTGTCTTCATATATTTGTTTTTTACCCTTTTTATTAAACAGGTGGAGGATAAAATTAATAATAGTCATGACAAAGAATTTCGTTCATTTTATTTTTCGACATATAATTGTTAATTATTTTTATATAGATTTAATTCTCAATTTAATTTTAATTAATTAAAAAATTAATTTAAGTAATAGCAGGTGGAGGATAAAATTAATAATAGTCATGACAAAGACTTTCGTTCATTTTATTTTTTGACATATAATTGTTAATTATTTTTATATAGATTTAATTCTCAATTTAATTTTAATTAATTAAAAAATTAATTTAAGTAATAGCATACTGTAAAGTTGTGTATCGTTCTAAAAGACTGACTGGCGACAAAATATCATGAGTGTGCCAAAGATGTTAGTGATCTCTTTATTCTTTTAAAAAGTAAAGTGATATAGAGGTGGTCATAGAGAGCACTTTATTCAAAAGAGTAACCCATGTATGAACAGCTTAATACATTCATTAAAAGTTGGATTCTTTTCCGCAAAGTTTTGTAAACAAACAAGCCTATTACTTAATCAACAAACTATTTAGTTTACCGGTATACTTGATCATCATAGCAAAATATAAAGTCACAAGCATCAATGATAGAACTAGTAAATTTATGTTACTATGATAGTCAATTCCAGGATCACTTATTTAAATACCATGATGTCATATGTGTTTTCAGTCGGTAAAAATATGATTTCTTTTATAAAGAACATTTAGAAAAATAAAAGTTCAATATATGTGTGGCATCAATTCTAAATATTTTCCAAAAATAACCTGAATGAGATGAACCATCCCATCCAACCATTTTCTTTTTTTATTTATGGCTTGAATCCTACTGGCCATATATATTGTTTTTAATAAGGCCAATAAGAATCATACCAGCTAGACTTTTTTTTTTTTACAGCAGGTAATTTTGTAAGGATGAATGTGGTTCGATTATTTTTGTAGTAGAAATTTTTTTTGTGTGAAAAAATTTACTTTACAATATTTTAAAATTTAATTTTTTTTTCAATAATATCATTTTGACAATCTTAACAATATTTCTTCATAAAAAAATTTAGGAATGTTGAAAATAAAAAACTATTGTATATCATACCACATTTAATAATATTGAAAATTTAAAATCAAATTTAATAAGATTATTTTTATTATTATGATTGTCAAAATGATGAAGACAGAGAAACACAAGCCACAAGAAGTAATATACTAAATAAAAATAAAAATAATTGTTTTTTAGATCACATATTAATTAGTTGATCATAAATTAATTTATTGACAACTAATTTATTTTCATCAAAATGAATTAATTTTCCAGAAAAAAAATTCATGAAAACAATAGTGTCCTTATTTACTATTAAACTATATCAAATATTTGGTTTTCCGGCCCACTGAAAAAATTATTTACAAAAGTACATCAGTAGTGTAAATAATTGGGTCTTTATTTACGTTCTTTAGACAACAAGATGGAGCTAATTTTTGTGGCTTGGATAACAAAGCGTCAATGTACAATTTGCTAATTGCAATTTTTCGGAAGCAAATTGCTGATTTTTTTCATTAGTCGTACCACAACAAAATGATTGATGGAGAGAGAAAGTAGTCAGTTCTGCTTTGTTTTTTTATTCATAAATATATTAAAGAAAAAAAAGTTAAACATACGTCAACGTTTTTTAAAAAGAAATTATACCGCTTAAATATGTAAATATATTATACCGCTTAAATTTGTAAACATTCGTTTTCGTATAATCCGCTCCGCTTAAATTTGTTTCTTTTTGTTTGCCTCTACAGTCTACTGATCTGAACCCATATTTTGAATTAGTAGACCACTAGTAAATTATTACTTGGGATATAGAACTCTGGGATTTTATATATGATCAAGTGGACTCCTCACTTCTCCATCTTCTGTTGCAGATGTGATAATATTGGATGCAATTGTGATCAAATGATTTATTCAAGATTTTTTTTTTTTTGTGATTTATTATCTGTTAGCAAACTCAGTGGTACCCATGTTTGGCAATTATGATGTGCAAATTTTTTCACTTTTTAAGATGTAACAATTTTATTTTTGGAGTAATTTGTGCTTTCTTTGGGCCCTCGAGGTACCACCTTGAATCCTCCTCGTTTTTTTTTTTTGGACAATCTTAAAAAGAGTTATATTTTGTACCACCTTGAATCCTCCTCAATTTTTGTGTCAAATGTGTTTAAAGGAAGAAACTCGCCCCGAAAATATAATATCCCAAAACATAGGATATGTGTACCCCATGTATATAGCCCCATGTAATCCCTTTCTTTGAACCCATTTTTTGCCTTGTAAAACCATAATAACCCATGTAAAACGAATCCAAGTTAGTCAGGATAAATTTAGTAGCAAAGGCTGGATAGGGAGTAGAAAATGTCAGTTCTGTCAAGAGAATGAATCGGTTAACCACCTGTTTCTGAATTACAAATTGGCACGACATATTTGGTTTTGGATGGGCCAAAGCCAACACCATGTTCAACAGTGGTAAAATATTAATGACATTATTGAGTTCTCTTATACTTTAGATAAGTCTAATTAGATTGCTTTTTTGTTACTTTTTAGTGGACTATGTTGGACCATTTGGAAGTTAAGAAATGATTCATGCTTTCAACATAATACTAAGAAAACATTTAGATCTATCATACTAATGATTGTGGCTTTAATTAATTACTAGTCAGATCTGCACAAGAGACAGTCTAGGGAGATAGTGCTACGATGGATGCCAGAGAACATCGATGAGATCCCCTTGAAAATTTGGGCTCCAGAGGATACCCAGCTCGTGGAGCTTGAACTGTCAGTGGAAGATAATGCCGAGACTTCCAATTGCAACATCTAGTTTTATGCATTTTAAATGTTTATGTTTTAGTTGCTTATATTATGGAGGTTTTCCTTTTGTGAGTTTCCAGTTCCTATAAATAAATACTGGTACGTGTTTGTTCTGTGGCTTTTGAATATTGGTTTTGGTTTTTTTGGTTGTAACAGTGACTGGTTTCTTTAATGAAACGGACTTTATGTCTTTTATCAAAAAAAAAAAAAAAATTCACACAAGAAGACACCAATGAAAAGAATAATTATTCAACAATATGAAAGAATTATTTTAAAATAGAATGGTTCTAAATTTAAATTATAAATAAAAAGCCAATTAGTATAATAAAGTCAAATGAAAATGCAAATTGAAAATATCATGGCTGTAGCTATATTATACACATTGTATATGTCAAAGAAAAAACAAATATTCAATTGAGACAATTGAAAACAAATAATAAAATTAGAATTGTTAAATTAATATGCTTCATATCTTATTCATTGTTCAACTTTACGGTAAACTGTAGTATTGGTAAACAATTTTGGGGCAACATATTTGTCTTCAGCTAATAGAATAGTAACAAACAAAAATACTCCTTTGAATTTAAAATTTATATTTTAGTTATACAAATTTTAAGTTAAAATACAACACAAAAATTTAGATAAACACTAGTGGTTTTGTAAATAAATAAAAAGTTGTAGGCCGTGGGTACATGACCCTATGAAACGTTGCAAAGAGAGAAGGTAGAAAACTAATTATTGGGAGGGTGAGTGGGGGACTCAGAGAAGACTGGGAATCAACTCATTAGATAAATGCATTTTTATAGCATAGGTCTCTGTATTCATTTTTTTTTTTTTTTTGTTTACCTTTTGGTAAGGAAGGTGTTGAATAAAATGGATAGCAGTCATGAAAATTTTCCTTCTTTCTTTTTTTTTTTTAACATTTAACTGTTAATTTTCAAGATATTTAATTCGCAATTTAATTTTAATTAAGTAAAAACATTTCATATATATAACAATATAGTTGTAAAATTTTGCATTTCCAAAAGACATGTCACATGGGCAACTTAAATGTCTTCTGACGCACCAGAGAAATTTCATACTAGTGTGTGGGCCTAAGATTGAAGGTGCCAAGAAATATATAGCATCCTAAGTCGGCTACCATTCCGCGCGTTACTGTTCACGCGGGAAAAAAAATTCAGTTGAATTGAATTTTTTTCCCCAAGTGAACAGTAACACGCTGTTTACTATTCATCCGTTCATGTGCCCATTCCTATTCCCGGGCTACAGCCGAACAGGCCCTAAGAGTTTGTGGTCCTAACAATATTACTAAAAACTCCTTTGCTGCTAAATACTTGGAAAGGAATTTACCAACATGTACGTAAGTTTTCTCAATTTCAAGAGATTTTTAGAATTGGTGGTGCCTTAACACCAATTATTTGGAAGAGCTTTACTGGACCTAAAGAAATTAGTAAGAATACTAGGAGGGTAAATTTGTCATTTATCTTATTTAACTATCCTTAGTCCTAATTTATTTAATTTTTTTTTTTATTTCAGCTGCCATGCTTACACACCAACGAAATTTTAATCGGATCAAATTTTTTTATTTTTACAAATTATTAATAATAAATATGGAAAATATATGGAGTATCTTGAATTTCAATGTAATAGAAGGACCGGGACCAATGACCTTTATTTAAAGTTTGAACCGGGATCAATGGTCCAGATTCAAATATTTCTCATTTTTTTTTGCAGCAACACACGCCAAGCAACAATTTGATGAAAATGTTGGCCATGAAAAATCCAACCCGAAATTTTTTTGGATATGAGTCATTAATCCTGGTCCAAACTTCGAATTTGCTTGCGTCATTAGTCCTAGTCCTTCTTGTACAACAAAATTTCAATATACGACATCTATTTTTCTATATTTATTAATACAAATTTCTATATTTATCCAGTTTTTGGTTGGTGTTAAAGCGTGGCCGCTGAAAAAGAAAAGTTTGGATCAGTGGAAATTTTACAGATTTAAAGTTTTGAATAAGATTACAAATTTTTTGATGTAGTTGTAAGAATTATTAAACACTTACTTTTAAGAACTGAGCATAATCTTGTAAAACATAAAATTTGTAAAATTTCAGAATATGAGTAATTATTCAACAATATGCTTAATTCAAGTATAATTATTTGGAAATCAATTACTATAAATTAAGTTTGAAGGCAGGGGCAGATCCATAAAAAGTTAAAAACCCACGGATAGGCAAGTTTCTACCCCTATATTTGAAATTTGGTCTCAGCCCAGTATAAATTAGCCTGATTGCCTACCCTTGATTAATTATTGTGCCTTCCTCTGGGCCCAAAAAAAATCTAAATAACAAGGCCCAATCTCCACTAAAATAAAACTGTTGGTTCGCTCCGCTGTTTTGTTCGATGGAGAAATGAAAAGCGAAAAAGAAAAAGAAAAAGAAAAGTAAATGTAGCGACACAACAGAGAAAAAAAATAAGACTTCGGCTTCTATTCCTATTTGCTTCTGTTCAGAATCAGAGGGCAAAAAACTCTGTCGTCACTAGAGAGTCAGAGAGAGAAAGTCACGCGCCTCTCCCCTCTCAACTCTCTTCACGCTTGTATATGTCAAAGGAAAACAAATATTTAATTGAGACAACTGAAAACAAATAATAAAATTAGAATTGTTAAATTAATATGCTTCATATCTTATTCATCGCTCAACTTTACAGTAAACTGTAGTACTGGTAAACAATTCTGGGGCAACATATTTTTCTTCAACTAATATAATAGTAACAAACAAAAATACTCCTTTGAATTTAAAATTTATATTTTAGTTATACAAATTTTAAGTTAAAATACAACACATAAATTTAGATAAACACTAGTGGTTTTGTAAATAAATAAAAAGTTGTAGGCCGTGGGTACATGACTCTATCAATATGAAACGTTGCAAAGAGAGAAGGTAGAAAACTAATTATTGGGAGAGTGAGTGGGAGACTTAGAGAAGACTGGGAGGGAGTCTAATCTTCAGTTTTATGTTTTTTGTTTTTTTTTTTTTGTTTATCTTTTGGTAAGGAAGGTGTCGAATAAAATGGATAGCAGTCATGAAATTTTTTTCTTCTTTCTATTTTTTAACATTTAACTGTTTATTTTCAAGATATTTAATTCGCAATTTAATTTTAATTAAGTAAAAACATTTCATATATATAATAATATAGTTATAAAATTTTGCATTTCGAAAAGACATGTCACATGGGCAACTTAAATGTCTTCTGACGCACCAGAGAAATTTCATACTAAGAACTCCTCTGCTGCTAAATACTTGGAAAGGAATTTACCAACATGTACATAAGTTTTCTCAATTTCAAGAGATTTAATAATGCTTTTGTATAACTTTGTAATTTATGTGAGTGTTGGTAATGGAAGTGGTGATCATTTATTCTACTTCGCTCAATTACTAAAACAAAAGGAGAAAGTAGAAAATTATGCCAGACATCTCAGATTGCCACAATTATTTATAATTGATGAATAATACAAAATATGATATTTTTGAAATAAATATCTTTTCAATGCATATAAATATCTTTTCAATGCAAATGAGTTCATAATTTTAACATTATTATATTTTAGGCACAACAAACATAATTTTTTTTAAAATAAGAAGAGAAGCAAATTAACACACTAGCCAAGCCCTCTTCCAATTAAATAAATAAGAAGACAAAAGTAGATTGGACAGATCAGGGTTGGTGAGTTCAAAAAAGCGAGATATATTTACAATATATTTTTAATGAATGGGGATTCCTTCATAATGGATATATTGACAATATATTTTTTAAATTAAGTTAGAAACTTTCAAAAAAATATTATAAAATAATTCATTAAGTTAAAAAACGAGATATGTGGGCATTCAGTGGAGCCATTGATTTTTCAAAGAAGAAAGACATTAATTTATTTAAATAAAAAAGAGATTAATTTTTCATATATGAGTTGCATTTAATTTCGATAAAATTAAGATGAGGGAAAAAAAAAAGGTGGGAAGACCTTATTTTTACTATTTTTCTTCAAGGTTCATAAAACATTGGTAAATATTTTGGAAAAGACTAAATGAAGATTTTTCTAAAATAATTATTTTACACTCTATTCAGAAAAAAAAAATAAGAATTTTAGGGTTAAGAGTTTGTGCAGTTATGCGAGTTACAAATTTTGAATCCAAATATCCTCCAAGAATTTTCTAATAAAAATCAAAATTTGCGCAAATTAAAATTGGAGGAAGTCAAAATTAAAGAGTTTAGGATGGCAAAATCATCACTTTTCTCCTTTTTTTTTTATCTATTGGGCTTGAGTGAGTTGTGAGTGGAAGAAGAGATAAAATATGTATATATAGTGTGGGGTATTTTTGTAGTAAACCGTTAGGAATTCTGATGGTTTTAGATTCTTGGATGTTTAATAAATTAAGAACCATCAGAATTTTTGGCAGTTTTATAAGAATTAGAATCACTCAGAATTCTGACAGTCAAAGCACTTTTAAAAAAAAAATTCGAAAGCATGTTTGAAATTTTTAATTGATGAAAGATTTAAAAAAAAAAAAAAGGCAAATTTAAACAATTACTAGATTTTTTACATGTATATATCACATGATGTACGACTCATTTCATGAAAACTCTTACCATCTTTGTACGGTTAAAGAAATTTTGGGCCCCGACTTTATTTCAATTAATGCCCCTACCACCTCGTCCCTTTTCATGTACAGCTCTTGTGTTTATTTCAAATGCTCAAGTTAGAGGAAGTTTCCAGTTAGAAACAATAATCTTGTGCCCTCTCATAACAAATATTTCTTCATTTTGAAATTTAAATTTGTGCCGTGTTCTAATGTGTTGTGACTTAGATCACGTGTTGTACTTTATTGTGATCAAATGAAGTTTTCATATACCATACTGTGTTGTGAACAATTATCAAGAGAAATGATCATGACAAGAAAAGGATAATGGTATGTTAGTTACGTTTAACTATTTTTTTCTAACTTTAAGTTAGTTTAAGTAAGAAAACATTAGAAAAAAATTATATATAATTGTACAAAAAAAACAATGTCTACAAAAAATTATGTATAAAACAGTAATTTAATATTTGGAATTCATTTAAGATAATAATGACATAGATTTTATGGTATTTCATTCATGTGTAGTCAAGTTTCATCACGTTATGTGCAGTGTATCGTGATCGTGCCATATTATTTTTTTCAAAAATGATGGTACCACGCAAATGATGGTGGCACATGATCAGTATATGTGTTGTATAGTAACATATTTATTTACAGCATGACATTTTGACATTTCTACCTCCCTTGTTTTATTTTAGGAATGTCCGCATGTCTTGAACATGGTTAGCGGTTTCTTTTAATACCAAAAAAAATAAACAACAAATATACCTCCATGTCCAAAAAATTATAAAAATTATCAAACTGCTCCATCGAGGGGTGGCCAGCTCCTAATACCATTCAACTCCTCAGTTGAGCGATCAGCTTCAGACCAGGCTGTCCCTTAGTAGGACAGTTTGGTATATAATTTTTTTTTTCAAACGCAATTGTATTTATGTTAAAAATTTGGTACTGAGAGCTGACCGCTCCTCCTGGGGCGGTTTGGTCATTTTTATAATTTTTTTGATAGGGAGGGTATATTTGATATTTTTAGGGTATTTCAAAAAAATTGGCACGGTTAGCGTTTCTTTCCTTTTCTTTATGATTTTACATACTTTTTGGGGCACATTTTTCAATTACTATGGTTTTTTTTTTCTGAGGGTTCTATCATGTAGTAGAGCATTCAACAAGCATTAATGATCCTTCCCCACCGGCCCAAATAGTCTGTTGCACACATGGCCGACGCAACTAGAAAAGAGACAGGTGTGGCTCCTCCATTGAAACCATGTCAGATAAAATTAGAATTATCAGTGGTTTATCTGTTTCTATTAAGTACTAATTTTATCCATATTTCATATTATCAATAGTTTACCCATGTTTCTTTTAGGTACTAATTTTATCAGTAATTTATCTGTTTCTGTTTCTGTTAAGTAGAAAAGTATAGATGTACGATGTCTTATATTGGCTGAATTATTTATAATTGATGAACAATAAAAAATATAATTTTTTAGAAATATAATATTTAAAAAAAGATTTTAATAAATACAAAAAATATATTTTTAATGCTAAATTTATGTACGATACAAAAGAGGTCATATTATTGATTGGACATATGACAACGGTTGGTGATGCATATCATTGAGGGGAGTTGAAGAATGGATATATTGACAATATATTTTTAAACATAGTAAGAAAATTCTCAAAAATATATAAAGCTTCGTAAAATAATCAACATTAATTTAAAAACAAGATATGTAGGCATTTAGTGAAGCCATGTGATTTTTCAAATAAAAAAAGAGATTAATTTAGTATGCATTCAAATAAAAAAAGGATAATTTTTTCATATATGAAAGAGTTGCATTTAATTCCGGTGAAGGAAAAAGTTAAAAAAAAAAAAAAAAGGTAGGAAGAACTATTTTTTACAATTTTCCTTCAAGATTCATCAAACATTGGAAAATATTAAAAAAAAATATTAAAAAAAGATTTTTCTAAAATAATTATTTTTCACTCTATTCAGAAAAAAATAAACATGAATATTTGGGGTTAAGAGTTTGTGCAAAGATTCAAAATTTGGAATCCAAATATGCTCTCCTAATACAAATCTTACCATTTCTAATTTGCGCAAATCAATTGAAGGAACATATGAGATCACGCTGAAATTAATATAAATAAAGATGTTGAAGACGCCACAACTAGTGATTATACATTTTATTAATTTTCTCATGAAAACACTAATAAATTTCCATAAAATGCTTGGGTGTTGTACATAAAATCCACAAATTAGTGTTTCTAGCTAAAAACACTAATTAATTATTTTCCAAATGAAACGGAACCAACATGAAATCCAAAAAAAGGACTTCCAATTAGGGGTGAAAACTGAGCAGATAGTGATGAAATTATATTCATATTCTTTTTTATTTTCTGGATCCGGATACAGAGCGAATATCGGACAGATATAGATACAGATACAGATCCGAATCAGATCGGATATTTATTTAAATAATAGAAAAAACTATTAAAAAAATACTAAAGTTCATAATAATTATTTAGTTATAATGGTAAATAACAAAAAAAATTCAAATATATATTAAAATATACGGTATATGTAACATTCTTATATAAAATCAATTATATTAAAAGGGTTTATATGCATTAAAAATATATATAAGGTTATATGTGCATAATTTAAGTCCTTGTGTAATAATAAAAACTTGGAGGGACTTATTAGCAAAAAGCCAAAACTATGTCATAATTATCTCTTTGAACCGTACCCCCTCTGGAACCGAAAAAAATTTGAGTGAGGGGTGGGTTGCGCAAGAGAAAAGAAGGGAAAAGAGAGAGAGAGAGAGAGAGAAATCGAGCGCGGAAAATTGAGATTCGAACGGAATTGACGATCCTTGATCGATTCTAAAGCTTCAAATTGGTATATTCTCCTTTTCAATTAACAAAACCCTAATAGTCGATTTGTTGTGATTTTCGTTTGAATTTCGAATTCGGGTGTAAATCGAACGATTATAACTCGATTAGTATATTGAATTGGGTTGAATTGAATAGATATTCTTTTTAAAGTGGGAATCATGATTTAAGGTTTGGTATGGAATTTGGGATGATTATTTGTGAAATTCAAATTTGATTAGAATTGATCGAGTTATAATTCGTTAAAACCGTTCGATTCGTATTATTGGATTAAACTACCCTTTGGACTTTGAATTTGGAATTAGGGTTTTGGTATTAAAACTTGAATTATGAATTATGTCGAATACTCGTATAGCTTCATATACCTTGAAATGTGATACAGTAAGTAACCCCGATTAACCGGAATTGAGCGTCGACCGATCGGAATCGAAACCAAAGGAATTAGAGTTTTCTGTTACTTGTTGCGGGCCGCAATAGGACCCATTACGGGCTGCAACCTGGTAATCCGAAATGGTAAGTTGAGTATTGTTAAGCCAAATCGAATGAGTACCGAACCGTAATCGCACTAGCCTTAGTTATACACCATTTATACAGTGTTAAATAACGATTATGCGTATCTTTTAAATAGACTTGGTAAGGTGTCCGGGCCGTGCAGCGCCTGCGTAGGGAGTCGAGTAGGGTACGACACGGTCCGTGTGGATTGTGACTCGGCCCGAGTAGGGTATGACACGGTCCGTGTGGATTATGACTCGGCCCGTGTAGGAAGTCCAGATTTTAGAATCTATTAACGATCATCATACTCAGGTGCGGGATTTCTGGACTTGTTTGATATTTTATATTCAGAATTAAACTGTGTTTCGATTGACATGTTGATTATTGATTGAATTGCAATATCGGATTGTGTTGCATGTGCATTGCATTGCCCAAATAAAGTGAAACTCGAATTGTTTTATCCGATTGACTTGCATCTTTGGTATGGTTATAAATTGTGTTGATCTCGAATGATCCGATTTTGGAATTAAAGTCACCGTGCTTTATATCACCATCGGTTGGTGGATAAGGTATTATTGTCATCCACCGTGATGACGTCACCCGGGGGGTGAAACCGGATTTGTCGAGTCTCTGCGGGGACTTTGACGCCCGGTGTTCTAAAGCTTTAGATCGTCGGCCCTCGGCAGTTTCCGAGTCACCGGTTGGGACGAGGGGTAAGTGACTTGCATTATGATTATGGTTATATGTGACTTGTGTATCGGAGGCATTACCCGGGGGTAATGCGTTTGGATGATCAATTGGCTTTATATGGATTTTACGGATGTGAATTGAAACCAGACTTTTAATTAAATGGTTAGGCCTGTAACTACGAGATGGGTGTCATGAGGAAAAGGTTTTACAGGCGCGCAGCCGTTCAGTAGGTGTCCGTAACCCTACGAGATGAGAGGGAACGAATTAAGGTCCGAGATCGGTGGAACATCCGTAGTTACTACCCGATATTCCGAAACCGAGTAAACCGGATATTGTGTGATTGAATCTCATCTTGGCAATTCCTGATTTGTGATTTCATTTGGATATATATATATGTTGTCGGATTTATGCATTCATTCATTTTTACAAATGGTTATAAATTGATATGAACTTTATTTGTGTTTCATTTTGAATATAATCTGTGATTGCAAGTCCAGGGATTCTTTTGTGGCAATTATCGCACTGAGAATTCAATTCTCATCCCCTTTTTGGGTAAAATTTTCAGGTTCCGGTTTGGCGGATCCGAGAGAGGCACGAGGTCGGTAGGCCCCGGTTTCACCGCTTGTATAGCCTAAGTGCGGTATGGTGACATTAGAGATTATGTATATAGTTATGTTTTGGTTGTATATATATACATTCTCTATGTCATTGTGTGATGCGTATCCATCGAGATACGGGTTTTGTATACTGTGACCTGACCAGTTGGGATTTGAGATCTTTATATGATATTTGTTTGTTTTGTTTGCATGTTATGTTTTACTTTTTATCATATCGTAATTGCCTAGTGGGTATACGGGAAACCGTATGCCTACGGCAGGAGCACCTGTCGCACCTCGTGGGGCACCGGGGTGTGACAGGTCCTCCTCCGGTGGTATCAGAGCATGGTTTAAAACCTGAACCAGACTTGTTTGGATACGTGAGTGATATGCGTATTAATGGGGTCGTCGCGACTATACAAATATTGTATAATAAGAAAAGAATATAGAATGTTATAAACTAACTATGTTTATTCAGAAAATGGAAACACGCCGAGGCAGAGGCGGACCTCGGAGGAATCCGGAACCAAACCCGGAGTTGGTTATCGAGCCGGTTGTGGATCAGGTGGGGCTGGTCCAGTTGGTCCTTGGTGGCGCTGGAGGAGCTGGTAGAGACCGTGACTTGGATGACCGGTTGATTGCGGCCTATGAGAGAGGTCGCCAAGCACGGATGCGGGATGCAACACCGGTAGCTCACGGGGTGCACTGAAGATTTCAGAAGGTTATATGATGCATTTTTGCGCTTGAATCCGCCGCGTTATGATGGAACCGGCGGGTATGCGGCAGCTGAGGAATGGCTGGCGCAAATAAATGCAAAGTTGAATTTATGCCGTACCCCCGATGAAGATAAAGTGGAGTTAGTTGAGCAGCAGCTGGAGAGTGATGCTCGATTCTCGGTGGGATGGAGTCAGACGAAATTATGACGGGGATGAAGCGAGGATTCCTTGGGAATGGTTCGAACATAACTTCAATAAGAGGTTTCGAGCAATATACAGCGTGAAGCGGCTGCGGAGAAAATTCTTGGAGTTGAAGCAAGATGGGCGTCCGGTGGTGGAATACAATAGTGAATTTCTGGCTTTGTCGCGCTATGCTACGGATATAAGAAATGATGTGGAAAGATATAATAGGCAATACTTGGATGGGTTGGATGGGCATATTTCTATGATCGTGGATACTCCGATGGCGACGGAGTTACAAGCAATGATGGATCACGCTGAACAGATTGAGATACATGGGAAGCGGAGGAAAGAGCAAGTGGCTGAAAGGAATGTGAAACAGAAAGAGGCTCAGAGTGGGCAGATGTCGAGGTCGAGGGGAGGACCATCATTTGCTAGACCCGCTCGGCCGAGTATGGCGCCGAGACCCCCATTCAGACAGACCTCTACGCCGGGTTTTAGACCGGTGGTTCATTCGCAATGGTGCCGATCGTGCAACCAAGCGCACGACGAGGTTGATTGTAGGCGCAAGGCTAATACTTGTTTCGTGTGTGGTAGCGCGGGACATTGGGCAAAGGAGTGCCCGAATGCGCTTATGAGGATGCGAGGCGCTAGTAGCGTGGGAGGGTCTGCTAGCGTTGGGCGTGGCGCGCCGACGTGGCGCGGACGCGGCGCATCTCATGCTAGCGGGGCTAGCGCTAGCAGGGCTAGCAGCGCCGGCAGTGTTGGCAGGGTTAGCGGCGCTGGCAGCGCCGGCAAGAACGACGGCAGGGCGGCGGCGCATGCGCTTAACATCGCTGGAACTTCGCGCAACGCTGCAACTGCGCTGGGAAATGGCAGACTGACGTCATGACAGGTATACTCTCTATATCTGATCATGATGCGTATTGTTTGATTGATACGGGGTGCAGTCATTCTGTTGTGTCGAGGGCGTTGGTGAAAAAGTGTAGTTGGCCAATTGAGACGTGTAATCAAGTTTTAAATGTTCAAACCCCGTTTGGTTCAACTGATCGAGAAATCACCTTATGCCGAAACCGAAAGATTAAGATAGACGGGAGGGAGTTCGAGGCGGACTTGTTGGTGATGGAGATTACCGGTTACGATGTGTTATTGGGTATGGACTGGTTGACGAGACACGCTGCTACTATTGATTGTCCGCATCGTCGGATCCATTTCGCGAATTCGAGAGGTATGTCTTGCATACTCAATTGTAGAGAAATTGGGAAACTAACACCGTGTATTTCGGCTGTAGAGATGAAACATTTACTAGAATCAGGGTGTGATGCTTACTTGGCGACAGTGGTTTATGCGGGCTGCGGCAGTTCCGAGAGATCGGCACTATACCGGTGGTATCGGGAATTTTCGGATGTGTTTCCGGGATGAGATTGTGGGGTTGCCACCTGAGCGAGAAGTGGAGTTCGGTATCGAATTGGTACCGGGCACAACACCGATTTCAAAGGCGCCGTATCGAATGGCACCGGCAGAACTGAAAGAACTCAAGGCGCAATTGGAAGATATGTTGGAGAGTGGATTTATCAGACCCAGCACGTCGCCGTGGGGCGCGCCAGTGTTATTTGTCAAGAAGAAAGACGGAACTTTGCGGTTGTGTATTGATTACCGCGAATTGAACAAGGTAACTGTTAAAAACAAGTACCCGTTACCGCGGATTGACGATTTGTTTGATCAGTTGCAGGGATCTTCGATATATTCAAAGATTGATCTGAGAACAGGGTATCATCAGTTGAGGATTCGACCGAGCGATGTGGATAAGACAGCATTCCGTACAAGGTACGGGCATTATGAATACTTGGTCATGCCGTTTGGGCTGACGAACGCACCAGCAGCGTTCATGGACTTGATGCACCGCGTATTTCATGATTTGTTGGATTCGACAGTTGTGGTGTTCATTGATGATATACTGATATATTCGCGCTCGCGAGAGGAACATGAGGTACACTTAAGAATTGTTTTGCAAAGATTGCGCGAACATCAGTTATTCGCAAAATTTTCGAAATGTGAGTTTTGGTTGGAGGAAGTTTCATTTTTGGGGCATGTGGTTTCTGGAAAAGGGTTAGCGGTGGATCCCGAAAAGATTCGGGCTGTGACAGATTGGAAGAGGCCGAGAGACGATTCTCGAAATTCGCGGCTTTTACGGGTTAGCCGGGTACTACAGGAGATTTGTACTCGGGTTTTCGCGATTAGCTGCGCCACTTACAAAATTGCTACATAAAGGTGTAAAATTCGATTGGGGTACCGCGCAAGATAAAAGTTTTGAGGATTTTAAGAGTCGGCTGGTATCCGCACCAGTCCTTGCTATGCCGACTACTGGTAAAGAGTACACGGTTTATACCGATGCATCTCGATCGGGTTTGGGTTGCGTATTGATGCAAGATGATCATGTAATTGCCTACGCATCTCGGCAATTGCGACCGCACGAACAAAACTACCCGACGCATGACTTGGAGTTAGCGGCGGTGATATTTGCGCTGAAGATTTGGCGGCATTATCTGTATGGCGTAAGGTGCAGTATATTTACAGATCACCAAAGTTTGAAATACATTTTCACGCAAAAAGAGCTGAATTTGAGACAAAGGCGGTGGTTAGAATTGATGAAAGACTATGACTTGGATATCCCGGTATCATGCGGGAAAAGCGAACAGTGTAGCGAGACGCATTAAGCAGAAAGAGTCAGGTAAACCTGGCGTCAGTGATTACAAGTGAAGCGCATCTTCTTGAGGAAATGCGCAGATTGGAAATACATGTTGGCGCATCACGCGAATTTGCGTTGGAAGTTGCATCTAAGTATATTGGAGGTGGAATTGAGGCGGGTACACCCGCAATTATATCAGTTGTACTGGCAGCGGTTGAGATTCGATCAGAGTTACATGAGCAAATTCGTGCAGCGCAACAAAATGATCCGAAATGTCAGAAATTTAAATTGCACTACGAGTCAAATGCTGATTCACCGTTTCAAGTTCAAAGAGATGACATCTTGCGGTTTCACGACCGTATTTGTGTACCAAGTAATTCAGAGTTGAAAGATCTGATTTTATCGGAGGCGCATGACTCGGGTTACACTATCCATCCAGGGGAAGTAAAAATGTATCAGGATTTAAAGAAGTATTTTTGGTGGCCGAAAATGAAGCGAGATGTGCAAAAGTATGTTGAAAAATGTCAAATATGTCAGCAAGTTAAAGCGGATCGGCGGAGAAAAGCAGGATTGCTAAGACCGCTGGAAATACCTACAAGGAAATTCGAGTCGATCACAATGGATTTCGTAAGTGGATTTCCAAGAACTATTGGAAGGTATAATACAGTTTGGGTGATTGTGGATCGATTAACAAAGATAGCGCATTTTATTCCGCTTCGAATTGAGACATCCGGGCAAGAATTGGCGGAATTGTTTCTAAAATATCAGTTCAAGTATCATGGCTGCTCGCGCAATATCATTTCTGACCGAGATCCTCGGTTCACTTCTCATTTTTGGGAGAGCTTTCAAGAAGCTATGGGTACCAAATTGAGATTTAGTACAGCGCACCATCCGCAAACTGACGGTCAGTCCGAGCGTACCATTCAGACGCTGGAAGACATGTTGCGCTCCTGCGCGCTAAGTTTACAAGGTTCATGGGTTGATCATTTGTATCTGGTGGAGTTTGCGTATAACAACAGTTACCATGCAAGCATCGGTATGTCACCGCAAGAGGCGGCCGACAGGGGCAACAATGCCGTACTCCGTTGTGGTGGGGACCAACGAGTACATATTTACCTACAGGGCCGCAAATGTTAGAGGAAATTGCTGAGAAAACGAAGATGGTTCTGAGTCGGCTTAAGTCGGCTCAAGAGAGACAAAGGAAATACGCTGATATTCATCGAAGACCGTTGGAGTTCCAAGAAAGTGATCATGTATGGCTTCGAGTTTCGCGCTGTTAGAGGTGTGCATCGATTTGGTGTTTCGGGCAAGTTGAGTCCCCGATACATTGGGCCGTTTCAGATTTTGCGACGAGTTGGGCCGGTAGCATACGAGCTTGCACTACCACCAGGCTGGACCGGGTTCATCCAGTGTTCCATGTGTCCCAACTACGCAGATATGTGCGAGATCCGTCGCATTGTATTGATCATTCGGGTTTGCACGTACAAGATGATCTAACCTATCAAGAAGAACCAATGCAGATATTGGATCGAAAAGAGCAACGGCTTCGAAGTAAGGTGATCAGGCTCGTGTTGGTAAAATGGGGACGCCATTCCGATAAGGAAGCGACGTGGGAACTCGAGGAGAGCATCAGAGAAAAATATCCGGAATTATTCGACAATTAAGGTACGTAATTAAGTTCAGCGGACTGAACTTTATTTTAAGGGGGGGAGAAATGTAACATTCTTATATAAAATCAATTATATTAAAAGGGTTTATATGCATTAAAAATATATATAAGGTTATATGTGCATAATTTAAGTCCTTGTGTAATAATAAAAACTTGGAGGGACTTATTAGCAAAAAAGCCAAAACTATGTCATAATTATCTCTTTGAACCGTACCCCCTCTGGAACCGAAAAAAAAATTTGAGTGAGGGGTGGGTTGCGCAAGAGAAAAGAAGGGAAAAAGAGAGAGAGAGAGAGAGAGAAATTGAGCGCGGAAAATTGAGATTCGAACGGAATTGACGATCCTTGATCGATTCTAAAGCTTCAAATTGGTATATTCTCCTTTTCAATTAACAAAACCCTAATAGTCGATTTGTTGTGATTTTCGTTTGAATTTCGAATTCGGGTGTAAATCGAACGATTATAACTCGATTAGTATATTGAATTGGGTTGAATTGAATAGATATTCTTTTTAAAGTGGGAATCATGATTTAAGGTTTGGTATGAAATTTGGGATGATTATTTGTGAAATTCAAATTTGATTAGAATTGATCGAGTTATAATTCGTTAAAACCGTTCGATTCGTATTATTGGATTAAACTACCCTTTGGACTTTGAATTTGGAATTAGGGTTTTGGTATTAAAACTTGAATTATGAATTATGTCGAATACTCGTATAGCTTCATATACCTTGAAATGTGATACAGTAAGTAACCCCGATTAACCGGAATTGAGCGTCGACCGATCGGAATCGAAACCAAAGGAATTAGAGTTTTCTGTTACTTGTTGCGGGCCGCAATAGGACCCATTACGGGCTGCAACCTGGTAATCCGAAATGGTAAGTTGAGTATTGTTAAGCCAAATCGAATGAGTACCGAACCATAATCGCACTAGCCTTAGTTATACACCATTTATACAGTGTTAAATAACGATTATGCGTATCTTTTAAATAGACTTGGTAAGGTGTCCGGGCCGTGCAGCGCCTGCGTAGGGAGTCGAGTAGGGTACGACACGGTCCGTGTGGATTGTGACTCGGCCCGAGTAGGGTTTGACACGGTCCGTGTGGATTATGACTCGGCCCGTGTAGGAAGTCCAGATTTTAGAATCTATTAACGATCATCATACTCAGGTGCGGGATTTCTGGACTTGTTTGATATTTTATATTCAGAATTAAACTGTGTTTCGATTGACATGTTGATTATTGATTGAATTGCAATATCGGATTGTGTTGCATGTGCATTGCATTGCCCAAATAAAGTGAAACTCGAATTGTTTTATCTGATTGACTTGCATGCTGGTATGGTTATAAATTGTGTTGATCTAAATGATCTGATTTTGGAATTAAAGTCACCGTGCTTTATATCACCATCGGTTGGTGGATAAGGTATTATTGTCATCCACCGTGATGACGTCACCCAGGGGGTGAAACCGGATTTGTCAGAGTCTCTGCAGGGACTTTGACGCCCAGTGTTCTAAAGCTTTAGATCGTCTGGCCCTCGGCAGTTTCCAGTACCGGTTGGGACGAGGGGTAAGTGACTTGCATTATGATTATGGTTATATGTGACTTGTGTATCGGAGGCATTACCCAGGGGGTAATGCGTTTGGATGATCAATTGGCTTTATATGGATTTTCTGGATGTGAATTGAAACCAGACTTTTAATTAAATGGTTAGGCCTGTAACTACAGATGGGTGTCATGAGGAAAAGGTTTTACCTGGCGCAGCCGTCTGTAGGTGTCTGTAACCCTACAGATGAGAGGGAACGAATTAAGGTCCAGATCGGTGGAACATCTGTAGTTACTACCCGATATTCTGAAACCGAGTAAACCAGATATTGTGTGATTGAATCTCATCTTGGCAATTCCTGATTTGTGATTTCATTTGGATATATATATATGTTGTCGGATTTATGCATTCATTCATTTTTACAAATGGTTATAAATTGATATGAACTTTATTTGTGTTTCATTTTGAATATAATCTGTGATTGCAAGTCCAGGGATTCTTTTGTGGCAATTATCGCACTGAGAATTCAATTCTCATCCCCTTTTTGGGTAAAATTTTCAGGTTCCGGTTTGGCGGATCCGAGAGAGGCACGAGGTCGGTAGGCCCTGGTTTCACCGCTTTGTATAGCTCAATGCGGTATGGTGACATTAGAGATTATGTATATAGTTATGTTTTGGTTGTATATATATACATTCTCTATGTCATTGTGTGATGCGTATCCATCGAGATACGGGTTTTGTATACTGTGACCTGACCAGTTGGGATTTGAGATCTGTATATGATATTTGTTTGTTTTGTTTGCATGTTATGTTTTACTTTTTATCATATCGTAATTGCCTAGTGGGTATACGGGAAACCGTATGCCTACGGCAGGAGCACCTGTCGCACCTCGTGGGGCACCGGGGTGTGACAGTATATATCTACTATCCAAATATGAATAATTGAAACATAAAATCATATATTCGAATATTAAATATTCACACCTAATTTTTCATCAATTAATTTATTTAATAATGAATGGAGATTTAATGGACGTTAGTGTAGTTCGTTCTCATTTAATAAAACCATGGCGCTTGGTATTTTACAATGTGCATTGTGCAAGTCTGTGTACCCTTTGTTCACAGGCGAACAGTTTCTGGGTCTAATTTCACTACTAGAAAACGATTTTTTTGCAAGGGAATGAAAATGACTTGTTGCATGAGTTTACCCTTGCAACAAGCCTAAAAGAGGTATTTGCATGGGCTTACCCTTACAAATAGAACCATGCAACTACCTTCGACACAAAAAGTCAGTATTTACCACGACACCCATGGAAATAGTCTTTTGCAAGGGTAAACCCATGGAATAACTGCTCATGCAAAAACTTTCAGACCTGACCCCGTTTCTTGTATTTGCAAGGGAAGCCAACGTGGGCCCCAACAGGTTATTTGCAAGGGAGCAAACGTGGGTCCCTCCTGTCTATTTGCAAGGCTATTGAAGTGGGCCCTTCCTGTCTATTTGCAAGGCTAACCCACGTGGGTACCACAAGAATATTTGCAAAGCTAGCAATGATACTTTTACATGCCCCATAGTTCATAATAATTGCATGTATATACCAATGCAAATAGTGACCAAAATATTTGCAATACATCAGCATGCACTAATTCTACAATCCTCCTCCCTGTACCAATCCGGTACCAACCAAATAATCTATTACATTTCCCATTTCTCATTGAACCAGATTTACATAAACACATTGAAATATAGAGATAAAACATGTAATAAGAATTAATCAAAATAGTATAATCATCGTAAACTGTATCAAAATATAAAAAAACGTTACAGCAAAAATGCTAAAAAATATATATATATACCCAAAATATGTCCTAATTCAAGATAACTAAAAGTATAATACTTAGAATTGACAAAATCCACAAAGAGTTTTATGGGAATGATGCAGTCACTGTTACTCTTCTCTTGCTATGTTGTCCTCACTGTAGGAAAAATGAGAAAGTGAGTTAATATATACACACACACATAAGCAATTGGCACAAATTTTGAATTGTATGAATTATAAGCAAAAAAAAAAAAGCTAGGCTGACTAATATATATAAGCACTTGACACAAATTTTGAATTGAGCTTTTAGTAAGTACAAATATATAAATAAGAATTTGCATATTATTAATGAATTTCTAATGTTAGTTTAGAAATTCAAGCATAGTTATAGGAAATGTAAAAGAAAAGATAGAGAGATAAGCATGAATATATCTCACGACTGAAGCAGTAGTATAGTATGCAGGTATTGATGCAGACTTTAATGCAAATATTTGTGCTTGTTACTACCACCATGCAATACTATCTACCACAGATACACTCAATAGAACTAAAACACGATCCGAAGCAACAAGAGTACTAATTAATTCAGATGATACATTCAGACTTCAACACACTAAAAGCGAACCAAAATAAAACAAAAATTACTGAGACAAACTATAAAATTATGTTAAAACCAACCTCAGTGAGCTCGGAGAGATGGCAAGACCTAAATTCATTGATTATTGCTGCATTCTCTGATGTTAGCATCTTAGCCTAATGTACCAGGAAATAAATAAACATATCATTGTACAAAGAAAATAGAGTGCTGATAGAATAAAAGAACAATACCAGTAAAATATATTAAAATTTTAAGATGCTTCAAAAACTGTCACAAGTAGATAGAAGTGAATTTGCACCTCCTTTCATGCCAAAACAATGAACAATACCAGTAAAATGGTCCTTGGATTTGCCTCTATTTGAAGATCAACTTCCTATTTGAAAGACAAATAGTGTGATTGCTTATCTAGAAATTCTGATTGCATAAAAATTGCTTTACTAGAAAATCATGACCCTTCCAAAGATTTCTATTTTACTTATTTTTAAGTGAATACAAAACTTATTATCATTATTGCAAAACTTGAATCAAGTCAGATGCCTAACACCTGGCAATTAAGCAAACAATGAAATCTTTGAAAGGGTCATGATTCACTAACACCTGTGAGAAGAAGATTTCATGTTAGCGTGCATGTGTCACTTACAGGCTTTATCAAACAATATGTAATTTGCAACTATTTGTAAATTGCAAATTTCTCAAATAAAATGTGGTCAGAGTATACCTTTGCAATAATATTCTCTCACCAGTGCAAATAAGAAATCAGAAATTATCAATTACCTTGCTAATACTAATAAATGTTAAAACCTCAAACTTACTGCTACATTTAAAAAGAACCATCCAATTAACCTTCTCTCTTTGCTCCCATAAGACGAAGTTCTAACAAGCAAGCAAGGCAACACTTAAACAAGTATCAAAATGTTTCGATAAGCTATTCACAGTTCAATTTCAAAATTACTCAAAAAGGTGAAAATTTCAGTGTTACCCTACCCGACTGGATGTTCGATCTAACCTGCCTCTATATCTGAATCACGCCAGAGAAAAGAGCTAGAAGCCGGGTTTGTGAGCCTGAGAGCGAAAGGTCTAAGCATGGTCTGGAGATCGCGTTGATCAGGTTTAGATAGGAAAGGGGTCCTCCTCTACAACACCACCCTGCATCTTGTGTCCCGCCTGAGCCAACTTGGCGTCGCTGCTCTTCATTTTTTTTCTTTCGCACTTTAGATCTAGGGATTGGAAAAAAAAATAGACTGGAGAGAGAATGATTTAGGTTTTACAATAATAGAATGAGAGAGAATCAAAATACATGGAGGGAAATGAAAATTTGGGAGGGCGGTAAGAAGCGAAAAAAAACCTAAGTTAGGCGGCTGCGCACAGGGAGGAGGAAAAAGAAAGTTTGGAAGGACAGCAAGAGGAGAAAAAATTCAGAAAAAGAAAATTTAGAGGTAATTAAAGAACTGATATACTCATATACTTTGAGGTAATATAATATTTGTGTTTAGATCAGACGGAATAATCAACTTTACACACCAATATCAAAGAATTATATGCATCACTTACCACCGAATCTAAACAGAAATATAATGTTACCTCCGAGTATATGGACCCCCTATCCACAACTATTCAAAATGAATATATCTAAACCATTCTCCACTTATCGGACGGTATGAAAGTTTGCTATTTACTAATTACAACAATATGTATGAAAAGAATTTAACAAAAAAAAAAAAACAACAACTTTTTACATCTTATATTGAAAAATAATACTTATACATGTTATTTTTATAAACTTTTATCATTATATACCCCTTAAAATGTGTAAAATATTTTATGACCGTTCATTTTCACACGGAAAATCAACGGTCGATCTGCAATGAAATCATTTCAAATCTATTTTAAAATGATCAAGGAATAACATTGAACATAACTAACATAAAAGTTCGGAAGTTTTATTGAGAATGGCCTTATATCTAACATGAAGTGTTTATAGCCATACGATACTTCAATTTTCAATCAACTAGATGGATGGATAAATAAAAATAAAATTTGATCAAACTTACGTGCAAGACAAAAAATGTAGTGCCCTTTAATTGAAACGGTTCGGATTGACCAATGGACGACATATTCCTGTATGTCTTCATTAACTTACAAAACAAAAGTTTATGATCTATGTTCATACATAGAAGATGTGAGTCACATATGCAACATGCATGTAATACATCATGAATCATGAAAATTATTTGTTGTATATGCTTTGCTAATTCGTACATAGGTAAATCATAAAAATATCCACAAATTTTATAGCTTCGTATATCACATGTAATTATTTATCATGCAAAACATCCACAAATATTTTGAATTTTTTCGTATTATCCGAGACTTGTACTACAAATTTTATTTGAGATGAGACTTTGTATTACAAATCGAATTTGTTCATTTTTCATTCATTTATATTTTTAATGCTGACACAATTAATTAATAATAATAACTAATAATTTATATTGTATTAATTTTTTCACCTGATCTCAATTTATATTCTTGTCTCTCTTGTATTAATTTATATTATGTGAGTGAACGAAGGCGCACGGGAATAAGCCGTTGAAATTAAAGAGCATTGCATTTATTTTATTGTAGTAAAATTTGATGAAATTTTATTTTCGTTTACATATCCATCAATTCGACAAAATATTAAAATATCGATGGGCTATAAACACTTTCGGTTAGATTGAAGCTCACACACAATCAAACATAAAACAATTTATATGTTATGCTCAATATTTATCCTTGATCATTTAAAAACAAATTTGAAATCATTTTGTTATAGATCGACCGTCGATCGTGCGTGTGAAAATGAACGATCCACAAATATTACACATGTCAAAGGAGCAAATAATAATGAACTTCTACAAAATTGATAATTGTAAATATAATTTGAATCTAGAATCTGTAAAAAAATGAGAAACTTTTTTTTTGAATATTTTTCATATTATTTGTCGTATATACATTAACTAATTTATACATATGTAAATATAAACCAATTTATACATATGTAAATATAAACCGTCTGATAAATAATGTGTTGTTTTGATTATCAATGGACATCTCCATTTAACAATATTGTGTGGCAGACAAGAGGGACCTACTTGGTCAGCTCCAAAATTTATTTTTTCCGGCCTCTGGAAAATTTGCGGTCCGACTCAGAGATCTCCTTGTAACTCCATACAACTTACTCAGTGGGAGATTTCATCAAACAGTTCCTAAGCAATTCGTTTTCCCGCCTGAGATTTTTCATTCCCTCCAAAATGTGGCAACTTCCCTTCTAATTAGATTCCTCACTGTTTCTAGACGGACCCCTCTCTCAATTTCTCTCCTGCTATGCCCGCCTATTCTATTTCTCCTCCCTCCGCCTTCTCTAAGTCAGTGAAATGTTACGGCAACTCGATTTGCTCGTGCTTAAGTTGCTCAAATTTCTGAAATGTTACGGCAACCCGACACATTTATTTTACTTTGCCTCAGAGAAGAAAAACAACCCATGTCACTTTGACAAAATTCCTTGACAAAATTCGTTTGTGGTTTCCTTTCTTAGGTTACAAAATTATGTGATATGGACTCAAGAGATGGTGTATATGCAGTACAATGGACAAGGGAGGGATCATAACTTGCCACTTGTACAGGCCGTGGGGAGGGACAGGTACAGTAACACATGTACACCAATTTTAATCAGCAAACACCATCTGTTTGTTGAAATTACCAACTGACATTACCATCCTTGGTGTACCAATGCATAAATTGGGTACGCCCTGGTACTGAACTGGTACGTCCTGGTACTGACAGATCTTCCAATGTACTGGTATTGAACATCTCTTTATGCCTTTATAGAATGCCGTTTTTTCTGCAGGGCTTACGAGTTACACGTCTGCACAGTACACTATGTACCACTAAAATGACCATGATTTTTTATTTAGTTCGTTTGCCTTGATGGGCATAAGCATAGATGAAGCCACTAGTGTATTAATAATCAGCGAGAGAGAAGCATGGGTTAGTTCATCAATCTGTATTTTTTTTATTAAAGTTTACTTGAATTATAGAGATGGCTTCAATATAATACGTGAAACTTTGAACGCCAAAATTGTTGGTATATAGGGGAATTGCTTGCCATTTCTCCATTTTACAAACAAGTCCCAATTTTTCTTGAGATAGATGCAAACTAACAATATTTAAATCATAAGATATATAAAATAATGGGTGAATTTGGTTATCTAGTTTAGTTTAATAGTTTATATTTATCTTTAAATTTTATTTAAAAACAGTGTATGAATTATAGGTGTTGCAAGGAATCTTAATAAAATACAATATCTAACATGTGTTCAAGTATTTGTAAGGACAAGGGGTTGAGTTTTTGCATGGAGCTCGAATTAAATATAATATCCGACTTTCATAATGTATTTGCAAGGGGAGAAATCTCTTATTTGCATGGTTGCACATTCCAGAAGTAATTGCATGGGTTTACCCTTGCAAAAAGTCCGCGATTTCAGAAATGTCATTTCTTTTGCAAGGACCCTCCTTCCCTTGCAAAAAACTAGTCCTGCCCTTGCAAAAAACTCAGATTCTAGTAGTGTTTGATTCCCTCCAATCGACAAAAAAGCTTTGGGTTATCCGTATTAATTGCCTCAGCGTTTAGTACATGCACCATGTCAGTACTAGTGTAATAAAATTCGGTCTATTCGGTTCGATACTTCTATTCAATTGCAATTCTAATAGAAAATCTATATTGGTCCGAATATAAAGTTTATAGTATATTACCGGTTTAGAGTATATTAATAGTGATAAAATACCGGTTTAAAGTATATTAACAGTGATTTATATCACATATTACTGGTTTAGAATATATTAACAGTGATAAAAATCCGGTTTAGAGTATATTAACAGTGAGTCATACCAAATATTACTGTATGCTTATTTATATATACGAATTCTTATTTAAAATCCGCATATGAAGCCGCATATTGTATATGCGGTATGTGGTGGCCTTCCTCATACCGAATTTCAAAACACTGATTAGTACACAGCGTACCCTGATCTTCCTATACGTGTTCGACATGCCGCCGGAAACTGTAATGGCTGTAGTTCACTTGAATCACGCGCTAATTAATATATGCTAAATATATAGTGAAAATAGAGCCTGTTTGATCTACAAGCTGAGTACGAGGAATTTAAAAAGATATATACAATGATAAGTTTTTGTAAATAAAAATTTCATGATTTTGTTTTGGAAAGAAAACATGAGTGTATATTTGATAACACTTGTGTTGGATGTGAAATATTTTTTTCTTCTATTATTTACAATATTTCATATTTGCATATTTCGTCATAGAGCAAGTTGCAACAGTCACCATTATACGACCCCTTGTATTTATTAAATATTGTTCCAGAAGGTTAGAAGCTTTTTATTATTCCCATACAGTGATGTACGAGTCCTAAAATTAAAGAAAAGAGCTGTTGAGTTTCTTTTTGTCAGAAAAAAAGGAAGAGAAAAATAAATTGCTACAATTAAAAGTTAGGCGATCATGTGCCAACAGATTTGACAATTCAAAACGGTTCTACAGTGTAAAAGAATCAAAATGATGTTTTCTACTAAAATATATACATCATATTGATACTTAATTGCCGACCTATTTTATATTCGCAAACAAATAATATATAAATGGAGGATTAATTGAGTAGTAAAATTTTTCATCAATTAATTTATTTAATAATGAATAGCAGCATCACAATATCTAATCCTAACTAAATAACATAACAAAACAAAAGCACTGTATTAATTCAAGTAAAAAAAGAGTAAATGATGCTTCTCATTTTTTTTGGTAGTGATTTCCATATTAAAATGTGTTTGGAGACTAAATTTAATTTTTTTTAATATTTTAGTATTTATTAAGATGTGTACAAATAGTAATTATGGTTTTCAGACAATTTTGAACCACTGAAAAACTGAGATTTCAAAAAATTCATACAAATAGTAATAAATTTTAAAAATGTAAAATTTGGTCTCCAAGCAAATTTTAATATGGACATCATGTGGAATGGATCATGTTGACTGTTTAGACTATGTGACTGCAATAACGACTTATAAGTATTTGATGTCAAGATGTGTCACTATAAAAAAATGTAATTTGATCTCCCCTAAATTTATATATAGTTATGGTATCAACTTTTAATAAATAATATTAAAATTGTAAATGTGTTTGCCATTTTTTGCATAGATTATACATTGAATTTGGTGCAAGTAATAAGAAATTCGATTATCTTTTATGAGCAGGGTTTATTTAATTTATTTTTTCAAAATGTATATATTTACACAAGATTTTATATATAATTTAGAATAAAATATTATGAATAGTATAAAATTGATTTTATTTGCACCTTATATGACTACTATTCACACAGCTCTTATAGTTCGAACACTGCATATATTGCTCATGATGGAATAAGAATTGAGTTTATATAGAAGAATAAAGATGATTCTAAAAAAAAATCATGATTGAGGCTATCACATGCGTGACTCATGATGAAATGGTACACAATGCCAAATGCATCACTGCTACCGCTGCAGCAGCAGCTGCCGCTGCCACTTCAGCTGCTGCCGCCGCCGCTGCAGCCATGGCAGCCGTGGCTGCAGCTGCCACAACCGCGGTTGCCACAGCCGCGGTTGCTGCCGCAGCCCCAGCCGCTGCCCCTGAAAAATTTGGAATATATTACTTATTAATAGAGGGTTTATATATATTTGTCTAGTTAAATATCAGAAAAAAATAATTGATTATCTCTTTACTAATAAGATATACAGCACTTAGCTTATTTGAACGTAAGGTATGCAGCACTTTCTAAGTTGTCAAGTTGCAACTTGTAAGCAACTCTTATTTTCACATTTAGATACCATATCATGGAAATTTCATATATCCTAACAGCTTTTATGTAACATGACTCATGATGAAATGGTACTCAATGCCAAATGCATCACTCTCCGCTGCCCTTTGGCACACAATGCCAAATGCATCACTGCTGCCGCTGCAGCTGTCGCTGCTGCTGCAGCAGCAGCTTCTGCAGCTGCCACTGCATCCATAACAGCTTTTATGTAACAGCTTCATATGGTAGGACTACCAAAAAATGTAATTTCATAGTTGAATAGTTTGATAGTACTCTCATATGTAACAACAAAATTATAAAATAATTGGAACTAGGAAGTACCTTGTAGTTTATTCCATGTTGCAAGCACCACTCCTTTAACCCGGGGCAATCAGAAACCTCAACGTTGCAAGGTTGTACAGGAGGCAACTCATCACCCAATACTTGTAATTGATGACAGGATGATATATCCATTGTTCTGAGTGAAGAAAGGTTTGTCAACCCCAACACTGAACCCTCCCCTGTACACATTGTCAACTCAAGAGAAGGTCCCATAAACGAGCACAGGTTCAAACAGTAAGAAATGGAAAGTTTGACCAAGGATTTCAACTTTTGTATTCCAGGAATAGATACTAGCTGATGGCACATATAAATTTCTAACTCTTCAAGTTCTAATGGGAGCCACTCTGCTTCTAAGATTTGCAAACTATCACAGTACACAATTTTCAAATACTTTAGTTTGCGTAGGCTACCAATCCACTCTGGAAATGTTATGTCACGGTATCCTTGTATTGTTAGCTTTCTAAGATTAGGGTGAGGCTGGAGACTAAGCATCTCCGAAAAACAACTTTGATTCTGTGGAAGTACGTTGTGTCCACTTTCGATCTGCAATTCAAGTACACTGTCATCTATGGACCAATACGCGAACATACCCCAGGATAATATCAATTGCTCCAAGTTATGCATACTCACAATGTTAGCACATTGGACATCCGTTAAATTGGTAATTTGTTCAGATATCCATAGGCAAAGAGTTCCTCCCAGATCAGGAAAATCCTTTAACCATCCTATTGTCTCACAATTGAGCGTCACCTTTAGTGGTTGAATTCCTACAAATTTGCTCAAGCTAGGTGGCAAATAAGTCACACCAGTATCCCTGATTTCTAGAGTTTGAAGATTTGTATGGATGCCCAGGTCACTAGGAAGCCCTTCTAGTAGCCAACATTCAATAAGGCAGAGTTTCCTCAAGGCCTTTAATTGACAAAGGGACTCAGGCAACACCTGGAGGTTATGACAATACTTGATTATTAGCTCTTCCAGGCTAATTAGATTTCCTATTTTTCTTGGCAATTCTTTGAGATCGCTTTGAGTAAGAGTTAGCTTTTGCAAGCTGTAAAGCGAGCATATGCATTCAGGTAGCGTTTCAAGTGACATATCACTCAGTGAAAGAAAACGGAGATGTTTCAAATGACCAATGGAGGAAAGGGATTCTGATTTTGGACATAAAAGATCTAGAGCTCTTAATTTTGGTGCCATTGAAAGGTCAAAGGTACTAAACAAATTGTTCTGAGAAGGGGTTGAAATGAGTGTGCGTAGAGAAGTGAACTTGTCAGAGGGAATAGGATCTCTTAGGTATCTTAGGTCCACAAAATGATCTATATACAAATGGTATATTACATTAGGAAAAATTGGGAGCTTACCAACCTCAATTGAATAACAACAATTTTCAGAATTAAGTTGTGCTAAATCATGAACTATATCATGCAACTTGAACTCACGTGACCCATTCAAATCAAAGAAGGACCTCTCTCGCAACTGTTGTGCATAATCAAAACCAATCTTTTCTGCTTTCTTGTTATCTTTACACTCAATAAAACCCTGGGATATCCATAATTCCACCATATATTCTACATCATAGAGGTAATCTTTAGGAAATATGGAACAATATAGAAAACAAGACTTTAGGTGTGTGGGAAGGCGTGCCTAGCTTATTTGAAGAGATGGAAATATCTTATTGCTAACTCTATTAGACTCCCATAGCTTATTCTCTAAAATATCTCGCCAAATCTCTTCTTCTGTCTCAAGCCTTAAAAGGCTAGCAATCGACTTCACAGCTAAGGGCAACAATCCACACTTGTTCATGATTTGTTTTCCAATTTTTACCAACTCTGGGTTCTTATTCTGTTTTACTCCACCAAATGCATAATGTTCGAATAATAGCCAACACTGTTCAGCTGACAAATAACCAAGGTTGAATGTTGTCTCTGTTTGCATTATTCGCCCGACATGATCGTTCCTTGTAGTAGCTAGGATTTTTGTAAATGTTGCTGACATAAAAGGAGCCTTAAATATATCCCAAAGATTATCGTTCTCATTCCATACATCATCAAGAACCAAAAGTATCCTTTTTCCACTTATCTCCTTCCAAATTTCCTCTTGCAAAACACTCAAGTTTGTAAGACTACACCCATTTCCTGTTATACACTCCACTAATTCTTTTGTGAGCCTTTCAACATTGAATTCATATGATACACATATCCACCCAAATTTATCAAACCTTTGTCGAATTCTTTGATCATTATAGGCAAGTTGTGCAAGGGTTGTTTTGCCAATGCCGCCCATACCAATAATTGTCACCACCGAAACACCATCACTTTCAGCGAACAACAATTCAATTAATTTCTCCTTTTCACTCTCTCGACCAAAGATATTCGACTCAACTATGAAATGGCTAGTTGGAGCTATTTGTAATTCGTTGTTGCAACGCATGGGCCCATCTCCCTCTGACAATTGAAGTGCTACCCGATCATTCGCAATCTCATCAAATCTGCTCCTTATTTGCTGAATTTCTTCGAGCATGTTATGTGGAACCTGGAGAGTTATAAGTACCTTGAGAGTGTATTACCTACTATAATATTCATGCTCACAAATAATACAAGTAATATGTACAGTACATGTCTTTGATACTTGTTTAAAGACTGAAAAGTGATTTAGATTGACTAATCATAATTTCTGTGGCACGCCCTATGTGTCCTGCTGGTACCTTGTATATGGTTCTACCTGGACCTGATACTAAGAGATTTATCTTATCTTAGTTACATTGACTGATCAACTCAAAATCTTTTGCGAGAATCTGGTGCACAGGCATGTCTTGCCTGAATTGTTACCTGAATTGCCTTCCTTTTACGAGAATCTGGTGCACAGGCATCTCTTGCCTCAACTTGTTCCTGTAAAACTTCATAGTGGTACTCACCCAGCACATCCTCTGCATCATATCCAACTCCCTTGAGCTCCTTTAACCACAGCTTGACTGCCGAGTCTGTGATCTCCCTCTGCTCTGCATCGTACAGCGTGGCCTTGATCCTCTCCAGCATCCTCATCAATTTCTCCAATTCAGCCTTGATTTGGTGGTTTTGATCTACTGGAGGATTGGAGGAAGAAGACGGAGCTGGGGCAGATGCGGCAACAGCAGGCAGCAATTTGGCGCCTAAAGAAAGCAGGTTGGAAATCGCTCCACAGAGATCCATGGATCTAAAATTTCAAAACTCTCTTCTCTTGTGTTTGGGTTGATATGAAACGATGCAAAGAGAGGAGGTAAAGGTAAATGTGATATGAAATCAGTCCGCCTGGGATATGAAATCAATCTAAAATTGTAAAGTCTCTTCTTCTCTTCTGTTGGGTTGATATGAAATGATGCAAACAAAGAAGGTAGAAAAACTAATTATTGGGAGAGTGAGTGGGAAACTCAGAGAAGACTGGAAGTCCACTCCATAACGATGAAATTAATTAGAGTCATGATTTTGTTATATTCTTTTTATTAGACTGGTCTCTGTTGTCTTCATATATTTGTTTTTTAACCTTTTTATTAGACAGGTGGAGGATAAAATTAATAATAGTCATGACAAAGAATTTCGTTCATTCTATTTTTCGACATATATTTGTTATTTTTATATAGATTTAATTCTCAATTTAATTTTAATTAATTAAAAAAATAATTTAAGTAACAGTATACTGTAAAGTTGAGTATTATTCTGATTCAGAATTTCTAATTCTCAAGGAAGTTAGTGATCTCTTTATTCTTTTAAAAAAGTAAAGTGATATAGAGATCACTTTATTACTTGGTAGTGGAAGAGGTAGTCACAGAGATTACTTTATTTAAAAAAATTATATATATTGGGAAAATAAATTTGGAATTCTGATTCCAACCGTTCAAATTTATTTTATTCGTGAATTTCAATAAAGATTAATTCTTGAACTAATCAATGTTTAATTAATTTGCATTGAGATGAAAACATTCTGATCAGAGACAACAGACAAAGCTCTAGTCACATATATGGTATCATCGTTACTCGTGCTGACAACTCACCACCTAATTAGTGAAGCTGGCTTAATCACATCAAACGTACCCATATATATATATATATATGTGTGCGCGCGCGCGCGCCATGTTTGGTTGTGGAGTAAAATTGATGAGGATTAAATTGCTTACTTCATATTACTTCTCCTATTTTACATCTTATTTGGTAGTTGCAGTCATGACTTAAATTATTTTATTTGGTGGAGTAAGATGGTGAAAAATGTATTTCTTTTTATGACAGTGGGCAATAGAAGTGGAGTAAGTGTGGAGTAAATTAATCCACCTAGATAGCTGGAGTAAGTTATTCCGGATTAAGTCACCTCTTACTCCATCTTACTCCTATTTTACTCCTTGTTTGACTCTTTAAGTATAGAATAAGGGTTTACTCCACCTCTTACTCCACTAACAAACATGACCATAGAGAGAGAGGAGAGATCAAGTTACAACAAAGTTATAACAACGAATTTTTTCATTTTCAAAGTCCAAATTGTCGATCCAAACCATTCAACATGATTATCTAAATAAAATGTGCTTCTAGATCAAATTTTACATTTTTTTGAACTTTTTTACGATTTATTAAGTATCTTACAAAAACTAGTCAAATTCAGACCATTGAATTTTATACCTATCTTAATAAATAGTAAAAAAATTCAAAAAAATATAAAATTTGATCTGAAAGCACATTTTATTTAGATAATCATGTTGAACTGTTTGGATCGACGATTTGGACTTTGAAAATGAAAAAAACCGTTATTGTAACTTTGTTGTTACTCAAATTTATTATAACTTGATCTCTCCTCATATATATATATACACACACACAAGTTAATACATTAATTAAAGTTGGATTCTTTTCCGCAGAGTTTTAATTGTAAACAAACAAGCACCACTATAATCAACAAACTATTTTATATACCCGTATACTTAATCATCATAGCAAAATATAAAGTCACAAGCATCAATAATAGAAATTGTATAATTATGTTACTATGATCGTGAATTCAGGGATCAGTTATTTCAAATACCATGATATATGGCATATGTGATATGTGTATGCAGTCGATAAAAAAACGATTTCTTTTATTAAGAACATTTAGAAAAATAAAAGTTCAATATATGTACGACATCGATTATAATTTTTTTTCCAAAATATATATGGCCTGAATCCTACCGGCCATATATTTTTTTTACAAGGTCAATAAGAATCATACCAACTAGGCTTTTTTGATACGGCCGGTAGTTTTTTAAGGATGAATGTGGTTCGATTTTTTTGTAGTAATTTTTTTTGTCAAATTTACTTTTAAAATATTTTAAAATTGAATTGGTTTTCAATAATATTATTTTGACAATCTTAACGATATTTTTTTTATAATCAAATTTGGAATGTTGAAAAAAAAAAACTATTGTATGTCATACCACATTTAATAATATTGAAAATTTAGAATCAAATTTAAAAGGTTTATTTTTATTATTATAATTGTCAAAATGAACAAGATAGAGAAACACAATACCATGTTGTGTTTTACTCTGAGAGAATATGCTAAACATCACACAAGAAGTAATATGCTAAATCAAAATTAAAAACTAAATAAATTATTTTTTAAATTACATATTAATTTGTTGATCATAAAATTATTGACAACTAATTTATTTTCATCAAAATGAATTAATTTGCCAGCACAAAAAATAACAAAAACAATAGTGCCCTTATTTACTATCAATTAAACTATCAAATATTTGGGTTTTTTCCCACTGAAAAAATATTTAAAAAGGTACATCAGTAGCGTAAATATTTGGGTCTTTATTTACGCTCTTTAGACAAGAAGATGGAACTAATTTTTGTGGCTTTGATATGAAAGCGGAATTGTACAATTTGCTAATTGCAATTTTTTGAAAGCAAATTGATGATCTTTTTCATTAGTCGTACCACAACAAAATGATTGAGAGAGAAAGTGGTCAGTTCTGCCCGATTTTTTTATTCATCAATATATTAAAGAAAAAAAAGTTAAACATACATCAAAGTTTAAAAAAAAAAATTAAACCGCTTAAATTTGTAAAAAATATTAAACCGCTTAAATATGTAAACAAAATTATACCGCTTATATTTGTTTCTTTTTGTTTGCCTCTACTCTGAATCCATATTTTGAATAAGTGGAGCACTAATAAATTATTACTTGGGATGATAGAACTCTTCACTCGGATTTTGGGACCCAATTTACTGCAATATATAATTTGTCAATGACATTGGGTGCAATTGTGAGATGATTTATTCATAAATAATTTTCTGTGATTTATTATCTGTTAGCAAACTCAATGGTACCGATATTATTGACAATTATGATGTGTAAATTTTTTCACCTTTCAAGATCTAACAATTTTATTTTTGGAGTAATTTGTGCTTTCTTTGGACCCTCGAGGTACCATGCACCTTGAATACTCCTCATTTTGGGTGAACCTAATTTGATACAGTACACCCCTGCCACAATGCTACATGGCATGCCACACATACTGGAGTGTATCGAATCAAAATTTCGATACACCCTACACCGAAAATTATTGACATCACTAATACAAAAACAGAAACAAAAATAAAATTAATTACCCTCGCTAATAACAAAGAGAGTTCTCACCAAACAGGCCACAACAAGAGATAGAGACGAAAAAGAGGGAGTAATCTTTACACGACCATACATTTTCCATATAGAGATCATTAATCAAGAATAAAAGTATACTGGAATTCCGTCTTATGCAAATCAAGAAAACATGGAAAGTCCTATCTCCCTATCCTATTTCAGTACCAATTTTTCATTTCTGAGAAGGAGAAATATGAAAGAGGCAGAGAAAGAAAAAGGGGAAAATAAGAAAATTAATCTACGACCGCCGAACATCAATTCCCTGCACACAGAACTAAGCAGGAGAGACATGGACAAACAGGAAAGGAGAGACCTAGGCATTGACACCAAAAACAATTAAAGGAATTGAGCAACAGGAAAGATTTCGATATACTGGCAAAAGAAAAAGGAGAAATCTAGCTCACCAACATATTATACCGCTTAAATTTGTAAACATACATCAGCATATAATCCGCTCCGCTTAAATTTGTTTCTTTTTGTTTGCCTCTACAGTCTACTCTGAACCCATATTTTGAATTAGTAGACCACTAGTAACTTATTACTTGGGATATAGAACTCCGGGATTTTATATATGATCAAGTGGACTCCTCACTTCTCCATCTTCTGTGCTTTCTTGTGGACTAATTTGTGCTTTCTTGTGGCCCTCAAAATGTGTATCCTCAATTTTTTTACCACCTTGAATTGAATCCTCCTCAACTTTTGTGTCAAATGTTTTTAAAGGAAGAAACTCTCCCCGAAAATTTAAAATCCCAAAAACATAGGATATGTGTACCCCATATATATAGCCCCATGTAATCCCTTTCTTTGAACCCATTTTTTGCGTTGTAAAAACATAATAACCCATGTAAAACCAATCCAAGTTAGTCAGGTGATATATATGAACTGTAGTCAACTTTATTTTGGTTGTAATTTCACTGGATGTGAATGTGAATGGTGCCTTGTTTTAAGTTACTAGGTTATTATTATTTTCTTCGTTGAAATTGCAAATTGTCTGACAAAGAACTCACTTTCACATGCATGCAATACAATTAAGTATCATGGGTTTTACCAGCTTGTATCTTCCCAGCATAGTTTGTTCACTCGTACTGTCAGGTGGATTTCTCATGTACAAAATCAAAGAATAAAGTCCCTTTCAATAATTCAAATTCAAACTAATCTTAGATCTATGGTGCACTATTTTAAAGAACATCCATATATTAAGGTAAGCTTGAAATTGTTTATCAATCTGCCTGAAATAACACGAGTAGCTAGCCCAGAACATCCATATTTTTGTAGTAGTGTTCATATCTTATTCATCGCTCAACCTTCCGGTAAACTCTAGTAGCAAATGCAAAAACCAAAAAACAGCTTGAGGGGCTTAATAAAGTGCTTGACAAGGCCAATTTTGATCTTGCTAATAAGCGGCAAAGACAAATCGAAGCATTTCAAGAGAAGGCCGAGCGCTGGGCGGCAAGGCAGCGGCATGATCAAATTAAAATAGTACTGGTAAACAATTCTGGGGCAACATATTTTTCTTCAGCTAATAGAATAGCAACAAACAAAAATACTCCTTTGAATTTAAAATTTATATTTTAGTTATACAAATTTTAAGTTAAAATACAACACATAAATTTAGATAAACACTAGTGGTTTTGTAAATAAATAAAAAGTTGTAGGTCATGCACCCTCTTATTTCTGAACGCCTTAAAACGAATTACAACTTGCCAACATTAATTATTTCTCTGTTTTAGGTTGATAAGATTCAACTTATTTAAATAAATAATGATGAAAACCAAATTTTTTCGCTTGTAAATAGAATTAAATAAATGCTTAATTCTTTTATTATCAAATCGGTCGTATAAAAGCTTGCGGTCTGGTAATAATTTGGTTGGATTATTTTTTTAACGTATTGACAATAATTGTTGTATATCCTTATAATTAATATTGTCAGGATTTCATCATACCAGAGTTTGATGAATTCTCGTGCAATGTTCAAAATCTCTACAGTCAAGGACATGCCAATTATCAATCAATGTTGAAAATAAAAATCTCCATATAATCAAGTACTGGCCAATTTTCATGCAATGTTGAAAATCTCCACCTAGCTAATCCTCGATCCTTAAATTATATAAAAAAAATAAAAATAAATGAGAAGACATGACTAATCAATTATCAATGAATTAGAAAATTTCTTAAATAACATTTAAATAATGGAAAGAAATTATAACCAATCTGAGAATCAAATAAGTATGACAAGTACGTGTGACGAGTACGTGTCTAAATAAGTTTACACTTCTACACGTAAACAAATATCAAATGGATGCATAAATTAAATAAAAAAATGCAGATTATAAGATCGGAGAGCTGATATTCACAGCTGTTGGAGAATCAAAATATCTACATACTTGTTATGATATAATTCACAATAGATATTGGATGTTTCGGAACCTCATATTGGGGTTTTTCCTTAAAATAAATATCTGTTCGGTAGTTCGATCCATTTTTTAAAGCAGGAATTAAGCTTCTAATGAATGTTCGTGTACAGTTATTTTGAAATTTCCTTTTTAGATAGAAGTCTTTCTTTAATTTCCTGTACCATCATTTTGAATTTTCTCTTTGAATAGGAAGCTTTAATTCTTTGAATATCTTGTACTATCAATTCGAATTTTCCTTTTAAGCAGGAAGCTTCTTTTGAATTTTCTGTACAATCATTTTGCATTTTCCTTTTGAGAAAGAAGCTTTTTTCGAATTTCCTGTACTATCTTAATTTTGAATTTTCCTTTTGAGCAGGAAGCTTTCTTCGAATTTCCTATATTATCATTTTGAATTTTTTGTTTTCTAATTTTTCGGATAAAACTTTTGGAGTGAGTCTATGGTACTATGCATATCACGGGTTGATCCGTAATACGGTTCAATATTTTCTTTTTCAAAATCTTAATGGTCGATCCGAACAGTTGAACATGATTTTCATATGAATATGTACTTGCAGACCAAATTTTATATTTTTTGGAATTTTTTTACTATTTTTTAAGGTAGGTAGAAAATCACTTGATCTGAAAATTCTGGACCATCCAAAAACAGTTATTTTCTACCTACCTTAAAAAATAGTAAAAAAATTCCAAAAAATATAAAATTCGGTTTGCAAGTACGTATTCATATGGAAATTATGTTGAATGGTTTGGATCGACCATTAAGATTTTAAAAAAGAAAATATTGAACCGTATTACGGACTAAATCATGATATGAATAGTACCATAGACTCACTCAAACTTTTGTCTGAATATAATTCTTCAGGTATGTGGGAAGTCCCACAGAATGCCACCTGCACGTGATATTATATTTGTGATAGATGTTAGAAATGGCAGTATGTATAGATAAAATGTTACAACATTTACCAGTAAGTGGAAATAAATCATATCTGCTAACTAAATACAGTTCTTCTAAAAAATCACAATAATTTCTCCCTTCGGTAATGAATTTATATAATTGAGGACCTAGTTGATATAAGTATTAATAAAAAGGTGTGTAATGGTTGCTAATAAACGTCCATATTTTTTTTATTGGTCCCATTTGTAGAGATGAACAAAGCGTGAACACGTAGGAGGGTGCACGTTCTCAGTATTTTTTTTACGTTTTATCAGATTGGCCGTCCAATAAAATCGATAAGAGACGTGATTACTGCTATTTTTTTTACAGAATTAATTATGAATTTCATTTATTTAATTAAAAAATAAAAATATAAGGAATAGTATAATATAAAATTATATATCATTCCGAATAAAAGACATAGGCAAGGAAAATATCATGTGAGGCGCCAAGGAAATTTCCAACCCTTATATATGGTGTGGGCCAAAAGGAAAATGCCATGTGAGGCTCTAAGAAAATATCATCTTAATCCTGATAAAGGACCTAAGAGTGTGTGGACCAAAAATACTAAAATTGCTTTCCAGTTTATTTCTTTGGAAAGGAATATACCATGCATCATGTCCATAAGTTTTCTTATCTTTTTTTTGTTGGTCTTTGAAATCGAAACGGTGATCATAGAGCTCACTTATGTAAAATATATATGCTGGTTGAAATTTGAGACAGAATTAGAGAATATATGTGTGAATCATATATAAAATTCAAAATACATCTACATGAATGTCACGCCTTCATTCACGTGTAAAATAATTATGGCAAGTACGTGTCTAAATAAGTTAACACTTCTACACAGAAAAAATATATCAAAAGGAAGCATAAAATAAAATAAAAATGCAAATTATATGATCGGAGGGTTGATATTCACAGTCGTTAACGGATCAGGACATCTACATAATAAGATATAATAGATATTGGTTGTTTCTGACCTCATATTGGTTGTTTCTATCCATTCAGTAGTTCGATCCATTTTTAAAGCAGGAATTAAGCTTCCAATGAATTTTGTGTCTTGTTATTTTGAATTTTCCATTTCAGATAGATGGTTTTTTTTTAATTTCCTGTACCATCATTTTTTTTTTTTTTGAGAAAACTGATAGTAGCTATCAGCTAGAAAGCTGTACCATCATTTTGAATTTTCTCTTTGAATAGGAAGCTTTAATTCTTTGAATATCTTGTACTATCAATTTGAATTTTCCTTTTAAGCACGAAGCTAATTCCTTTGAATTTCCTATACAATCATTTTGGATTTTCCATTTGAGAAGGAAGCTTTTTTTGACTTTTCTGTACTATCTTAATTTTTAATTTTCCTTTTGAGCAGGAAGCTTTCTTCGAATTTCCTATATTATCATATTGAATTTTCCTTTTTTCCAATTTTTCGGATAAAACTTTGTTCTGAATATAATTCTTCAGGTATGCGGGAAGTCCCACAGATTGCCACCTGCACGTGATATTATATTTGTGAATAGATGTTGGAAATGGTAGTATATATAGATAAAATGTTACAACATTTAAGGGTAACTGGAAATAAATCATATCTGCTAATTAAGTACAGTTCTTCTAAAGAATCACAATAATTTCTCCCATCGGTAATGAATTTATATAATTGACGACCTAGTTGATTAAAGTATTAATTATATGGTGTGCAATTGTTCCTAATAAACTTCCTTTTTTTGTTTAAATATTCCATTTATTGGTCCGATAAAGTAGATAAGAGACGTGATAACTGTTATATTTTTACATAATTAATTATGAATTTCATTTATTTAATTAAAAACTAATAATATAAGTAATAGTATAATATAAAATTATATATCATTCCGAATAAAAGATATGGGCAAGGAAAATATCATGTGAGGCGCCAAGGAAATTCTAACCCTCGTCTATGGTGTGGGCCGAGAGGAAAATGCCATGTGAGGCTCCAAGAAAATATCATCTTAATCCTGATAAAGGGCCTAAGAGTGTGTGACTGTGTGGACCAAAGATTACTAAAATTTCTCTCCAGTTTATTGCTTTGGAAAGGAATATACCATGCATCATGTCCATAAGTTTTCTTATCTTTTTTTTGTTGGTCTTTGAAATGGAAACGGTGATCATAGCCATAGCTAATATCTTTGCTGGTTGAAATTTGAGACAGAATTAGAGAATATATGTGTGAATCATATATAAAATTTAAAATACATCTACATGAATGTCACGCCTTCATTCACATGCAAGATTCATGACAAGCCATAGCTAATATCTTTGCAAAACTAAGAATAAGAATTTCATATTTGCTAGCACTCAGAATAAGAATTCCATAAAAGACAACAACAATACTTGTCGCAGTTAATAAATGATAATGTAATTTAAAACCTCCTCAATACTTGTGGCATTTGAAACCTCCTCTTCTAAACGTAAAACTTTTTGTTAACAGACTTGGCAGTATTTCAAGTTTGAATCATGTATAAAATTCAAACTACATCTATATGAATGGGACGTCTTCATTGACAGCCAAATAATTTTTGATATCGTTCCAAAAGGCATGTCACATGGGCAACATAAAAGTCTTCTCACGCGCTAATGAAATTTCGTACTCTCAAGTTTGTGGGCCTAATAATGTTACTAAAAACCCCTTTGCTGCTTGTCACTTGATAAGGAATTTACCAACCTGTACCCAAGTTTTCCTGACATTTTTATTAATATCCAACATTAAATAGAAAATACCCAAATGTGCCCAGCTCTGTTACACATTAATAAAAGTGTCCAAACCGGTTAATTATTGGTGACTTTTGAACATGAATCAATAACTCAGATTCAAAGCATTTTTTTTCAATAACAAAATATTTTAAGTTTTCTTACAGCCGTGAAAAATAAATCAAATTATTTAGTATTCTATCTAATTTCAAGAAATACAAAAAATATTTCTATTATTTTAATAAAAAAAAACATGGTCAAGGAAAATATAATGTGAGGCGCCAAGGAAATATCATTCTCAAAGGCATTATCTAATGATTATTGACACACACAAACAGAGAGAACGCCTTTTACCCTTGATTTTATAGTTTTATTATGCTAAGTTTTGAATAACTTATCCAACATTAAAATTTTAATTATTTAGATTAATTGATTAAACTATTGACAGAAGAATTCTTAATGGTGGTTATCTTTCATAGAGCAAGCGACGACTCCACTAGTGGAAAAAGTACTATTAGTGTCGGTTATGAAGGCATATTAGTGTCGGATATAGGGGCGACACTGATACAGGCGACACAAATTCCGGAAAGAATCAGTGTCGGTTATACAACCGATACAGAATCCAACTTTTAGTATCGGTTATTAAGTGGAACCGATACAAAATTTGAATTTCCGATCCAAAAAATTATTTTTATAAATTTTTTGTATCGGTTTGTACAGAAGAGCCGACACTAAATAGTTTAATCTGTATCGGTCAGGAGTTAGAAACCGATACTGTTTAATATTTTTGTATCGGTTATGAAGAAAAACTGATACTAATTGGTTTTTTGTAGCGGTTAGTAGGTAAAGAACCGATACTAGTATATTTTGTGTCGGTTTTTAATTTGGAAACCGATACGTATTCTGCAATTACGTCTTTTGCTTTAGGTGGCCTCCCACGTGGCTTGGGCGACGATGGTTCGTTTTTTTTTTTTTTTTTTGAGTAGAAGACTAGAAACCCTTAGACGGTTTGCATTAAAGAGAAATAGTTCAAAAAAATATATATATATATATGAGAGAACAACTTGGGAAGAAGTTCTCGGGGCAAAAAAAATAAAAAAAAATAGGGAGAACGGCTTCCCAAGCCGTTCTTGGGGCAAAAAAAATTAAAAAAAATAGGGAGAACGGCTTGGGAAGTTGTTCTGCCCAAAAAAAAGAATGCTTTTTATAAATCCATCCACCCGGCTTAAATTTAATTTTTTTATTTATGCTTTATAAAAAAAATCTCCTCTTGATGTGTTCGTTTGATGCTAGCGCTGGCGCAAAGGGGACGACCCATCGGAATCGCTGAATTTCGATGAATTTTCGAAATCGCTGATTTATTTGAAAAGATTTTACAGCCCGTCAAGATCATCTGAAAAAAAAAAAAAAAATATATTAGAGAAAAAACACAAGAGTGGAAAGGAAGAAAGTAGAGATGATACTATACCTCAGAGTATGGGGGAAGAGCTGGACGAGGGGCCTCTTCATTCTCGGTCGCTATGGACGGAAAGAAAAGCTTTGAAAATGAAATAGATTTGAATTGGGGTTTAAAAAAGGAAAGGTCTTGGTTTGGATGGGGAAGAACGAAGGAGGGGGAGAATTAGAAATAGGTAAAGCAGTGAGATAGTGGATGGACGGACAAAGATGCTTTTTGGCAGTGGACATCAAACGGTCTAAAATCTTTTCTGAGAATGTCACACGGATTGCTGACGTGGTGCGAGATGGGCGCTGCTTTTCTCAAGAAATATTTAATTTAGTGTCGGCTAATACCAAAGAACCGCCACAGATTTTTGACAATCTGTATCAGTTCTTAGTAAAGAACCGTTACAGAATATCTGTGTGGCTTTTTAGTATCGGCTCCTAGCTAAAGAACCGACACAGAACTATTAGTATCGGTTCTCCATTAATAACCGATACAAAAATGGAACATTTGGTATCGGTTCTCTATATGAAACCGATACTAATAGTTTTGTGTCGGTTCTTTAGCTAGGAGCCGATACTGAATTTTAAATTTTGTGTCGCCTATTTATTGGAACCGATACTAAATGTTTTTTGTATCGTTTTTTTTTAATTAACCGATACTAAATTTTTTTTGTATCACTTCATTCAAAGAACCGATACTATTAGGGCGACACTGAAAGTGTATTTTCCACTAGTGCTCATACTATTTATTAATATCTACTTCAGTACCCATCGTATATATTTGTTCATTTTCTAAGATATGACAAGTTGATTTCTTGGTGTAATGTGCGCTTTCTTTGGCCTCTCAAGGTATCACTTTTGAATCCTCTTTTTTTTTTTTTTTTTTGCGTGATTGATGGCTCAAATTTAAATAAGCATGGCGGACATTTTATAAAAGAAATGATGTGTCAAATGTGTTTCTTGAAGAAACGATACACCACCTTTATAATTGATGATTATTTATTATTTCAAAGCCCGTGTATCAATTTGTACTTGTTTCTAACTCTTTTTGGGTTTTCATGTGTTTAGGTTCTAGAACTAGATGTTAATATATACCACGGGTTCATTTTCTTGTACTGCTTTAAGCCCATATATATATTTTCAAAAGAAAGCCCATGGGCTTCATATAGTATCATGGGTGTTACCAGCATGCATCTTTTACAGCATAGCTTGTTCCCGCATACAGTCAGGTTATTGCAAACTATTCTTGGATACAATTCAGTTACTTCAAATTCAAACTATTATTGGATCTAAAAGAGCACTATTTTAAAGAAAATCCTTATATTGAAGATAAACAAGAAATTGGTTATGAATCTGCCAAAAGCAACATAAGAGCAGCGAGAAAAAAGAAATACGTATCCACCACAAAGTCAATTCTTTGAACTGAAGCCTCGAAATAGCCGCATTTGTACGTCCTTGTCAACAGGACCCAGTTATAGCAGTTGCTGTACAGAGTGTCCATAGTTGCTCGCCAGAAATTTATAGAGATTTGTCAAAAAGAGAGTTTTCAGCATAGAAGAAAAAATCAGAATCATAATCGGTCACTTGACCATGGAATTGGAATTGGGAGAATCGATCAAAATCGGCTGAATTGGATCGGAAACTCAGATTTTTTTTTTGGCAGAAGATTGTTTTTCACTAAAATAATATAAAAAAGGGAAAAAATTATTTTTAATAAAATTATGTTAAGACAAATAAAAAATTAACACGAGACATTATTGCTGAAATTATTTTTTTCTTAATGTTCAATAAGTTTAAATTAATGTCAAATAAATTTTAATCAAAATGATAAACTCCACAGCATGAATTTTCTCAGTTTCTTTTAATGAAAAATTAACGAGACGGTAAACTTATCTCCATTTCGTCACAGTTGGCTAGCTACCTCTTCAAATATAGCGAGGATTGTCTCCAGTTCTTCTGCATTGATTTTTCTGGTTCTGCGATGTGGGTCACGTATATTTAATTTGGGCCCACCTACAGCGTCGTTCTTTCTATAGTTTTTCTGCCCTGCACTAGACCGAACAGTCCGAGAATCCTTCTTCTCCAATCAGCATTTTGACCCAGTCCAAATAGCAAATTTTTCCTCAAAATCCAACATGGGTCGTAACACTTCGCTTCTTCTCTAGAATCGCTACAAATTGGTTCCAAAATGGCTCCAAAACGTCAAGAAATGGTGAAGAATGACTTGATTCTGCCGGTTTGAACCAGTTTTTCGCTGAAAATTTGACTACTGTGAAACTCGGTCCAAAATCGGATCGCCGACGGCCGATTCTGGTCCGGATCAGCCGATTTTCCTTCTATACTTTTCAGCAAAAGAAAAAACAGAGCATACAAGAAACTCCTGTCAAGAGATAAAGAAAAGTACTCTTTACACAGCCATACTTTTGCCATAAAGAGAGCATTGATGAAGAAGAAAAATATACTGGAAATCCCTCGTATTCCAAGCAAGTAAACATGGAAAAGCCAATCTGCCTGGTCTTTTTTCAGTAGCATTATTTCATTCTAAGAAACAGAAGACAGAGAGAAAGAGAAATAGAAGGAGGCAGAGAAAACAAAGAGAAGGATAAAAAAGAAGAAAAATAATTTATGTGTGCAGGAGGATTTCAATTCAATGGACAAGAGATCGCGGGATTGACACCAAAAACAAAGGAATATTATTATATTAAGCAACAGGAAAGATTTTGATATACTGGTAGAAGAAATAGGAGAAATCTGGTTAAGGAACAGAAGCATAGTATAAATTTCTCATGACCCCTAATTCTGATTTCTGAAAGCTCAATCCCTTTAATTCCAACTGCAAAAAATAAAAATTTATTCTGCTATTTAAATGTACTTCTAACACCAATCAGCATTATTATAATTTAAAACTTTTGAGCGTCCATCTTTGTGAATTCCCTAGTATCCAGTATGAACAACACATGATGTAATGAACCAGCCCGATTCAACTGTCAACACAATAAAATAAAAGCTGCAGATCCGGAAAGTCGTCTTTCTATAGAAGCACATAACTTGCCTTCATTTACCAGCATAAAACCATCAATTAAAGACAATATGACAAATTTTATTATAACAAGAAAAATGGAATTCTCAATTATTATTTACATTTTATTATGGTATTACCCTTTCTTGCAAGAGGCAATGGTGAATCAGTTCTCCTGTGGGTCCAACGCGGGGCCTCCAGTTTTCAAGTTCACACTATGCCTAACAGAGCCAAACTTCAACTATGCCTAACAGAGCAACTTGAATATAATGAATCTTTGGAAACTGGTACATCCTGCTAAAACAAGTACCATGAGTTAAAGGATGCAAAGAAACAAAACACAAAAGGCCAATTCTGGTAACAACATCCACCCAAGAGCTCCTTACTCCTCATTTTAATTGTCAGCTCCCCATGAAATTAATGTAGTCAGGAATAACGAACCTCACTTTTTCAGTTATCTTAGTGACCCTGATTGATGAATTAAATAAGTTACCGGAATTGACTTCATTTTACCAGAATCTGGTACAGAAGCATTTATTTCCTCAACTTGTGCCCGTAAGACTTCATAGTGGTACTCGTCCAATACATCCTCTGTATTGCACACAACTATCTTCATCTCCTTCGACCAGTGCTTCTCCTTCTGCTGATCTATTTGGACTGTCAAGCACTGGTTGAAGGAGCTCAAGACAGTTGCATGAAATGTTATCCGATTTGTGATCTCCCTCCCGCTCTAGCATCCTCATCAATTTCTTCAATTCAGCCTCAATTTGGCGCCCAAAGAGAAAAGATTGGAAATCACTCCGCCTAGACCCTTTGATATAGAATTGCAAAGTCTCTTCTCTTCTGTTGTGTTGATATGAAATGATGCAAAGAGAGAAGGAAGAAGACTCTCGGTCTCATTTTTATATATATATTTTTTTAATAAGACAGGTGTCCGTCTTCAGCTTTTTGGTTTTGGAATTGGTGGTGCCTTAACTCCAATTATTTGGAGGAGCTTTACTGGCCCTAAAGAAATTAGTAAGAATACTAGGAGGGTAAATTTGTCATTTATCTTATTTAACTATCCTTAGTCCTAATTTATTTGAAGATTTATTTTTTTATTTCAGCGGCCATGCTTACACACCAACGAAATTTTAATCGGATCAGAATTTTTTATTTTTACAAATTATTAATAATAAATATGGAAAATATATGGAGTATCTTGAATTTAAATGTAATAGAAGGACCGGGACCAATGACCTTTATTTAAAGTTTGAACCGGAATCAATGGTCTAGATTAAAATATTTCTCATTTTTGTTATTTTGCAGCAACACACCAAGTAGCAATTTGATGAAAATGTTGGCCATGAAAAATCCAACCCAATTTTTTTTTTTTATATGAATCATTAATCATGGTCCAAACTTCGGATCTGTGTCATTAGTCCTGGTCCCTCTTGTACCCTGGTCCCTCTTGTACAACAAAATTTCAATATATGACATCTATTTTTCTATATTTATTAATAAAAATTTCTAAAATTAAAAATTCTAACCGATCCATTTTTTGGTTGGTGTTAAAGCATGGCCGCTGAAAAAGAAAAGTTTGTATCGGTGGAAATTTTAGAGATTAAAGTTTTGAATAAGATTACAATTTTTTTGATGTAGTTATAAGAATTATTAAACACTTACTTTTAAGAACTGAGCATAATCTTGTAAAGCATAAAATTTGTAAAACTTCAGAATATCGGTGATTGAACAATTTGCTTAATTCAAGTATAATTGTTAGCAAATTAACTACCATAAATTAAGTTTGCAAGGCCCAGTATAAGTTAGCTTGAGTGCCTACCCTTGATTAATTATTGTGCCTTCTTCTGGGCCCAAAAAAATCTAAATAGCAAGGCCCAATCTCCACTGAAATAAAACTGTTGGTTTGCTCCACTGTTTTGTTCGCTGGAGAAATGAAAAGAAAAAAAAAAAAAAAAAAGTAAATGTAGCGACACAAGAGAGAAAAAAAAATAACACTACTACAAAAAAACAGTTTGTACACGGCCTTTAACTGGAGAGCTACACGGATTTGGAATCGTGTGCGATACTGGAGTGTAGGAAAGTCCACCATTTACACACGGATAATTTATACGTGTACGATTACACTAATCCTACACGGATTTTCTACTCAAGATCCGTGTAGATAGGGTATGGAGCTACACGGTTTTTTAACAAAAAACCGTGTATGAAATATATTCCTACACGGTTTTTTTAGTACAAATCCGTGTAGGAAGATCCTAAATCAATTTTTATTTTTAACACATCCTACACGGATTTTTTCAAATATCCGTGTACAATTTTTTTTTTTTTTGTATTTTTTTCTATTTTTGGCTAGCCTCCACTTTTGCTAGCCATTATATATAATATCATAATGTTTTTTTAACCCAAAACAGATAGAAATTGCCAAAACAACATAACAATTCAAATTTAATAATTACACAAATTAATTTATACGAATCCATATTGTGGAGTACAAAATTGGGAAATAAACCACCTTGCCCACATCCCTCTCACTTCGTCGACTTGCTCGGGTGAGTAAGCAGCTTGTCTCCGGTTATACTACAATTATAATTTGAGTTAGTAACAAGAGAGGTTCCTTAGAGGCAGTTGGATTCTATGTAAATTACCAAAAGTCTTCAAACAAAATTAGAGGAAGAAGTGAACTGACAAAAGAAAGAGAGAGAGGCAGCAATGGAGGCGCACACACCACCTAAACCCTGACAAAAGAAAGAGAGAGAGAGAGACAAAGAGAAGAGGAAGAATTTTGAACTCAGAGGAACAATTTTAAAATCAGAGGAAGAAGAAGTGAACTGGGGACTTACAAAATTTGGGGACTTACAAAATTTCGGAAGATATAATCTCGTGGGCAAGTGTGCAAGGTTTCCTACACGGATTTTTATTACAAATCCGTGTGCAATAGGTATCCTACACGGATATTTAAGTACATATTCGTGTAGCTCTCCTCTTTTCCTACACGGTTTTTATTAAATATCCGTGTAGGAATAGTCTTTCAACACGGATATTTACGTAACTATCCGTGTAGGAAAAGATCGGTACAACTTCTTGCCAGGGACATGAATATTTATTTCAAAACATGCGCGCCCTATGTAATTAATTACAAATTTAATATTGAATATACCGAAAATAAACACAGAAAAACGAAGAGTCACCTTAATCCCTATATATCTTCCGAATTGGTTCCTCTTAAACCTATCTTAATTTCTCTAAGTGAAAAAATGTCAAATGTCGATGAAAAACATCCTGTTGAGACACTACCACCAATGGAAGAGGACTTCAGGCCAGTGCCTTGGATCCCACCCGGTTACGAACGACCACCACCAGGTTATCCCAGAAGTTGGCCATGGCCACCATGGCCAACTCGCCCACGTCGCAGCCCCAGGGGCCATCCGCCACCAAAGCCCTACATTCGTCGCACCAAGAAAAAAATCTGTTGTTTAGAGTTTCTTTTTTTTGTTATTGTAGGAGTTTCTTTTTTTTGTTTTATTATATCAATTTTTGGGTAACTTTTGTAATATTTATATCAGTAGTAATATATGAAAGTTTACTTGTTTCCATTTTTGTTCTTCTGCATTTATTTTCTGTATTAATTGTACAATTTTAAATTTGTTAATATTTAATATTTCTAACACAGTGATGAATATTTTTATTTGTAAAATAGTGTACAAGAATGAATACATAAATTATAAAGAAATTAATATTTACAAAGTTCATATCTAAATGAATAAATTTCTTAATTTATAAGAATGAATATTTAAAGAGCTTGACAGCAATGAAAACATGTTCATTTTTATATTTAAATAATAACAAAATATGAAATTGAAAGTATATTATATTTAAAAAAAAAAAAAAAGGAAATCCTACACGGATATTTAACTACATATCCGTGTAGGAATATGACATAATATAATAAAATATTTGGATAACATTTAATAAAATTTCACATCCGTGGGCTATTCTACACGGATATTTAGTTGAATATCCGTATAGGAAGATGAAGAATCACCCTTCCTACACGGATTTGTAACTGAAAATCCGTGTAGCTCTCTCACTATTCCTACACGGATATTTAATGAAATATCCGTGTATAAAAGATTAATTTCCACACGGACACTGGTTTTTAAGTTAATATTCGTGTAGGATTCCTAGAACACTGGAAAAATCTTATTTTATACACGTTTTTTTATAAAATTGAGAAAATCCGTGTATAAGTTGCAGTGTAGGAAGACGTTTTTTGTAGTAGTGTAAGACTTCGGCTTCTATTCCTATTTGCTTCCGTTCAGAGTCAGAGAGCAAAAAACTCTGTCGTCACTAGAGAGTCAGAGAGAGAAACTCACGTGCCTCTCCCCTCTCAGCCCTCTTCACGCTTGTATATGTCAAAGAGAAAATAAATATTCAACTGAGATAATTGAAAACAAATAATAAAACTAGAATTGTTAAATTAATATACTTCATATCTTATTCATCGCTCAACTTTACGGTAAACTGTAGTACTCTATTTTTTAACATTTAACTGTTCATTTTCAAGATATTTAATTCGCAATTTAATTTTAATTAAGTAAAAACATTTCATATATATAATAATATAGTTGTAAAATTTTGCATTTCCAAAAGACATGTGACACGGGCAACTTAAATGTCTTCTGACGCACCACACCAGAGAAATTTCATACTATCATAAAGTGTGTGGGCCTAAGATTGAAGGTGCCAAGAAATACATAGCATCCTAATAGTTTGTGGGTCTAACAATATTACTAGAAACTCCTTTGCTGCTAAAGACTTGGAAAGGAATTTACCAACATGTACCTAAGTTTTCTCAATTTCAAGAGATTTAATAATGCTTTTGTATAACTTTGTAATTTATGTGAGTGTTGGTAATGGGAGTGGTGATCATTTATTATGCTTCGCTCAATTACTAAAACAAAAGGAGAAAGTAGAAAATTATGCTAGACATCTCAGATTGGCACAATTATTTATAATTGATGAATAATACAAAATATAATATTTTTGAAATCCAATATTTAAAAAAAAAATCTTTATCGACGCATATAAATATCTTTTCAATGCAAATGAGTCATTATTTTAACATCATTATATTTTATGCACGACAAACATAATTTTTTTCTAAAATAAGAAGAGAAGCAAATTAACACACTAGCCAAGCCCTCATCCAATTAAATAAATAAGAAGACAAAAGTAGATTGGACAGATGACGGTTGGTGAGTTCAAAAAAGCGAGACATATTTACAATATACTTTTAATGCTTCGGGATTCCTTTATAATGGATATATTGACAATATATTTTTTAAATTAAGTTAGAAACTTTCAAGAAAATATTAACAAGCTTCATAAAATAATTCACATTAATTAAGTTAAAAACGAGATATGTGGGCATTCACATTAATTTAGTGTGCATTTAAATAAAAAAGAGATCAATTTTTCACATATGAGTTGCATTTAATTTCGGTAAAAGATGAAGGAAAAAAAAAGGTAGGAAGAACTTATTTTTACTATTTTTCTTCAAGGTTCATAAAACATTGGTAAATATTTTGGAAAAGACTAAATGAAGATTTTTATAAAATAATTATTTTACACTCTCTATTCAGAAAAAAAAATAAGAATTTTTAGGTTTAAGAGTTCGTGTAGTCATGCTAAAGAGTTTCAAGATTCAAAAGAATTTTCTAATAAAAATCAAAATTTGCGCAAATTAAAATTTTCTCCTCTCTTTTTTTTATCTATTGGGTTTAAGTAAGTTGTGAGTGGAAGAAGAGATAAAATATGTATGTGTGTGGGGTAATTTTTGTAGTAAACCGTTAGGAATTCTGATGGTTTTAGATTCTTGGGTGTTTAATAAATTAAGAACCATCAGAATTTTTGGCAGTTTTATAAGAATTAGAACCACTCAGAATTCTGACAGTCGAAGCACACTTTTAAAAATAAAAAAATCGAGAGCAGGTTTGAAATTTTTAATTGACGGGAGATTTAAAATTAAAAAGACAAATTAAAACAATTCCTAGATTTTTTACATGTATATATCACATGATGTAGGATTCATCTGATGAAATTCTGACACCAACCAAACTCTTACCATTTTTGTACGGTTAAAGAAACTTTGGGCCCCGACTTTATTTCAATTAATTAATGCCCCTACCACCTTGTCCCTTTTCATGTACAGCTCGTGTTTATTTCAAATGCTCAAGTTAGAGGAAGTTTCCAGTTGGAAACAATAATCTTGTGCCCTCTCATAACAAATATTTCTTCATTTTGAAATTTAAATTTGTGTTGTGTTTTAATGTGTTGTGACTTAGATCACATGTTGTACTTTATTGTGACACGAAGTTTTCACATACCATACTGTGTTATGAACAATTATCAGGAGGAATGATCATGACAAGAAAAGGATAATGGTATGTTAGTCACGAGTAACTATTTTTTTCTAACTTTAAGTTAGTTTAATTAAGAAAACATTAGAAAAAAATTATATATAATTGTACAACAAAAAAACAATGTCTAAAAAAATTATGTATAAAACAGTAATTTAATATTTGGAATTCATTTAAGATAATAACGACATAGATTTTATGGTATTTCAGTTATGTGTAGTCAAGTTTGATCACGTTATGTGTTGTGTATTGTGACTAGACTAGATTGTGTGCCGTGTCATATTATTTTTTTTTTAAAAATGATGGTACCACGCAAAAGATCGTGGCACGTGATCAGTTTGTGTGTTGTATCGTAACATATTCAGTTACAGCATGACATTTTGGCATTTCTACCTCCCTTGTTTTATTTTAGGAATGTTCGCATGTCTTCAACATGGTTAGCTGTTTTTTTTAATACCCAAAAAAATAAATAACACTACTACAAAAAACATCTTCCTACACTCTACCTTATACACGGATTTTCTCAATTTTATAAAAAAACGTGTATGAAATAAGATTTTTCCAGTGTTTTAGGAATCCTACATGAATATTAACTTAAAAATTAGTGTCCGTGTGGAAATTAAGTTTTTATACACGGATATTTCATTAAATATCCATGTAGGAATGGTGAGAGAGCTACACGGATTTTTATTAAAAAATCCATGTAGGAAGGGGTTATTGTACACGGATTATTGTTTAAATAACAGTGTAGAAATGCTAGAGAGCTACACGGATTTTTAAATAAAAATCCGTGTAGGAAAAAAAAAAAAAAAAAAACTATTCAGCAACCTTCCTATACGGATTTTTAAATAAAAATCCGTATAGGATAACTATAAAAAAAATGCTAGAGAGCTACACGGATTTATAGTGAAAAATTCATGTAGAAAGGTAGTTTTAGGGTTTTTGTTATATAAGAAGGCATTTTTCCTCCAACGCCGTTTTGATTTCAGCTCATAGCACAACTGGGATCTGAGATATTTGAAGTTGTTATTTTCTCCTCTCTATCTTGCTAAGGTTAGCCATGAATATATATATATATATATATTTCTTTATCTAATTTTCTGTTACTTATTATTGCTTATTTAGGTCATGTGTAATTATTATTGCTTATTTCTCTTTTATTTTTCTTTTCAATTTTGTATGGTTTTCGTTGGTTACTGTCATCTTCGCCTTAGTTGGTTACTATCCTCTTCGCCTTGTATTGGATCTTGAGGAGTGTATGTTATGTGTTAGATCACATGGAATTTCATGTACAAAAGGCTATGTATATATATATGTTGCAAATGGCTTTGTATTTATTTTATTTTTGCAAAATGCTATGTATATACAAAATGCTCTATATTTATTTTTGCAAAAGACTATGTATATTCAATCTGAAATATATAATTACTGACTAGCAAAACTGGAGGCTAGCTAACAAAAAAAAATAAAATAAAATAAAATAAAAACGGTTCAGCAACCTTCCTACACGGATTTTTAAGTAAAAATCCGTGTAGAATTGTTTCCTACACAGATTTTTACTTAAAAATCCATGTAGGAATGTTACTGAAACCGATTTATTTATTTAATATTCTGTTGAGGAGAGCTACACAGATTTTAACTAAATATCCGTGTAGGAATACTCTTCCTACACGAATATTTAGTTAAAATCCGTGTAGCTCTCTTGATTTTCCAAACGGCTCTTTATTAATAATCCGTGTAGAATTAGTATAATCGTACACGTATAAATTATCCGTGTGTAAATGTGGACTTTCCTACACCCCAGAATCGCACACGTTTCCAAATCCGTGTAGCCCTCCAGTTATAATCCGTGTACAAACTGTTTTTTTGTAGTAGTGTAACAAATATACCCTCCATGTCCAAAAAATTATAAAAATGATCAAACTGCTCCATCGAGGGGTGGCCAGCTCCTAATACCATTCAGCTCCTCAGTTGGGCGATCAGCTCCAAACCAGACTGTCCCTTAGTGGGGAAGTTTGGTGTATAATTTTTTTTCAAACGCAGTTGTATTTATGTTAAACTTTTAGTACAGAGAGCTAACCGCCCCACGCAGGGCGGTTTGGTCATTTTTAAAAAAAATTTGATAGGGAGGGTATATTTGATATTTTTTAGGATATTTAAAAAAATTCGGCACGGTGAGCGTTTCTTTCATTTTCTTTACGATTTTACATACTTTTTCAGGTATATTTTTCAATTCCTGTGGGTTTTCTTTTCTGAGAGTTCTGTCATGTAGTAGAACATTCAACAAGCATTAATGAGCCTTTCCCACTGACCCAAACAGTTTATTGCACACATGGCCAACGCAACCAGAAAAGAGACAGGCGTGGCCCCTCCATTGAAACCATGTCAGATAAAATTAGAATTATCAGTAGTTTATCCGTTTCTGTTAAGTACTAATTTTATCCATATTTCATATTACCAATAGTTTACCCATGTTTCTGTTAGGTACTAATTTTATCAATAGTTTATATGTTTCTGTTTCTATTAAGTAGAAAAATATAGATGTACGATGTCTCATATTGGCTGAATTATTTATAATTGATGAACAATAAAAAATATATTTTTTTAGAAATATAATAATTAAAAAAATATTTTAATAAATACAAAAAATATATTTTTAATGCTAAATTTATGTACGATGCAAAAGAGGTCATATTATTGATTGGACATATGACGGTTGGTGATGCATATCATTGAGGGGAGTTGAAGAATGGATATGTAACATTCTTATATAAAATCAATTATATTAAAAGGTTTATATGCATTAAAAATATATATAAGGTTATATGTGCATAATTTAAGTCCTTGTGTAATAATAAAAACTTAGAGGGACTAAATGGCAAAAAAGCCAAAACTTGTCATATTTATCTCCTTGTACCGAATGGTACACCCTCTGGAACCGAAAAAAAAATTGAGTGAGGGTGTAGGTTGCGCAAGAGAAAAGAAGGGAAAAAGAGAGAGAGAGAGAGAGAGAAATTGAGCGCGGAAAACTGATCGAATTTGTCGGAAAATTGAGATTCGAGCGGAATTGACGATCCTTGATCGATTCTAAAGCTTCAAATTGGTATATTCTCCTTTTCAATTAGCAAAACCCTAATAGTCGATTTGTTGTGATTTTCGTTTGAATTTCGAATTCGGGTGTGAATCGAACGATTATAACTCGATTAGTATATTGAATTGGGTTGAATTGAGTAGATATTCTTTTTAAAGTAGGAATCATGATTTAAGGTTTGGTATGGAATTTGGGATGATTATTTGTGAAATTCAAATTTGATTAGAATTGATCGAGTTATAATTCGTTAAAACCGTTCGATTCGTATTATTGGATTAAACTACCCTTTGGACTTTGAATTTGGAATTAGGGTTTTGGTATTAAAACTTGAATTATGAATTATGTCGAATACTCGTATAGCTTCATCTACCTTAAAATATGATACAGTAAGTAACCCCGATTAACCGGAATTGAGCGTCGACCGATCGGAATCGAAACCAAAGGAATTAGAGTTTTTTGTTACTTGTTGCGGGCCGCAATCGGACCCATTACGGGCTGCAACCTGGTAATCCGAAATAGTAAGTTGAGTATTGTTAAGCCAAATCGAATGAGTACCGAACCGTAATCGCACTAGCCTTAGTTATACACCATTTATACAAGTGTTAAATAACGATTATGCGTATCTTTTAAATAGACTTGGTAAGGTGTCCGGGCCGTGCAGCGCCTGCGTAGGGAGTCGAGTAGGGTATGACACGGTCCGTGTGGATTGTGACTCGGCCCGAGTAGGGTATGACACGGTCCGTGTGAATTATGACTCGACCCGTGTAGGAAGTCCAGATTTTAGAATCTATTAACGATCATCATACTCAGGTGCGGGATTTCTGGACTTGTTTGATATTTTATATTCAGAATTAAACTGTGTTTCGATTGACATGTTGATTATTGATTGAATTGCAATATCGGATTGTGTTGCATGTGCATTGCATTGCCCAAATAAAGTGAAACTCGAATTGTTTTATCTGATTGACTTGCATGCTGGTATGGTTATAAATTGTGTTGATCTGAATGATCTGATTTTGGAATTAAAGTCACCGTGCTTTATATCACCATCGGTTGGTGGATAGGGTATTATTGTCATCCACCGTGATGACGTCACCCAGGGGGTGAAACCGGATTTGTCAGAGTCTCTGCAGGGACTTTGACGCCCAGTGTTCTAAAGCTTTAGATCGTCTGGCCCTCGGCAGTTTCCAGTACCGGTTGGGACGAGGGGTAAGTGACTTGTATTATGATTGTGGTTATATGTGACTTGTGTATCGGAGGCATTACCCAGGGGGTAATGCGTTTGGATGGTCAATTGGCTTTATATGGATTTTCTGGATGTGAATTGAAACCGAGACTTTTAATTAAATGGTTAGGCCCTGTAACTACGAGATGGGTGTCATGAGGAAAAGGTTTTACCTGGCGCAGCCGTCTGTAGGTGTCTGTAACCCTACAGATGAGAGGGAACGAATTAAGGTCCAGATCGGTGGAACATCTGTAGTTACTACCCGATATTCTGAAACCGAGTGAACCAGATATTGTGTGATTGAATTTCATCTTGGCAATTCCTGAATTGTGATTTCATTTGGATATATATATGTTGTCGGATTTATGCATTCATTCATTTTTACAAATGGTTATAAATTGATATGAACTTTATTTGTGTTTCATTTTGAATATAATCTGTGATTGCAAGTCCAGGGATTCTTTTGTGGCAATTATCGCACTGAGAATTCAATTCTCATCCCCTTTTTGGATAAAATTTTCAGGTTCCGGTTTGGCGGATCCGAGAGAGGCACGAGGTCGGTAGGCCCTGGTTTCACCTTTGTATAGCTCAAATGCGGTATGGTGACATTAGAGATTATGTATATAGTTATGTTTTGGTTGTATATATATATATTCTCTATGTCATTGTGTGATGCGTATCCATCGAGATACGGGTTTTGTATACTGTGACCTGACCAGTTGGGATTTGAGATTTGTATATGTTATTTGTTTGTTTTGTTTGCGTGTTATGTTTTACTTTTTATCATATCGTAATTGCCTAGTGGGTATACGGGAAACCGTATACCTACGGTAGGAGCACCTGTCGCAGCTCGTGGGGCACTGGGGTGTGACAGGTCTCCTCCGGTGGTATCAGAGCATGGTTTAAAACCTGAACCAGACTTGTTTGGATACGAGAGTGATATGCGTATTAATGGGGTCGTCGCGACTATACAAATATTGTATAATAAGAAAAGAATATAGAACGTTATAAACTAACTGTGTTTATTCAGAAAATGGAAACATGCCGAGGCAGAGGCAGACCTCGGAGGAATCCAGAACCAAATCCGGAGTTGGTTATCGAGCCAGTTGTGGATCAGGCCGGGGCTGGTCCAGTTAGTGCTGGTGGCGCCGGGAGGAGCTGGTAGAGACCGTGACTTGGATGACCAGGTTGATTGCGGCCTATGAGAGAGGTCGCCAAGCACAGATGCGGGATGCAACACCGGTAGCTCACGGGGGTGCACCTGAAGATTTCAGAAGGTTATATGATGCATTTTTGCGCTTGAATCCGTCGCGTTATGATGGAACCGGCGGGTATGCGGCAGGCGAAGAATGGCTGGCGCAAATAAATGCAAAGTTGAATTTATGCCGTACCCCAGATGAAGATAAAGTGGAGTTAGTTGAGCAGCGACTGGAGAGTGATGCTCGATTCGAGTGGGATGGAGTCCGACGAAATTATGACGGGGATGAAGCGAGGATTCCTTGGGAATGGTTCGAACATAACTTCAATAAGAGGTTTCGAGCAATATACAGCGTGAAGCGCTACGGAGAAAATTCTTGGAGTTGAAGCAAGATGGGCGTCCGGTGGTGGAATACAATAGTGAATTTCTGGCTTTGTCGCGCTATGCTACGGATATAAGAAATGATGTGGAAAGATATAATAGGCAATACTTGGATGGGTTGGATGGGCATATTTCTATGATCGTGGATACTCCGATGGCGACGGAGTTACAAGCAATGATGGATCACGCTGAACAGATTGAGATGCATGGGAAGCGGAGGAAAGAGCAAGTGGCTGAAAGGAATGTGAAACAGAAAGAGGCTCAGAGTGGGCAGATGTCGAGGTCGAGGGGAGGACCATCATTTGCTAGACCTGCTCGGCCGAGTATGGCGCCAAGACCCCCGTTCAGACAGATGTCCACGCCGGGTTTTAGACCGGTGGTTCATTCGCAATGGTGCCGATCGTGCAACCAAGCGCACGACGAGGTTGATTGTAGGCGCAAGGCTAATACTTGTTTCGTGTGTGGTAGCGCGGGACATTGGGCAAAGGAGTGCCCGAATGCGCTTATGAGGATGCGAGGCGCTAGTAGCGTGGGAGGGTCTGCTAACGTTGGGCGTGGCGCGCCGACGTGGCGCGGACGGGGCGCATCTCATGCTAGCGGGGCTAGCGCTAGCAGGGCTAGCAGCGCCGGCAGTGTTGGCAGGGTTAGCGGCGCTGGCAGCGCCGGCAAGAACGACGGCAGGGCGGCGGCGCATGCGCTTAACATCGCTGGAACTTCGCGCAACGCTGCAACTGCGCTGGGAAATGGCCAGACTGACGTCATGACAGGTATACTCTCTATATCTGATCATGATGCGTATTGTTTGATTGATACGGGGTGCAGTCATTCTGTTGTGTCAAGGGCGTTGGTGAAAAAGTGTAGTTGGCCAATTGAGACGTGTAATCAAGTTTTAAATGTTCAAACCCCGTTTGGTTCAACTGATCGAGAAATCACGTTATGCCGAAACCGAAAGATTAAAATAGACGGGAGGGAGTTCGAGGCGGACTTGTTGGTGATGGAGATTACCGGTTACGACGTGTTATTGGGTATGGACTGGTTGACGAGACACGCTGCTACTATTGATTGTCCGCATCGTCGAATCCATTTCGCGAATTCGAGAGGTATGTCTTGCATACTCAATTGTAGAGAAATTGGGAAACTAACACCGTGTATTTCGGCTGTAGAGATGAAACATTTACTAGAATCAGGGTGTGATGCTTACTTGGCGGCAGTGGTTTATGCGGCTGCGGCAGTTCCAGAGATCAGCACTATACCGGTGGTATCAGAATTTTCGGATGTATTTCCAGATGAGATTGTGGGGTTGCCACCTGAGCGAGAAGTGGAGTTCGGTATCGAATTGGTACTGGGCACAACACCGATTTCAAAGGCGCCGTATCGAATGGCACCGGCAGAACTGAAAGAACTCAAGGCGCAATTGGAAGATATGTTGGAGAGTGGATTTATCAGACCCGCACGTCGCCGTGGGGCGCGCCAGTGTTATTTGTCAAGAAGAAAGACGGAACTTTGCGGTTGTGTATTGATTACCGCGAATTGAACAAGGTAACTGTTAAAAACAAGTACCCGTTACTGCGGATTGACGATTTGTTTGATCAGTTGCAGGGATCTTCGATATATTCAAAGATTGATCTGAGAACAGGGTATCATCAGTTGAGGATTCGGCCGAGCGATGTGGATAAGACAGCATTCCGTACAAGGTACGGGCATTATGAATACTTGGTCATGCCGTTTGGGCTGACGAACGCACCAGCAGCGTTCATGGACTTGATGCACCGCGTATTTCATGATTTGTTGGATTCGACAGTTGTGGTGTTCATTGATGATATACTGATATATTCGCGCTCGCGAGAGGAACATGAGGTACACTTAAGAATTGTTTTGCAAAGATTGCGCGAACATCAGTTATTCGCAAAATTTTCGAAATGTGAGTTTTGGTTGGAGGAAGTTTCATTTTTGGGGCATGTGGTTTCTGGAAAAGGGTTAGCGGTGGATCCCGAAAAGATTCGGGCTGTGACAGATTGGAAGAGGCCAGAGACAGTTACTGAAATTCGCAGCTTTCTGGGGTTAGCCGGGTACTACAGGAGATTTGTACTCGGGTTTTCGCGATTAGCTGCGCCACTTACAAAATTGTTGCATAAAGGTGTAAAATTCGATTGGGGTACCGCGCAAGATAAAAGTTTTGAGGAATTAAAGAGTCGGATGGTATCCGCACCAGTCCTTGCTATGCCGACTACTGGTAAAGAGTACACGGTTTATACCGATGCATCTCGATCAGGTTTGGGTTGCGTATTGATGCAAGATGATCATGTAATTGCCTACGCATCTCGGCAATTGCAACCGCACGAACAAAACTACCCGACGCATGACTTGGAGTTAGCGGCGGTGATATTTGCGCTGAAGATTTGGCGGCATTATCTGTATGGTGTGAGGTGCCGTATATTTACAGATCACCAAAGTTTGAAATACATTTTCACGCAAAAAGAGTTGAATTTGAGACAAAGGCGGTGGTTAGAATTGATGAAAGACTATGACTTGGATATCCCAGTATCATGCGGGAAAAGCGAACAGTGTAGCGAGACGCATTAAGCAGAAAGAGTCAGGTAAACCTGGCGTCAGTGATTACAAGTGAAGCGCATCTTCTTGAGGAAATGCGCAGATTGGAAATACATGTTGGCGCATCACGCGAATTTGCGTTGGATATTGCATCTAAGTGTATTTGAGGTGGAATTGAGGCGGGTACACCCGCAATTACATCGTTGTACTAGCGGCGGTTGAGATCCGATCGAGTTACATGAGCAAATTCGTGCGGCACAACAAAATGATCCGAAATGTCAGAAATTTAAATTACACTACGAGTCAAATGCTGATTCACCGTTTCAAGTTCAAAGAGATGACATTTTGCGGTTTCACGACCGTATTTGTGTACCAAGTAATTCGGAGTTGAAAGATCTGATTTTATCGGAGGCGCATGACTCGGGTTACACTGTCCATCCAGGGGAAGTAAAGATGTATCAGGATTTAAAGAATTATTTTTGGTGGCCGAAAATGAAGCGAGATGTGCAAAAGTATGTTGAAAAATGTCAATTATGTCAGCAAGTTAAAGCGGATCGGCGGAGAAAAGCAGGATTGCTAAGACCGCTGGAAGTACCTACAAGGAAATTCGAGTCGATCACAATGGATTTCGTAAGTGGATTTCCAAGAACTGTTGGAAGGTATAACACAGTTTGGGTGATTGTGGATCGATTAACAAAGATAGCGCATTTTATTCCGCTTCGAATTGAGACATCCGGGCAAGAATTGGCGGAATTGTTTCTAAAATATCGGTTTAAGTATCATGGCTGCTCGCGCAATATCATTTCCGACCGAGATCCTCGGTTCACTTCTCATTTCGGGAGAGCTTTCAAGAAGCTATGGGTACCAAATTGAGATTTAGTACAGCGCACCATCCGCAAACTGACGGTCAGTCCGAGCGTACCATTCAGACGCTGGAAGACATGTTGCGCTTCTGCGCGCTAAGTTTACAAGGTTCATGGGTTGATCATTTGTATCTGGTGTAGTTTGCGTATAACAACAGTTACCATGCAAGCATCGGTATGTCACCGCAAGAGGCGCTGACAGGGCAACAATGCCGTACTCCGTTGTGGTGGGGACCAACGAGTACATATTCACCTACAGGGCCGCAAATGTTGGAGGAAATTGCTGAGAAAACGAAGATGGTTCTGAGTCGGCTTAAGTCGGCTCAAGAGAGACAAAGGAAATACGCTGATATTCATCGAAGACCGTTGGAGTTCCAAGAAAGTGATCATGTATGGCTTCGAGTTTCGCCTGTTAGAGGTGTGCATCGATTTGGTGTTTCGGGCAAGTTGAGTCCCCGATACATTGGGCCGTTTCAGATTTTGCGACGAGTTGGGCGGTAGCATACGAGCTTGCACTACCACCGCACTAGACCGGGTTCATCCGGTATTCCATGTATCCCAACTACGCAGATATGTGCGAGATCCGTCGCATTGTATTGATCATTCGGGTTTGCACGTACAAGATGATCTGACCTATCAAGAAGAACCAATGCAGATATTGGACCGAAAGGAACAACGGCTTCGGAATAAGGTGATCAGGCTCGTGTTGGTAAAATGGGGACGCCATTCCGATAAGGAAGCGACGTGGGAACTCGAGGAGAACATCAGAGAAAAATATCCGGAATTATTCGACAATTAAGGTACGTAATTAAGTTCAGCGGACTGAACTTTATTTTAAGGGGGGGAGAAATGTAACATTCTTATATAAAATCAATTATATTAAAAGGTTTATATGCATTAAAAATATATATAAGGTTATATGTGCATAATTTAAGTCCTTGTGTAATAATAAAAACTTAGAGGGACTAAATGGCAAAAAAGCCAAAACTTGTCATATTTATCTCCTTGTACCGAATGGTACACCCTCTGGAACCGAAAAAAAAATTGAGTGAGGGTGTGGGTTGCGCAAGAGAAAAGAAGGGAAAAAGAGAGAGAGAGAGAGAGAGAAATTGAGCGCGGAAACTGATCGAATTTGTCGGAAAATTGAGATTCGAGCGGAATTGACGATCCTTGATCGATTCTAAAGCTTCAAATTGGTATATTCTCCTTTTCAATTAGCAAAACCCTAATAGTCGATTTGTTGTGATTTTCGTTTGAATTTCGAATTCGGGTGTGAATCGAACGATTATAACTCGATTAGTATATTGAATTGGGTTGAATTGAGTAGATATTCTTTTTAAAGTAGGAATCATGATTTAAGGTTTGGTATGGAATTTGGGATGATTATTTGTGAAATTCAAATTTGATTAGAATTGATCGAGTTATAATTCGTTAAAACCGTTCGATTCGTATTATTGGATTAAACTACCCTTTGGACTTTGAATTTGGAATTAGGGTTTTGGTATTAAAACTTGAATTATGAATTATGTCGAATACTCGTATAGCTTCATCTACCTTAAAATATGATACAGTAAGTAACCCCGATTAACCGGAATTGAGCGTCGACCGATCGGAATCGAAACCAAAGGAATTAGAGTTTTCTGTTACTTGTTGCGGGCCGCAATCGGACCCATTACGGGCTGCAACCTGGTAATCCGAAATAGTAAGTTGAGTATTGTTAAGCCAAATCGAATGAGTACCGAACCGTAATCGCACTAGCCTTAGTTATACACCATTTATACAGTGTTAAATAACGATTATGCGTATCTTTTAAATAGACTTGGTAAGGTGTCCGGGCCGTGCAGCGCCTGCGTAGGGAGTCGAGTAGGGTATGACACGGTCCGTGTGGATTGTGACTCGGCCCGAGTAGGGTATGACACGGTCCGTGTGGATTGTGACTCGGCCCGAGTAGGGTATGACACGGTCCGTGTGAATTATGACTCGACCCGTGTAGGAAGTCCAGATTTTAGAATCTATTAACGATCATCATACTCAGGTGCGGGATTTCTGGACTTGTTTGATATTTTATATTCAGAATTAAACTGTGTTTCGATTGACATGTTGATTATTGATTGAATTGCAATATCGGATTGTGTTGCATGTGCATTGCATTGCCCAAATAAAGTGAAACTCGAATTGTTTTATCTGATTGACTTGCATCTTTGGTATGGTTATAAATTGTGTTGATCTGAATGATCTGATTTTGGAATTAAAGTCACCGTGCTTTATATCACCATCGGTTGGTGGATAGGGTATTATTGTCATCCACCGTGATGACGTCACCCAGGGGGTGAAACCGGATTTGTCAGAGTCTCTGCAGGGACTTTGACGCCCAGTGTTCTAAAGCTTTAGATCGTCTGGCCCTCGGCAGTTTCCAGTACCGGTTGGGACGAGGGGTAAGTGACTTGTATTATGATTGTGGTTATATGTGACTTGTGTATCGGAGGCATTACCCAGGGGGTAATGCGTTTGGATGGTCAATTGGCTTTATATGGATTTTCTGGATGTGAATTGAAACCAGACTTTTAATTAAATGGTTAGGCCTGTAACTACAGATGGGTGTCATGAGGAAAAGGTTTTACCTGGCGCAGCCGTCTGTCGGGACATTGGGCAAAGGAGTGCCCGAATGCGCTTATGAGGATGCGAGGCGCTAGTAGCGTGGGAGGGTCCGCTAACGTTGGGCGTGGCGCGCCGACGTGGCGCGGGACGGGCGCATCTCATGCTGGCGGGGCTAGCGCTAGCGGTTAGCACCTGGGTGCGGTACTGTGTTGCAAGAACGCGGGCAGGGCGCACCGGCGCGCATCCGCTTAACATCGCTGGAACTTCGCGCAACGCTGCTTCCGCCAGGAAATGGCTCGACCGACGTCATAGCAGGTATACTCTCTATATCCGATCATGATGCGTATTGTTTGATTGATACGGGGTGTGCTCATTCTGTTGTGTCAAGGGCGTTGGTGAAAAAGTGTAGTTGGCCAATTGAGACGTGTAATCAAGTTTTAAATGTTCAAACCCCGTTTGGTTCAACTGATCGAGAAATCACGTTATGCCGAAACCGAAAGATTAAAATAGACGGGAGGGAGTTCGAGGCGGACTTGTTGGTGATGGAGATTACCGGTTACGACGTGTTATTGGGTATGGACTGGTTGACGAGACACGCTGCTACTATTGATTGTCCGCATCGTCGAATCCATTTCGCGAATTCGAGAGGTATGTCTTGCATACTCAATTGTAGAGAAATTGGGAAACTAACACCGTGTATTTCGGCTGTAGAGATGAAACATTTACTAGAATCAGGGTGTGATGCTTACTTGGCGGCGGTGGTTTATGCGGCTGCGAGTTCCGAGAGATCGGCACTATACCGGTGGTATCAGAATTTTCGGATGTATTTCCGAGATGAGATTGTGGGGTTGCCACCTGAGCGAGAAGTGGAGTTCGGTATCGAGAAATTGGTATCCGGGCACAACACCGATTTCAAAGGCGCGGTGATCGAATGGCAACGCGAACCGAAAGAACTCAAGGCGCAATTGGAAGATATGTTGGAGAGTGGATTTATCGAACCCAAGCACGTCGCCGTGGGGCGCCCCCAGTGTTATTTGTCAAGAAGAAAGACGGAACTTTGCGGTTGTGTATTGATTACCGCGAATTGAACAAGGTAAGCTGTTAAAAACAAGTACGTACTTCTGCGGATTGACGATTTGTTTGATCAGTTGCGGGGATCTTCGATATATTCAAAGATTGATCCGAGAACAGGTATCATCAGTTGAGGATTCGGGAGCGATGTGGATAAGAAAGGCATTCCGTACAAGGTACGGGCATTATGAATACTTGGTCATGCCGTTTGAGCGAACGCACCAGCGCGTTCATGGACTTGATGCACCGCGTATTTCATGATTTGTTGGATTCGCGGTTGTGGTGTTCATTGATGATATACGATATATTCGCGCTCGCGAGAGGAACATGAGGTACACTTAAGAATTGTTTTGCAAAGATTGCGCGAACATCAGTTATTCGCAAAATTTTCGAAATGTGAGTTTTGGTTGGAGGAAGTTTCATTTTTGGGGCATGTGGTTTCTGGAAAAGGGTTAGCGGTGGATCCCGAAAAGATTCGTGGATGCAGATTGGAAGAGGCCGAGAGGCGATTTGAAGTCGCGGCTTCGCGGGTTAGCGGGTACTACGCAGGAGATTTGTACTCGGGTTTTCGCGATTAGCTGCGCCACTTACAAAATTGTTGCATAAAGGTGTAAAATTCGATTGGGGTACCGCGCAAGATAAAAGTTTTGAGGAATTAAAGAGTCGGATGGTATCCGCACCCTCCTTGCTATGCCGACTACTGGTAAAGAGTACACGGTTTATACCGATGCATCTCGATCAGGTTTGGGTTGCGTATTGATGCAAGATGATCATGTAATTGCCTACGCATCTCGGCAATTGCAACCGCACGAACAAAACTACCCGACGCATGACTTGGAGTTAGCGGCGGTGATATTTGCGCTGAAGATTTGGCGGCATTATCTGTATGGTGTGAGGTGCCGTATATTTACAGATCACCAAAGTTTGAAATACATTTTCACGCAAAAAGAGTTGAATTTGAGACAAAGGCGGTGGTTAGAATTGATGAAAGACTATGACTTGGATATCCAGTATCATGCAGGAAAAGCGAACAGTGTAGCAGACGCATTAAGCAGAAAGAGTCAGGTAAACCTGGCGTCAGTGATTACAAGTGAAGCGCATCTTCTTGAGGAAATGCGCAGATTGGAAATACATGTTGGCGCATCACGCGAATTTGCGTTGGATATTGCATCTAAGTGTATTTGAGGTGGAATTGAGGCGGGTACACCCGCAATTACATCAGTTGTACTAGCAGCGGTTGAGATCCGATCAGAGTTACATGAGCAAATTCGTGCGGCACAACAAAATGATCCGAAATGTCAGAAATTTAAATTACACTACGAGTCAAATGCTGATTCACCGTTTCAAGTTCAAAGAGATGACATTTTGCGGTTTCACGACCGTATTTGTGTACCAAGTAATTCGGAGTTGAAAGATCTGATTTTATCGGAGGCGCATGACTCGGGTTACACTGTCCATCCAGGGGAAGTAAAGATGTATCAGGATTTAAAGAATTATTTTTGGTGGCCGAAAATGAAGCGAGATGTGCAAAAGTATGTTGAAAAATGTCAATTATGTCAGCAAGTTAAAGCGGATCGGCGGAGAAAAGCAGGATTGCTAAGACCGCTGGAAGTACCTACAAGGAAATTCGAGTCGATCACAATGGATTTCGTAAGTGGATTTCCAAGAACTGTTGGAAGGTATAACACAGTTTGGGTGATTGTGGATCGATTAACAAAGATAGCGCATTTTATTCCGCTTCGAATTGAGACATCCGGGCAAGAATTGGCGGAATTGTTTCTAAAATATCAGTTTAAGTATCATGGCTGCTCGCGCAATATCATTTCTGACCGAGATCCTCGGTTCACTTCTCATTTCTGGGAGAGCTTTCAAGAAGCTATGGGTACCAAATTGAGATTTAGTACAGCGCACCATCCGCAAACTGACGGTCAGTCCGAGCGTACCATTCGAGCATTTGGAAGACATGTTGCGCTTCTGCGCGCTAAGTTTACAAGGTTCATGGGTTGATCATTTGTATCTGGTGTAGTTTGCGTATAACAACAGTTACCATGCAAGCATCGGTATGTCACCGCAAGAGGCGCTGACAGGGCAACAATGCCGTACTCCGTTGTGGTGGGGACCAACGAGTACATATTCACCTACAGGGCCGCAAATGTTGGAGGAAATTGCTGAGAAAACGAAGATGGTTCTGAGTCGGCTTAAGTCGGCTCAAGAGAGACAAAGGAAATACGCTGATATTCATCGAAGACCGTTGGAGTTCCAAGAAAGTGATCATGTATGGCTTCGAGTTTCGCCTGTTAGAGGTGTGCATCGATTTGGTGTTTCGGGCAAGTTGAGTCCCCGATACATTGGGCCGTTTCAGATTTTGCGACGAGTTGGGCGGTAGCATACGAGCTTGCACTACCACCAGCACTAGACCGGGTTCATCCGGTATTCCATGTATCCCAACTACGCAGATATGTGCGAGATCCGTCGCATTGTATTGATCATTCGGGTTTGCACGTACAAGATGATCTGACCTATCAAGAAGAACCAATGCAGATATTGGACCGAAAGGAACAACGGCTTCGGAATAAGGTGATCAGGCTCGTGTTGGTAAAATGGGGACGCCATTCCGATAAGGAAGCGACGTGGGAACTCGAGGAGAACATCAGAGAAAAATATCCGGAATTATTCGACAATTAAGGTACGTAATTAAGTTCAGCGGACTGAACTTTATTTTAAGGGGGGGAGAAATGTAACATTCTTATATAAAATCAATTATATTAAAAGGTTTATATGCATTAAAAATATATATAAGGTTATATGTGCATAATTTAAGTCCTTGTGTAATAATAAAAACTTAGAGGGACTAAATGGCAAAAAAGCCAAAACTTGTCATATTTATCTCCTTGTACCGAATGGTACACCCTCTGGAACCGAAAAAAAAATTGAGTGAGGGTGTGGGTTGCGCAAGAGAAAAGAAGGGAAAAAGAGAGAGAGAGAGAGAGAGAAATTGAGCGCGGAAACTGATCGAATTTGTCGGAAAATTGAGATTCGAGCGGAATTGACGATCCTTGATCGATTCTAAAGCTTCAAATTGGTATATTCTCCTTTTCAATTAGCAAAACCCTAATAGTCGATTTGTTGTGATTTTCGTTTGAATTTCGAATTCGGGTATGAATCGAACGATTATAACTCGATTAGTATATTGAATTGGGTTGAATTGAGTAGATATTCTTTTTAAAGTAGGAATCATGATTTAAGGTTTGGTATGGAATTTGGGATGATTATTTGTGAAATTCAAATTTGATTAGAATTGATCGAGTTATAATTCGTTAAAACCGTTCGATTCGTATTATTGGATTAAACTACCCTTTGGACTTTGAATTTGGAATTAGGGTTTTGGTATTAAAACTTGAATTATGAATTATGTCGAATACTCGTATAGCTTCATCTACCTTAAAATATGATACAGTAAGTAACCCCGATTAACCGGAATTGAGCGTCGACCGATCGGAATCGAAACCAAAGGAATTAGAGTTTTCTGTTACTTGTTGCGGGCCGCAATCGGACCCATTACGGGCTGCAACCTGGTAATCCGAAATAGTAAGTTGAGTATTGTTAAGCCAAATCGAATGAGTACCGAACCGTAATCGCACTAGCCTTAGTTATACACCATTTATACAGTGTTAAATAACGATTATGCGTATCTTTTAAATAGACTTGGTAAGGTGTCCGGGCCGTGCAGCGCCTGCGTAGGGAGTCGAGTAGGGTATGACACGGTCCGTGTGGATTGTGACTCGGCCCGAGTAGGGTATGACACGGTCCGTGTGGATTGTGACTCGGCCCGAGTAGGGTATGACACGGTCCGTGTGAATTATGACTCGACCCGTGTAGGAAGTCCAGATTTTAGAATCTATTAACGATCATCATACTCAGGTGCGGGATTTCTGGACTTGTTTGATATTTTATATTCAGAATTAAACTGTGTTTCGATTGACATGTTGATTATTGATTGAATTGCAATATCGGATTGTGTTGCATGTGCATTGCATTGCCCAAATAAAGTGAAACTCGAATTGTTTTATCTGATTGACTTGCATGCTGGTATGGTTATAAATTGTGTTGATCTGAATGATCTGATTTTGGAATTAAAGTCACCGTGCTTTATATCACCATCGGTTGGTGGATAGGGTATTATTGTCATCCACCGTGATGACGTCACCCAGGGGGTGAAACCGGATTTGTCAGAGTCTCTGCAGGGACTTTGACGCCCAGTGTTCTAAAGCTTTAGATCGTCTGGCCCTCGGCAGTTTCCAGTACCGGTTGGGACGAGGGGTAAGTGACTTGTATTATGATTGTGGTTATATGTGACTTGTGTATCGGAGGCATTACCCAGGGGGTAATGCGTTTGGATGGTCAATTGGCTTTATATGGATTTTACGGATGTGAATTGAAACCAGACTTTTAATTAAATGGTTAGGCCCTGTAACTACAGATGGGTGTCATGAGGAAAAGGTTTTACACGGCGCAGCCGTCTGTAGGTGTCTGTAACCCTACAGATGAGAGGGAACGAATTAAGGCCCAGATCGGTGGAACATCTGTAGTTACTACCCGATATTCTAAAACCGAGTGAACCAGATATTGTGTGATTGAATTTCATCTTGGCAATTCCTGAATTGTGATTTCATTTGGATATATATATGTTGTCGGATTTATGCATTCATTCATTTTTACAAATGGTTATAAATTGATATGAACTTTATTTGTGTTTCATTTTGAATATAATCTGTGATTGCAAGTCCAGGGATTCTTTTGTGGCAATTATCGCACTGAGAATTCAATTCTCATCCCCTTTTTGGGTAAAATTTTCAGGTTCCGGTTTGGCGGATCCGAGAGAGGCACGAGGTCGGTAGGCCCTGGTTTCACCGCTGTATAGCTCGTCTGGTATGGTGACATTAGAGATTATGTATATAGTTATGTTTTGGTTGTATATATATATATTCTCTATGTCATTGTGTGATGCGTATCCATCGAGATACGGGTTTTGTATACGTGACCTGACCAGTTGGGATTTGAGATTTGTATATGTTATTTGTTTGTTTTGTTTGCGTGTTATGTTTTACTTTTTATCATATCGTAATTGCCTAGTGGGTATACGGGAAACCGTATACCTACGGCAGGAGCACCTGTCGCACCTCGTGGGGCACTTGGGGTGTGACAGGATATATTGACAATATATTTTTAAATATAGTAAGAAAATTCTCAAAAATATATAAAGCTTCGTAAAATAATCAACATTAATTTAAAAACAAGATATGTAGGCATTTAGTGAAGCCATGTGATTTTTCAAATAAAAAAGAGATTAATTTAGTATGCATTCACATAAAAAAAGGATAATTTTTTCATATATAAAAGAGTTGCATTTAATTCTGGTGAAGGATAAAGTTAAAAAAAAAAGGTAGGAAGAACTATTTTTTACAATTTTCCTTCAAGATTCATCAAACATTGGAAAATATTAAAAAAAATATATTAAAATAAGATTTTTCTAAAATAATTATTTTTCACTCTATTCAGAAAAAAATAAATATGAATTTTTGGGGTTAAGAGTTTGTGCAAAGATTCAAAATTTGGAATCCAAATATGCTCTCCTAATACAAATCTTACCATTTATAATTTGCGCAAATCAATTGAAGGAACATATGAGATCACGCTGAAATTAATGTAAATAAAGATGTTGAAGACGCCACAACTTGCGATTATACATTTTATTAATTTTCTCATGAAAACACTAATAAATTTCCATAAAATGCTTGAGTGTTGTACATAAAATCCACAAATTAGTGTGTCTAGCTAAAAACACTAATTAATTATTTTCCGAATGAAACGGAACCAACATGAAATCCAAAAAAAGGACTTCCAATTAGGGGTGAAAACTGAGCGGATAGCGATGAAATTATATTTATATTCTTTTTTATTTTCTGGATCTGGATACAAAGCGAATATCAAACAGATATAGATACAGTTACAGATCCGAATCATATCGGATATTTATTTAAATAATAGAAAAAAATATTAAAAAATACTAAAGTTCATAATAATTATTTAGTTATAATGGTAAATAACAAAAAAATTTCAAATATATATTAAAATATACGATATATATCTACTATCCAAATATGAATAATTGAAACATAAAATCATATAAAATCATATATTCGAATATTAAATATTCACACCTAATTTTTCATCAATTAATTTATTTAATAATGAATGGAGATTTAATGGACGTTAGTGTAGTTCGTTCTCATTTAATAAAACCATGGCGCTTGGTATTTTACACTGTGCATTGTGCAAGTCTGTATACCCTTTGTTCCCAGGCGAACAGTTTCTGGGTCTAATTTGATTCCCTCCAATCGACAAAAAAGCTTTGGGTTATCCGTATTAATTGCATCAGCGTTTAGTACATGCACCATGTCACTATTAGTGTAGTAAAATTCGGTCTATTCGGCCCAATATTTCTATTCAATTGCAATCCGAATAGAAAATCTATATTGGTCCCAATATGAAGTTTATAGTATATTACCGGTTTAGAGTATATTAATAGTGATAAAATACCGGTTTAAAGTATATTAGCAGTGATTTATATCACATATTACTAGTTTAGAATATATTAATAGTGGTAAAAATCCGGTTTAGAGTATATTAACAGGGAGTCATACCAAATATTACTATATGCTTATTTATATATACGAATTCTTATTTAAAATCCGCATATGCAGCCGCATACTGTATACGCGGTATGCGGTGGCCTTCCTCATACCGAATTTCAAAACACTGATTAGTACACAACGTACCCTGATCTTCCTGTACGTGTTCGACACGCCGCCAGAAACTATAATGGCTGTAGTTCACTTGAATCACGCGCTAATTAATATATGCTAAATATATAGTAAAAATAGAGCCTATTTGATCTACAAGCTGAGTACGAGGAATTTAAAAAGATATATACAATGATAAGTTTTTGTAAATAAAAATTTCATGATTTTGTTTTGGAAAGAAAACATGAGTGTATATTTGATAACACTTGTGTTGGATGTGAAATATTTTTTTCTTCTATTATTTACAATATTTCATATTTGCATATTTCGCCATAGAGCAAGTTGCAACAGTCACCATTATACGACCCCTTGTATTTATTAAATATTGTTACAGAAGGTTAGAAGCTTTTTATTATTCCCATATATACAGTGATGTACGAGTCCTAAAATTAAAGAAAAGAGCTGTTGAGTTTCTTTCTGTCAGAAAAAAAAAGAGAAAAATAAATTGCTACAATAAAAAGTTAGGCGATCATGTGCCAACAGATTTGACAATTCAAAACGGTTCCACAGTGTAAAAGAATCAAAACGATGTTTTCTGCTAAAATATATACATCCTACTTTATACTTAATTGCCGACCTATTTTATATTCGCAAACAAATAACATATATAAATGGAGGATTAATTGAGTAGTAAAATTTTTCATCAATTAATTAATTTAATAATGAATAGCGCATCACAATATCTAATCCTAACTAAATGACATAACAAAACAAAAGCACTGTATTAATTCAAGTAAAAAAAGAGTAAATGATGCTTCTCATTTTTCTTGGTAGTGATTTCCATATTAAAATGTGTTTGGAGACTAAATTTAATTTTTTTTAATATTTTAGTATTTATTAAGATGTGTACAAATAGTAATTATTGTTTTCAGAAAATTTTGAACCACTGAAAAACTGAGATTTTAAAACATTCAAACAAATAGTAATAAATTTAAAAAATGTAAAATTTGGTCTCCAAGCAAATTTTAATATGGACATCATGTGGAATGGATCATGTTGACTGTTTAGACTATGTGACTGCAATAACGACTTATAAGTATTTGATGTTAAGATGTGTCACTATAAAAAAAATGTAATTTGATCTCCCCTAAATTTATATATAGTTATGGTATCAACTTTTAATAAATCATATTAAAATTGTAAATGTGTTTGCCATTTTTTGCATAGATTATACATTGAATTTGGTGCAAGTAATAAGAAATTCGATTATCTTTTATGAGCAGGGTTTATTTATTTTTATTTTTTCAAAATGTATATATTTACACAGATTTTATATATAAATTAGAATAAAATATTATGAATAGTATAAAATTGATTTTATTTGCACCATGAAAAATTTATATGACTACTATTCACACAGCTCTTATAGTTCGAACACTGCATATATTGCTCATGATGGAATAAGAATTGAGTTTATATAGAAGAATAAAGATGATTCTAAAAAAAAGTCATGATTGAGGCTATCACACACGTGACTCCCCGAGGCATGGCACATGACTCATGATGAAATGGTACACAATGCCAAATGCATCACTGCTACCGCTGCAGCAGCAGCTCCTGTCACTGCTCCTGCCACTGCTGCCGCTGCTGCAGCCGCTGCAGCTGCAGCCACACCTGCAGGTGGTGCTGCAGCTGCTGCCGCTGCAGCCGCCGCTGCCCTTGCAGCCGCCGCTGCCGCTGCCGCTGCTGCCGCTGGTTCAGCTGCCGCTGCAGCAGGTTCAGCAGCTGCTGGAACTGCCCCTGAAAAATTTGGAATATATTACTTATTAATAGAGGATTTATATATATTTGTCTAGTTAAATATCTGAAAAAAATAATTAATTATCTCTTTACTAATAAGATATACATGCATTCTTCACTTCACAACTTAGCTTATTTGAACGGAAGGTATGCAGCACTTTCTAAGTTGTCAAGTTGCAACTTGTAAGCAACTCTTATTTTCACATTTAGATACCATATCATGGAAATTTCATATATCCTAACAGCTTTTATGTAACAGCTTCATATGGTAGGACTACCAAAAAATGTAATTTCATAGTTGAATGGTTTGATAGTACTCTCATATGTAACAACAAAATTATAAAATAATAGGAGCTAGGAAGTACCTCGTAGTTTATTTCATGTTGCAAGCACCACTCCTTTAACCCGGGGCAATCAGAAACCTCAACGTTGCAAGGTTGTACAGGAGGCAACTCATCACCCAATACTTGTAATTGAGGACAGAGTGATATATCCAATGTTCTGAGTGAAGAAAGGTTTGTCAACCCCAACAATGAGCTCCCAAATGAACCCTTCCCTGTACACATTGTCAATTCAAGGGAAGGTCCCATAAACGAGCGCAGGTTCTCACATCCATAAATGGTAAGTTTGACCAAGGATTTCAACTTTTGTATCCCAGGAATAGATACTAGCTGATGGCACACATAAATTTCTAACTCTTCAAGTTCTAATGGCAGCCACTCTGCTTTTAAGATTTGCAAACTATCACAGTACATAATTTTCAAATACTTTAGTTTACATAGGCTGCCAATCCACTCTGGAAATGTTATGTCACGGTATCCTTGTATTGTTAGCTTTCTAAGATTAGAGTGAGGCTGGAGACTAAGCATCACCGAAAAACAACTTTGATTCTCTGGAAGTATGTTGTGTTCACTTTCGATCTGCAATTCAAGTACACTGTCATCTATGCCCCAATCTTCGTAAATACCCCAGGATAGTATCAATTGCTCCAAGTTATGCATACTCACAATGTTAGCACATTGGACATCCGTGAAATTGGTAATTTGCTCAAATACCCATACGCAAAGAGTACCTCCCAGATCAGGAAAATCCTTTAACCATCCTATTGTCTCACAATCGAGCGTCACTTTTAGTGGTTGAATTCCTACAAATTTGCTCAAGCTAGGTGGTAAATAAGTCACACCCGTATCCTGATTTCTAGAGTTTGAAGATTTGTAAGGATGCCCAGGTCACTAGGAAGCGCCTCTAGTATCCAACATTCGATAAGACACAGTTTTGTCAAGGCCTTTAATTGACAAAAGGACTCAGGCAACACCTCGAGGTAATGACATTCCTTAATTATCAGCTCTTCCAGGCTAATTAGATTTCCTATTTTTGTTGGCAATTCTTTGAGATCGCTTTGAGTAAGAGTTAGCTTTTGCAAGCTATAAAGGGAGCATATGCATTCAGATAGCGTTTCAAATGACAGACCACTAAGTGAAAGAAAACGGAGATGTTTCAAACGACCAATGGAGGAAAGGGATTCTGATTTTGGACATGAAAGATCTAGAGCTCTTAATTTTGGTGCCATTGAAAGGTCAAAGGTACTAAAAAAATTGTTCTGAGAATAGATCGAAATGAGTGTGCGTAGAGAAGTGAACTTGTCGGAGGGAATAGGATCTCTTAGGTATCTTAGGTCCACAGAACTAGCTATATACAAATGGTACAGTACATTAGGAAAAATTGGGAGCTTACCAACCTCAATTGAATAACAACAATTTTCAGAATTAAGTTGTGCTAAATCATGAACTATATCATGCAACTTGAACCCACGTGACCCACCAAAATGAATTTTAGTTTCAAAGAAAGACCTCTCGCACAACTGCTGTACATAATCAAAACCAATCTTTTTTGATTTCTTGTTTTCCTTAGACTCAATAAAACCCTGGGACATCCATAATTCCACCATATATTCTACATCGTAGTGGTAATCTTTAGGAAACATGGAACAATATAGAAAACAAGGCTTTAGGTATGTGGGAAGGCGTGCATAGCTTATTTGAAGAGATGGAAATATCTTATTGCTAACTCTATTAGACTCCCACAGCTCATTCTCTAAAATATCTCGCCAACTCTCTTCTTCTGCCTCAAGCCTTAAAAGGCTAGCAATCGACTTCACAGCTAGAGGCAACAATCCACACTTGTTCATGATTTGTTTTCCAATTTTTACCAACTCTGGGTTCTTATTCTGTTTAACTCCACCAAATGCATAATGTTCGAATAATAGCCAACACTGTTCGGCTGACAAATAACCAAGATTGAATGTTGTCTCTGTTTTCATTATTCGTCCGACATGATCGTTCCTTGTAGTAACTAGGATTTTTGCAAATGCTGCTGACATAAAAGGAGCCTTAAATATATTCCAAAGATTATCGTTCTCATTCCATACATCATCAAGAACCAAAAGTACTCTTTTTCCACTTATCTCCTTCTGAATTTTCTCTTGCAAAACACTCAAGTTTGTAAGACTACACCCATTTCCTGTAATACACTCCACTAATTCTTTGGTGAGCCTTTCAACATTGAATTCATCTGATACACATATCCACCCAAATTTATCAAACCTTTGTCGAATTCTTTGATCATTATAGGCAAGTTGTGCAAGGGTTGTTTTGCCAATGCCCCCCATACCAACAATTGTCACCACCGAAACACCATCACTTTCAGCGAACAACAATTGAATCAATTTCTCCTTTTCACTCTCTCGACCAAAGATATTCGACTCAACTACGAAATGGCTAGTTGGAGATATTTGCAATTCGTTGTTGCAACGCCTGGGCCCATCTCCCTCTGACAATTGAAGTGCTACCCGATCATTCGCAATCTCATCAAATCTGCTCCTTATTTGCTGAATTTCATCGAGCATGTCATGTGGAACCTGGAGAGTTATAAGTACCTTGAGAGTGTATTACCTACTATAATGTTCATGCTCACAAATAATACTAGTAATATGTACAGTACATGTCTTTGATACTTGTTTAAAGTTTGAAAAGTGATTTAGATTGACTAATCATAATTTCTTTGGCACGCCCTATGTGTCCTGCTGATACCTTGTATATGGTTCTACCTGGACCTGATACTAAGAGATTTATCTTATCTTAGTTACATTGACGTACTCATCAACTCAAAATCTTTTGCACAAGGAAAATAAATTTGTTACCTGAATTGCCTTCCTTTTACGAGAATCTGGTGCACAGGCATCTCTTGCCTCAACTTGTGCCTGTAAAACTTCATAGCGGTAGTCACCCAGCACATCCTCTGCATCATATCCAACTCCCTTGAGCTCCTTTAACCACAGCTTGACTGCCGAGTCTGTGATCTCCCTCTGCTCTGCATCGTACAGCATGGCCTTGATCCTCTCCAGCATCCTCATCAATTTCTCCAATTCATCATTGATTTGGTGGTTTTGATCTACTGGACGATTGGAGGAAGAAGACGGAGCTGGGGCAGATGCGGCAACAGCAGGCAGCAATTTGGCGCCTAAATAAAGAAGGTTAGAAATTGCTCCACAGAGATCCATGGATCTAAAATTGCAAAACTCTCTTATCTTGTGTTTGGGTTGATATGAAACGATGCAAAGAGAGAAGGTAAAGGTGAATGTGATATGAAATCAGTCCGCCTAGGATATGAAATCAATCTAAAATTGTAAAGTCTCTTCTTCTCTTCTGTTGGGTTGATATCAAAAGATGCAAAGAAAGAAGGTAGAAAAACTAATTATTGGGAGAGTGAGTGGGAGACTCAGAGAAGACTGGAAGTCCACTCCATAACGATAATATTAATTAGAGTCATGATTTTGTTATATTCTTTTTATTAGACTGGTGTCTGTTGTCTTCATATATTTGTTTTTTAACCTTTTTATTAGACAGGTGGAGGATAAAATTAATAATAGTCATGACAGAGAATTTCGTTCATTTTATTTTTCGACATATAATTGTTACTTTTATATAGATTTAATTCTCAATTTAATTTTAATTAATTAAAAAAATAGTTTAAGTAATAGTATACTGTAAAGTTGAGTATCATTCTGATTCAGAATTTCTGAAGAACATGTGAGGTGCGGACAAAATATCATGCGTGGGCCAAGGATGTTAGTGATCTCTTTATTCTTTTAAAAAAGTAAAGTGATATAGAGATCACTTTATTACTTGGTAGTGGAAGAGGTAGTCACATAGATCACTTTATTTAAAAAAAATTATATATATTGGGAAAATAAATTTGGAATTCTGATTCCAATGGTTCAAATGTATTTTATGCGTCAATTTCAATAAAGATTAATTCTTGAACTAATCAATGTTTAATTAATTTGCATTGAGATGAAAACATTCTGTTCAGAGACAACAGACAAAGCTCTAGTCACATGTGTGGTATCATCGTTACTCGTGCCGACAACTCACCACCTAATTAGTGAAGCTGGCTTAATTACATCAAACAAACCTATTTATATATATATATATCAGAGGGATCAAGTTACAACAAATTTGAGTTACAGCAAAGTTACAACAACATGTTTTTTTCATTTTCAAAGTCCAAATCATCGATCCAAACAGTTCAACATGATTATCTAAATAAAATGTGCTTCCAAATCAAATTTTACATTTTTTTGAATTTTTTTACTATTTATTAAGTATCTTAGAAAAACTAGTCAAATCCAGACCATTTAATTTTGTATCCATCTAAATAAATAGTAAAAAAATTTAAAGAAATATAAAATTTGATCTGAAAGCACATCTTATTTTGAAAATGAAAAAACCCGTTATTGTAACTATGTTGTTACTCAAATTTGTTGTAACTTGATACCTCCTCATATATATATATATATATGGAAATTGCTAATATGCTACGCGTAGCATAGAGGGCCTCCGTGCAACGGCTCAAAATTTGAATTTTTAAATTCCTAACGGTCGATCCAAACCGTTAGATGTGTTCTACATATTGAAATGTGCTTGGAGATCAAATTTTATATTTTTTGGAATTTTTTTACTATTTATTAAGCCACTTTGAAAATCGCTGATCCAACGGTTTCACTGTTGGTTAAGCCACCGTTGGATCAGCGATTTTCAAAGTGGCTTAATAAATAGTAAAAAAAATTTCCAAAAAATATAAAATTTGGTCTCCAAGCACATTTCAATATGGAAAACACATCTAACGGTTTGGATCGACCGTTAGGATTTTGAAAATTCAAATTTTGAGCCGTTGCACGGAGGTCTCTATGCTACGCGTAGCACCGTAGCCACGTCCATATATATATATATATATATAGGTTTTGGCTAATATGCTACGCGTAGCATAGAGACCTCCGTGCAACGGCTTAAAATTTGAATTTTCAAAATCCTAACGGTCTATCCAAATCGTTAGATGTGTTCTACATATTGAAATGTGCTTGGAGACCAAATTTTATATTTTTTGTGGATTTTTTTTACTATTTATTAAGCCACTTTGAAAATTGCTGATCCAACGGTTTCACTGTTTGGTTAAGCCACCGTTGGATCAGCGATTTTCAAAGTGGGTTAATAAATAGTAAAAAAAATTTCAAAAAATGTAAAATTTGGTCTCCAAACACATTTCAATATGGAGAACATATCTAACGTTCGGATCGACCGTTAGGATTTTAAAAACTCAAATTTTGAACCGTTGCTACGTGTAGCACCGTAGCCCTGTCCTATATATAGACACACACACAACTTAATACATTAATTAAAGTTGGATTCTTTTCCGCAGAGTTTTAATTAATTGTAAACAAACAAGCACCACTATAATCAACAAACTATTTTATATACCCGTGTACTTAATCATCATAGCAAAATATAAAGTCACAAGCATCAATAATAGAAATTGTATAATTATGTTACTATATATGATCGTGAATTCAGGGATCAGTTATTTAAAATACCATGATATATGGCATATGTGATATGTGTATGCAGTCGATAAAAAAACGATTTGTTTTATTAAGAACATTTAGAAAAATAAAAGTTCAATATATGTACGACATCGATTCTAATTTTATTTTTCCAAAACTAACCTATGAACCATCCCATCCAACCATTTTTTTTGTTTATGGCCTGCCATATTTTTTTTATAAGGTCAATAAGAATCATACCAGCTAGGCTTTTTTTTTTATACAGCCGATAGTTTTTTAAAGATGAATGTGGTTCGATTTTTTTGTAGTAATTTTTTTTTGTCAAATTTACTTTTAAAATATTTTAAAATTGAATTAGTTTTCAATAATATTATTTTGACAATCTTAACAATATTTTTTTATAAACAAATTTACGAATGTTGAAAATAAAAAAAAATATTGTATGTCATACCAATTTAATAATATTGAAAATTTAGAATCAAATTTAAAAGGTTTATTTTTATTATTATAATTGTCAAAATGAACAAGATAGAGAAACACAATACCATGTTGTGTTTTACTCTGAGAGAATATGCTAAACATCACACAAGAAGTAATATGCTAAATCAAAATTAAAAACTAAATAAATTATTTTTTAAATTACATATTAATTTGTTGATCATAGAATTATTGACAACTAATTTATTTTCATCAAAATGAATTAATTTGCCAGCACAAAAAATCACAAAAACAATAGTGCCCTTATTTACTATCAATTAAACTATCAAATATTTGGGTTTTTTCCCACTGAAAAAATATTTAAAAAGGTACATCAGTAGCGTAAATATTTGGGTCTTTATTTACGCTCTTTAGACAAGAAGATGGAACTAATTTTTGTGGCTTTGATATAAAAGCGGAATTGTACAATTTGCTAATTGCAATTTTTTGAAAGCAAATTGATGATCTTTTTCATTAGTCGTACCACAACAAAATGATTGAGAGAGAAAGTTCTGCCCGATTTTTTTATTCATCAATATATTAAAGAAAAAAAAGTTAAACATACATCAAAGTTTAAAAAAAAAAATTAAACCGCTTAAATTTGTAAAGAATATTAAACCGCTTAAATATGTAAAAAAAATTATACCGCTTATATTTGTTTCTTTTTGTTCGCCTCTACTCTGAACCCATATTTTGAATAAGTGGACCACTAATAAATTATTACTTGGGATGATAGAACTCTTCACTCGGATTTTGGGACCCAATTTACTGCAATATATAATTTGTCAATGACATTGGGTGCAATTGTGAGATGATTTATTCATGAATAATTTTCTGTGATTTATTATCTGTTAGCAAACTCAATGGTACCGATATTATTGACAATTATGATGTGTAAATTTTTTCACCTTTCAAGATCTAACAATTTTATGTTTGGAGTAATTTGTGCTTTCTTTGGACCCTCGAGGTACCATGCACCTTGAATACTCCTCATTTTGGGTGAACCTAATTTGATACAGTACACCCCTGCCACAATGCTACATGGCATGCCACACATACTGGAGTGTATCGAATCAAAATTTCGATACACCCTACACCGAAAATTATTGACATCACTAATACAAAAACAGAAAAAAAAAAAAAAATTAATTACCCTCGCTAATAACAAAGAGAGTTCTCACCAAACAGGCCACAACAAGAGATAGAGACAAAAAAGAGGGAGTAATCTTTACACGACCATACATTTTCCATATAGAGATCATTAATCAAGAATAAAAGTATACTGGAATTCCGTCTTATGCAAAACAAGAAAACATGGAAAGTCCTGTCTCCCTATCCTATTTCAGTACCATTTTTTCATTTCTGAGAAGGAGAAATAGGAAAGAGGGAGAGAAAGAGAAAGGGGAAAAGAAGAAAATTAATCCTAACTGAATGACATAACAAAACAAAAGCACTGTATTAATTCAAGTAAAAAAGAGAGTAAATGATGCTCCTCATTTTAACGATTTCCATATTAAAATGTGTTTGAAGACTAAATTCAATTTTTTTTTTATTTTTTAGTATTTATTAAGATGTGTACATAATTATTGTTTCAGACAATTTTGAATCACTGAAAAACTGAGATTTTAAAAAATTCAAAAAAATAGTCAATCCACAAAATAGTTAACAAAATAGGAAGCGTCAATCTTGCCGGTAGCAGTCAATCCACAAAAACATAGAAATCAGTTCTTATCACAAAACACATTGTTACTACAAAAAAATGGAAATCTTGCCGGTAGCAGTCAATATTGCCGGTAACATCCAAGGTCTCCAATTTCTTGTCCAAAATAGGAAGCACAAATTATATCTTGAAATTATCACACAAACCAAATAGGACATAACAAATAGTAAAATATTTATTTGCAAAAATTATCACACATACATGCAAAAATTATCAAAAAGATAAGTAAAGCACTTAGTTATGCTAAGCATTGCCTGATTTTCTCCTCCTGCAAACACCAAAAAATAAATATTATGACTGAGAATGTCATTTGGAAGTTTTTGGTGTCATTATGCTAAGCACTTAGTTATGCTCAGCACTTTAGTTATGCTAAGCACTTAGTAAAATATTATGACTGAGAATGTCATTATGGCAGCAAAGCAAAGACAGAATATGAAAATTAGAACCAATTATCCTATATCTGTTTTAACAAGTAGAGCATATAGTAATGAATCCTCTTATTGAGGATTATTTGCAAATACTGTATAGTTCTAGAAAAAGGTAAATTAGGTGAGCCAACTAAACCATCTCACAAGGCATATTACATCCAGTATCATACATGCCCATGGATCTCATACAAAAGTTACATTAAATATCTAACCATACAACCAGATAATAACTTGAAAATATGGGTCATAATATTCTGCCTTTGCTTTGCTTTGCCATTCAAAAATTGGTCATATGCCATTCAAAAATCTTGAATTCTGAAAATTGCCACTGCAAAGTTCAAATTCATGCTAATGCCATTACAAATCTAAGTTAATTGTAATTTTGCCCCAAATACAATTCTATTCATGTTAAAATAAAAATATAAAAACCATTGACTAAATACCCTCCAAATACAACTCATGAGAACTTAGATTCTCTGCGTTCTCTCTCCTTGTGTCTGCCAAAGGAGGATCAGTCCGCCAAACCCTAGGAACCAGTCCGCTTCTCCGCCTAACATGTCCGCCATTCAACTCATCGCTCTGCCATGCCGCTGGGAAGCCTCCGCCAGTAAGCCTCCTCTGACTCCGCCATTGAAGATCAGGCAATGCTTAGCGTTGTTGAAAATTAATTCAAATTGATTAGAGCATGTACGAACCAAATTTTACCAGCATAAAAACTGCATGGGTTATTTTAGGCATTAGTTATTTTAAGCATAGTTATTTTAGGACTAGTTAGTGTAGTGGTTAGTTATTTTTCAGCATGTTGTGTAGTGGGGTCTTAATTTAGTAAAGTTGTGGGTAATTATTTTAGAAATGTTGTACTATTATAAATACCGCAGAACTCTATGTAATTGAGGAAGAGAGAAAGAAAATAAAGCATTGTTTCTATTCAGAAAAATATTTTTCTCTCTTCAATCTTTAGCATACCGACACAAAGCAGTGCAGTATTGCTAAATTTATCCCAACAAAATGGTATCAGAGTAGGTCGATTAATCTTGGGGCGTTTTCATGGCAGAAAACGGCAGCACCACGGTAAATGTCACACAACCAGCAATTCCGCTGTTCAAAGGTGAGAACTACGAATTTTGGAGCATCAAGATGACTACGTTGTTCAAATCGCAAGGTTTGTCGGAATTAGTAGATAAAGGTGCCCCTACACAAGACCCCAATCCGCAAGAAACTCTGAGGAAGATGCAAGGGCACTATTCTTCATCCAACAAGCAGTGGATGACACCATCTTCACGAAAAGTGCAGCAGCCACCAGCACAGAGGAGGCATGAACAACCCTGAAAACAGCATTTCAAGGGTGTACTCGAGTCATGGCAATCAAACTTCAAGGCCTACGCAGGGACTTTGAAACATTGCAGATGAACAAGGAAGAATCTGTGCAAATTTTTCTTTCAAGAGTACAAGAGGTGGTCAATCAAATCAAAGCCGATGGTTCGGTGGGACAAGCAATTGACGGCAGAGTCAATTCGCAATTGTCAGTAGAGTCGATTGGTGTGCAACCTTGAAGAACTGCAGCAGCAGCAACTGCTAAAGAAGAGGCTACAACTTTGAAGACAGCATTTTAGGGAAATTCTCAAGTTCTGGCTATAAACAGCAAAGCCTACATAGAGATTTTGAGACGATGAATATGAAAATAGAAGAATCAATGCAGATTTTTCTATCAAGAATAACATCCGTTGTCAACCAAATTTGAGTATATGGAGACAACATCTCAGAGCAAACCATGGTGGCAAAGGTGTTGAGAAGCGTAACACCAAAATTTGATCACGTGGTGGTAGTAATTGAAGAATCAAATGATATTTCAACCTATTCCTTTGATGAACTGATGGGATCCCTGCAGACACATGAAACGAAGTCCAGATTAGAGGAGAAAAACGATGAAAGCGCGTTCTACAGAAAGGGGGAGTCCTCTCAAGGCAGAGGTGGACGTGGCCATTGTAGATTTGGCGAGTTTCAATTTCAACACGACATAAAAGATGTCTAGTGCTTCAAAAGATATGGGTGTGTGCAAGCTAATTGTTTCAGAAAACAGAGGGAAGAAGAACAAGCATGCTATGCAAAAGAAAAGAAAGAGAAACCTACTTTTTTGTGGGGTATACAGATAGTGGAAGACAAAGATCCACAACTTTGAAGAAGCAGCAGAAACTGAAAAATAGCATCAAGCATTGCAAGAAGAATTACTAGCAGCAAGTTATTAAGAACAGAAGGCTGACATTCTGATCAAGGCATTGGCATGAGAAAAGTTTGAAAAATTTAGAATCAAATTTGGTATGATCAATTTTGAATTAAGGGGGAGTGTTGAAAATTAATTCAAATTGATTAGAGCATGTACGAATCAGATTTTACCTGCATAAAAACTGCATGGGTTATTTTAGGCATTGGTTATTTTAAGCATAGTTATTTTAGGACTAGTTGGTGTAGTGGTTAGTTATTTTTCAGCATGTTGTGTAGTGGGGTCTTAATTTAGTAAAGTTGTGGGTAATTATTTTAGAAATGTTGTACTATTATAAATACCGCAGAACTCTATGTAATTGAGGAAGAGAGAAAGGAAATAAAGCATTGTTTCTATTTAGAAAAATATTTTTCTCTCTTCAATCTTTAGCATACCGGCACAAAGCAGTGTAGTATTGCTAAATTTATCCCAACAAGCATAACTAAGTGCTTTACTTATCTTTTTGATAATTTTTGCATGTATGTGTGATAATTTTTGCAAATAAATATTTTACTATCTGTTATGTTGTAATTTGGTTTGTGTGATAATTTCAAGATATAATTTGTGCTTCCTATTTTGGACTGGAAATTGGAGACCTTGGATGTTACCGGCAAGATTGACTGCTACCGGCAAGATTTCCAATTTTTTGTAGTAACAATGTGTTTTGTGATAAGAACTGATTTCTATGTTTTTGTGGATTGACTGCTACCGGCAAGATTGACGCTTCTTATTTTATTAACTGCATTGTTGAGCAGATTTCCAATTTTTGTTAACTGGAACCGTGAGATTCAATTAAAACTGGAACTGTGATTCAATTAAAGCTTTTAAATGCTATGTGTTATGTGATAAGAAGTGTTCTCTTGTATTGCAAAAACTGGAACCGTGGATAATTTCAAATGCAGTTCATAGAAAGACTTGCATATAATTGAAGTGCATAAAAAATAAAATTGAAGTGCCTAAAAATAAAATAAAACAGTTCATAACAAGACTTGCATTCAAACACCAATATTTTTCCAAATGCAGCAAATACATAAGAAGACTAGCCATCACAGTAGCAAAGTGTACATATTGAGTGCTTATAATAATTACAATCAAAATGGACTTGCATTCTGCACTGCCAGTGACCTTAGTTTGCACAGCCAGTAATTTTCTTCATCCAAACAAATGGCTCCTATACTTCATCTCAATTTCATCAACTAATTATTGACCTATATGTTAATTATATAAGTAAAAGAAATGCCACCTTCCCTGGTATTCTCATTCTCAATAAAATTGAAAATCTGATTTCATAGGAATGAAACCTGTACTGGTACAATTAATATTTCGGTAAGGAATGAATTGACTAAAATTATTCTTCAATTAGTTTTGCACTTCTCCAAGAGTTTGCAGCAGAAAAAATTCTGTACTGGTACAGCATAGTAAATCGATAGCTTGTTAGCTTGTTAACTGTACTGGTACAGCATAATAAATTCGGTACATGTACAGCAGAAAAAATTCTGTACCGGTACTGAAACCTCTACTGTACCAGTAACGATTTGCAGCTGGTACTAAACTAGTACCGTACAAATTACTGCTAAAAAAATACTGCAAATTACTGTACTAAACTGGTACCGTACTAAACTGTACCAGTAACGATCTGTAAATGAGGATTGATGGCGATGCATGATGATTAGATGGGAAGGAGGAGGACTGCGCGGAGGCGACTGGCGGCAAGAGTCGACACAAGGAGGAGGAGGCGAGTGGTGGAGGCGTGATTACACAGAGGAGGAGGAGGCGAGTTGTGGAGGTGCGATCTCTGCAGAGGAGGAGGAGGCGAGTGGTGGAGGCGAACTCTGCAGAGGACGCGTTAATTGGGAAAGAAGGTGAGTGAGTCCCTGAATGGTATAAAGATGAAGGGTAAAATAGGAAATACGAGAATACATGTTTCAAAACAGAAATTTTAAATTAATTTTACATAAAAAATATGTATTTGGGGAAAAATTACAATTAACTTATATTTGTAATGGCATTAGCTTGAAATTGAACTTTGCAGTGGCAATTTTCAAAATTCAAGGTTTTTGAATGGCATATAACCAATTCTCCCTAATTGTTATAATTTCAATTTTGAGCCACCATTTTTTGTGAATTTCAGTTTCTATGTTTTGAACGAATAATTATTCCCTAGTATCTAGCATGAACAACACACATGATGTACTGAACCAACCTTTAAGGACTGTCAACACAATAAAAGCTGCTTTTTGAAGTAAAATAAAAAAAGAAATTTATTATTCATACGGTCCATCAGGACAGCGCTTTCCATAGAAGCTCTACAAGTAGCACATAACTTGCCTACATTTACCAGCATACAATCAATCATTACAGACACCATGACCAGTTTTATTAGATCAAAAGAAAACGGTGAATCAGTTCACACTAGTCCAAGCCAAACTTAAACTATGCCTAACATAGCAACATGAATATAATCAATCTTTGAAATTGGTACATCCAGTTCAAACAAATACCATGAATGAAAGGATGCAATGAAACAAACACGCAAGAGGCCAATTCTGGTAACAACATCCACCCAATGATTTTTTGTTACTCAGAACTGTCCGTACATCAAAACAGTACTAAAATTAAATCTGTAAAATCTACTAAGATCCAAAGCAGCTTAAGAAGAGGATGAAACATTATGAATTCACTTAATTATTTGCAAATTTAACCTTTCACCAAAAGGCCAGCCACAACAGCAGCTTGTAAATTTCTTCTCAGATAAAAAGATGGAACTTCCCCTTCAAGACCGACAGATAAACCTGACCATTGCAATCCGAGCTCGAGTGTGAAAGAGTAATTACCGAGGGATCAAGCGGCGACCATGGGGCAAGTGGGCAGCAGAGATTGGCGACCCATGCAAGGGCACGTGCATCTGGTTCGGAACGTTCGCCACGGCTGAGTAGGCGGCGCAACGTATCCGGGGCGACAGGGCCATGTTCAACTTCCTCGACCCGTCTCCTACCGAAATTTGGCAACCTGCATCGCGTAACAGGTTGTGGGACTTGCTCTGATGGATAGCGCTGAGAGCTTGGTGGAATCATATCGGAGCTTCGAGGTGGAGATCACGAGTTTGGGAGAGTTTCTCAGGATCACGATCGAGTTTATCGGAGCCTTAAAAGTTTGTACAGGTCATCCTGAAAAATTTGGAATATATTACTGATTAATAGAGGGCTTATATATTTGTCTAGTTAAATATCTGAAAAAATAATTAATTATCTCATTACTAATAAGATATACATCCATTCTTCAGTTCACAACTTAGCTTATTTGAATGTAGGGTATGCAGCACTTTCTAAGTTGACAAGTTGCAACTTGTAAAGCAACTCTTATTTTCCCATTCTGGCACCATATCATAGAAATTTCATATATCCTAGGTGTATGCACTGTCCTTTGTACAACCCAGTACAATTTAGAGGATAAAAATATTGCATCCGTACCAGCTTTTATGTAACAGCAAAAAATGTAATTTCATAGTTGAATGGTTTGATGGCACTCCCATATGTAACAACAAAATTATAAAATAATAGAAACTAGGAAGTACCTTGTAGTTTATTCCATGTTGCAAGCACCACTACTTTAACCGGGGCAATAAAAAATCTCAATGTTGCAAGGTTGTACAGGAGGCAACTCATCACCCAATATTTGTAATTGACAACAGGAAAAAATACCCAATCTTTCGAGTGAAGAATGGTTTGTCAACCCCAACAATGAACTCCCATATGATCCCTCCCCTGTATGTTAGTATTCGATAAATATTTCGGTGGAGGGAAGAGAGACACAATTCTCAAAATCTCATTTATTATTCAAACTATCTTTTATATTTCTCTCTTCTACCTTCTTACAACAGAATACAACTCTATTTATAGCCTTAGACATGACTCTTAAAATTCGTACAGTAATTAAAACAAAACAGAATTCAAAAACAACTCAAAACGCAGAACAGTAAATTCTGACCCTTGGTTACTAAAACAGTCATAACTAATTATTGGGAATTCCAAATGACTTAAAACTTGAACCATCAGAAACTAGACTCCAAGACACATAATATAGACTCCTCATTTGCTTAGAATGATCTAGAATTGTCCTTTCAAATTCACTCATTAAACAGCCTCAAAATCTGTCCACTGTGCAGTCACAAATTTAATAGCAAATTAAGTTTATTCATCAACACCCCTCCTTAAACTTAATTCTCTTTCTTTCTTGCCTCCATACGATCTCCTCCTTCAAACTTAGAAAGTTTTGTACCGAGTTTCATCTGTGTTGCTACTGAATTACACTCTTCCATCTTGTTCTTCTTCAAAGGTGATTTTTTCTTGCTCATCAAATTCTCCTTTTTACCCGTGTCATTCAAACTTGATCCATTGTCAACCTGATTACGATTACCAGATTTCAAGTTCACCTTCTTATCCTCTGCACCATTTTCTTCATGTGGAGGCTCACTCTCTGCCATTTTACTCTCCACTTCTTCTTCCTTGCATCTCCATTCTCCCCTTCTTGTTCGATATTATCATTTGATTCTTTCTCTTTGCACCTATAAAGAGACTCTTCTTCCTCTACTTTTGGTTTCTCAATTTCTACATCTAACACGGGATTTGTTTCCTCAGGCATTTCTCTAGCTTTCTCTTCAACCATCACCTCCTTGAGCTGAGAACTTAACTCATCTATCCTTTCTTCAATCTTTGACTGACGGACCCGTAGCTCTTCATTCTTTTGTGATATACTCTTCAATTCGTTTTCCTTATCCAACAACCTCTCCTTCAATTGCAAGCTCTCTGTTCTTGCCTCTTCCATTGCCTTACTTGCCACATTTACTTGCAACTCTGCTTGATGCAACTTCTCCAGCAGCTGCTCCTTCTCCTCCTTCGCAGCTTGCATCTCTATTTTTTCTTTCAAGCCATGAATTTCAATTTCTCTCTTATGCAACAGTGTCTCCTTCTCCTGTAGTTGCTGAATGGCTGAGGCAAGAGATTCTGTCTTGCACTTCTCTGATTTGTGCACCTCCTCAAGTCGGATCTCCAGTTCCTCTGCTTTTCCCTTCAATTCATCCACCAAACTAGAAAACTGCTCATCCTTCTCCATGTTGACTTGCAAACACTTTTCTCGCACATTTCTTAATTTCAGTTTGAACATTCGATTCTTGGTCATCTCTACATGTGCAAGCAGCCGGCCTTTTTTGTCCTTCAAGTGCAACATCCGGTCTTTTATGATAACCGAATATCCTTTCTCCAATAATTGCCCCATACTAAGGATATTATTCTTCAAATCAGGAACATAATAAACATCCTCAATCAAGCCTTCTTTACCATCTTTTTGAGAAAAATATATTTTACCTTGGCCCTTTACTTGAACCTTCGACGCATCTCCAAATGACACGTGCCCTTCCTCTATCTCTTGTATCTCCACGAAAAGGTGTCTGTGCCCGCACATGTGATTACTTGCTCCGGTATCGAGATACCACACCATGTCGTTGTCGGGAACGATATTTTTATAGGCCATCATGAGAACACCATCTTCTCTTGTCTCTTCTTCCATGACTAGATTCGCATTTTCTTCTACCATTTTCTCAGAATAGCACTCCTTTGCATAGTGCCCATACTTACCACAATTATAACACTCGATATTTGATTTGCACTCTTTTGCGTAGTGCCCATACTTGCCGCAATTATAGCACTCGACATTTGAATAATTTGACCGGCCACCCCTTCCACGACCACGTCCTCGACCATGCCAATTATGTTGGCTCGGCTGACCCTCTTCTTCAGAATTATTTCCACGTTCGTGACCTCCACCGCGACCAAACCCATGACCTCCACGGCCGCGTCCTCTTCCTCAATTTTGATGCGCGTACATCGCTTTGTCCTCCTTAATAGTTGCCTTAGCTTGTAAGACCTCCTCAAGCGGCTCGTTCTTCTTCTTCTTGCGTTGTTCATGCGCCTCAAGAGAACCAGCGAGATCATCAATGGTCATCTCTTCCAAATTTTTCGACTCCTCAATTGCACAAACGACATTCTCAAAATTCTTGGTTAGTGACCGCAAAATTTTCTCCACCACCCTTGCATCAGTTAGAATTTCTCCATTTCGTTTAAGTTGATTCACCACTGTTTGCACACGCGTGATATAGTCGGATATTCCTTCTGACTCCTTCATTTTCATGCTCTCCAACTCGCCGCGTAGAGTTTGGAGTCTTACTTGCTTTACTCGGTCGGCGCCCTTGAACACCTTTTCCAAAGTGTCCCATGCTTCCTTCGAAGTTGCTGCACCGGCAATCTTCTCGAAACCCGACTCATCCACTGCTTGGAACAACAAATAGAGAGCAGTCTTGTCTTTCATACGCGTTTCTTTCAACGCCTTCAACTGATTCACGGTCTGATTGCCAGTTGGCTCTTCATAGCCAGCTTGGACTACCTCCCATGCATCTTGTGCACCGAGCAATGCACGCATCTGAATACTCCAATTGTCATAGTTCAATTTTGTGAGTCGTGGCAGTGGCATACCCCCTATTGATATTCTCCCGGAATTTTCCATCGGCTCTGATACCAATTTGTTAGTATTCGATAAATATTTCGGTGGAGGGAAGAGAGACACAATTCTCAAAATCTCTTTTATTATTCAAACTATCTTTTATATTTCTCTCTTCTACCTTCTTACAACAGAATACAACTCTATTTATAGCCTTAGACATGACTCTTAAAATTCGTAGAGTAATTAAAACAAAACAGAATTCAAAAACAACTCAAAACGCAGAACAGTAAATTCTGACCCTTGGTTACTAAAACAGTCATAACTAATTATTGGGAACTCCAAATGACTTAAAACTTGAACCATCAGAAACTAGACTCCAAGACACATAAAATAAACTCCTCATTTGCTCAGAATGATCTAGAATTGCCCTTTCAAATTCACTCATTAAACAGCCTCAAAATCTGTCCACTGTGCAGTCACGAATTTAATAGCAAATTAAGTTTATTCATCAACACTGTACACGTTGTCAATTGAAGAGAAGGTCCCATAAATGAGCACAGGTTCTTACATGAAAAAAAGGAAAGTTTGACCAAGGATTTCAACTTTTGTATTCCAGGAATAGATACTAGGTCATTGCACCATTGAATTTTCAACTCTTCAAGTTCTAATGGCAACCACTCAGCTTTTAAGAATTGCAAACTATCACAGCTCCTAATTCCCAAATACTTTAGTTTGCATAGGCTACCAATCCACTCTGGAAATGTAATGTCACGGTATCCTTCTATTGTTAGCTTTCTAAGATTATGGTGAGGTTGGAGACTAAGCATCACCCAAAAACAACTTTGATCTTCAAGAAGTATGTTATGTCCACTTTTGATGAGCAACCTAAGTACACTGCAGTCATCTATGCCCCAAGATTCGTCCTGTTCCCAAGATTCACCCTGTTCCCAGGGTAGTATCAATCGCTCCAAGTTATGCATATTCACAAGGTTAGCACATTGGACATCTGTTAAATTGGAAATTTGTTCCAATCCACATAGGCAAAGAATTCCTCCCAGATCAGGAAAATCCTTTAACCATCCAATTGTATTGCATTTGAGATTCACATTTAGTGCTTGAATTCTTACAAATTTTCTCAAGCTAGGTGGTAAATAACTCACACTAGTATCCCTGATTTCCAGAGTTTGAAGATTTGTAAGGTGCCCCAGGCCACTAGGAAGCGCTTCTAGTAGATCGCAATCAATAAGACAGAGTTCCCTCAATGCCTTGAGTTGACAAAGGGACTCAGGCAACATCTCAAGGCCATAACAACTATCAATTATCAGCCTTTGCAAGCCATAAAGGGAGCATATGCATTCAGGTAGCGTTTCAAATAACATACGACTAAGCGAAAGAAAACGAAGATGTTTCAAATGACCAATGGAGGAAAGAAATTCTGATTTTGCATGTGAAAGATCTAGATCAAGAGCTCTTAATTTTGGTGCCATTGAAAGGTCAAAAGTACCAAAAAAGTTTTTCACAAAAGAGCCTGTAATAAGTGTGCGTAGAGAAGTGAACTTGTCAGAGGGAATAGGATCTCTTAGGTCCACTAAATGAGCTATATACAAATGGTACAGTACATGAGGAAAAATTGGGAGCTTACTAACCTCAATTGAATAACAATAATTTTCAGAATTAAGTCGTGCTAAATCATGAACTATATCATGCAATTTTTGTTAACAGACTTGGCTAATTAATGATAAAAGATAAGGGATGGACATTTTTTTAACCACAAAAAAAAAAATTCTGTTGCTTCTTTTTGAAGTTTTGGATTTTAAATTTCTAAACGTATAACTTCCTCCTGATGTCATGCATAAATGTAAATCATGTGTAAAATTCTAACTACATCTATATGAATTGAAGAGGGTTCAAACGCATCATCTGTTTTGTGCTCCAATATGCTCCACATCCTTTATTTCTGTTTTCAAAGTCCGAACAGTCGACCTGAACAGTTCAACATGATCTTCATAATAAAATATGCTTGGAGACAAAATTTTATATATATTTTTAATATTTTTACTATTTTTTAGATAGTTACAAAATCACTGTTTTAAGGAGATTCTGAACCATCCGATAAAGCGACTCATTATACTATTTATTAATTTCTACTTCTAGTCCCAATCTTTGCTGCAATGATTTGTGAATGGTACCGTGGAATGATTTATTCAAGAGAAATTTTAGTGATTTATATCTTAATAAACTCAATGTCAATGGTACTAATAATGCCGACATTTTTATTAATATCCGACATTAAATAGAAAATAATAAATATATCCTGCTTAGTTTAGCTAGATATTTATAAAAATGTCCAAATCAGCTAAAAAATAGCCGGTCCGTATTTTTATTATAACCGGTCATTTTTTTGACTGATCAGAAACTTTTTTTTTTTAAAGACCAACTATAAAGTTGGAAACTCATCATATGTAGATTTATTATTTATTTTAATTACCGAATGTGCGACATCTGTATAGAGTATCACTACTACAAAAAACGTCTTCCTACACTGTACCTTATACACAGATTTTCTCAATTTTATAAAAAAACGTGTATGAAATAAGATTTTTTCAGTGTTCTAGGAATCCTACACGAATATTAACTTAAAAATCAGTGTCCGTGTGGAAATTAAGCTTTTATACACGTATATTTCATTAAATATCCGTGTAGGAATGGTGAGAGAGCTACACGGATATTTAATGAAATATCCGTGTAGAAGGTCTTTTGTACACGGTTTTTTATTTAAATAACCGTGTAGATATGTTGACAAAGCTACATGGATTTATAGTTAAATATCCGTGTAGGAAAGGCTTAGTAGGATTTTAATGAAATAAAATTGTTATCTTTCAGCGCCGTTTTAATCAATATTACTCTCTCTCTCTCTCTCTCTTGTATTGAGTTTGATTTCTCCTCTATCTTGCTAAGGTTAGTCATTTGTGTATATATATATATTTTTCTTTACCATTGTTGGATTATTGAAGAATTCGTTTTTCTTAGGATTTTAGTTAGTTGTTGTCCTCTTCGCCACCCTCCCTTAGAGTTCTGGTGCCGGTGTTGTCATTTTAAGCACCACTTCTATTTAAGCAAAATGCAAAGATATACATACATCTTTAATTTTTTTTTTACGAAATTAATTTTCATGAATTTTTTTTTTTTTACAGATTCAATTATTTTTTTTTTGACAAAATTAATTCAAAACCAAGAATTTTTATTATCTATTATGTATGTATGCTTTGACATGTTGATCATTGTTTTTTTTTTTCATAGGAGATGCACTATTGTTGGAGATCTTTAACCAAGAGCCATCATGTCATGGATCACATGCAAAAACATCTTTTTTGATATGTTGGATCTAATACAACTTAGTATGTATAAAATTTCGTGCTAGAGTAGATCATAGTCATGAGTTTTGGCAACATAAGCCCAACTTATGGAAACTTGATCACATGGTTACTAAGTGGTGAGGACATAATTTTTATACAAACATTGTATAGGATCTTGAGAGATATATGTCATATGTTGGATCAAAAGGATTGCATGTATAAAAGGCTATGTATATATATGTGTTGCAAAAGGTTATATGTATATACAAAATACTCTCTATTTATTTTTGCAAAATGTTATGTATTTATTTTTACAAAAAACTATGTATATTCAATCTGAAATATATATTATTGGCTAGCAAAAGTGGAGGCTAGCCAAAAACAGAAAAAATACAAAAAAGAAAAGAAAATCGTACACGGATATTTGAAGAAATCCGTGTAGGATGTGTTAAAAATAAAAATTGATTTATGATCTTCATACACGGATTTGTACTAAATATCCGTGTAACTAGGGTATGAAGCTACACGATTTTTTAATAAAAAACCGTGTAGGAAGATGTTTCATACACGGTTTTTTGTTAAAAAAACCATGTATAAAACATCTTCCTACACGGTTTTTTATTAAAAAACCGTGTAGCTCCATACCCTAGCTACACGGATCTTGAGTAAAAAATCCGTGTAGGATTAGTGTAATCGTACACGTATAAATTATCCGTGTGTAATGGTGGACTTTCCTACACCCCAGTATCACACACGATTCCAAATCCGTGTAGCTCTCCATTAAAGTCCGTGTACAAACTGTTTTTTTGTAGTAGTGTATAGACTGTATTACATACAGGAAGATCTGATGAGCCCATTATTCATGTAATAGATGTATTTTATGTCTCACCAGCTAGCTAGAAAACATTCAAATGCATACAATTTAGTTTTTTTTTATTACTTCTACAATCCAAGAATAAAAATTGTGTTGTTGTGTCATTCACATGAGCAAACAACATATGAATTATAACACACTACTACAAAAATACAGTTTGTACACGGACTTTAACTGGAGAGCTACCCGAATTTGGAAACGTGTGCAATACTGGGGTGTAGAAAAGTCCAGCATTTACACACGGATAATTTAGCTGTGTACGATTACACAAATCCTACACGGATTTTTTAATAAAGAGCCGTGTGCAAAACCTCCAAAAGTGCACACACCGCAAGAGAGCTACACGGATTTGTAATACAATATCCGTGTAGGAATCCTGTTTATATACGGATATTAACTAAAAACCGTGTAGCTCTCCTCCCTAGCTACACGGATTACTAACATAATATCCGTGTAGGATTACCATTCCTACATAGTTTTATGTTAATATCCGTGTGTAAATAGGGTCGTCTAGCTCTATAGATTTTTTATTGTTATCACATTTTACACGGATTTTTTTAAAGTATCCGTGTAGGATTTTCCATTTTTTTTTTTTTTGAATTTTTTTGTTTCTGACTAGCCTCCACTTTTGCTAGTCATTAAATTAAATTATATATAATCAGAATGTTTTTTTGTCCAAAACAGAATATAAATTGCGAAAACATAACATAACAATTCAAAATTGATAATTACACTAATTAAGTTATACAAATCCATATTGTTCTTTACAAAATTCGGATACAAACCACCTTGCCCACATCGCTCTAATTTCGTTGATTTGTTCGGGTGAGAAAGAGGCTTGGCTCCGGCTATACTGCAATTATAATTTAAGTTAGTAACGAGAAACAGATCGAATTATTGATATTTTTAAAATGAAAATTAATGTGAATTACTTACGTTATTTGGAAAGGAAAATTGATTCCTTTCGATCCAATTAAACATGAAAATCATCGTGTAATAAGCGCACTCCTAAGACTCCTTCTGTTGCGCGCACTCAAATTTATATTTTTCGGGCTATGTTACAATGAAAATAATTTTTGGAACTATAATATTTAAGTTAAAAAATTATTGCATGTGTGCTCACCGGTAACCACTCAATTAAGCGACTATAATTAGCAATTTCGATCCACAATTTAATTACAATTGAAAAAAAAAATCAAACATAGTGAAAAATTATTGCTTACTGTGTCAAAAAGGGACAGATCTCTCTGCTCTCTTCAGGTGTGATGTCTTTTGGCCTTGCAGAATCCATGATAAAAGCCCTATTTGCAGTCGGAATGATGATAGACAAACACCAGTGTGTCTTGTGGCATGAGAAATATTAACACAATTATAATCAAATTTAATTTCTTTTTTATAATTATTGAATTGAAAACATCGAGAAAAATTGAAGGTTAGAATCGTACCTCTGGTGGTATGGCAGAAGAAGAAATTTCTTGCGATCCGCGGAGCAACGGTGCATTGCATGACACATATAGTCGACACACTGCTGACCTTGACCTTCTAGCACGGTGAAATTGAGTTTGCCGGGGTCCAGAATTGCAGTGTTGTTTACCTTATTTTCGAGCGACCATGATTCGCAAGTTCGGAGCAGCTTCCTGAAAATGCTTTTCATTTTGAATATATATTTGAGTGATATACAATATATAAATAAAGTAAGGTCACTTACATGGCGAAAATGGTAAGGAATGAGCTATCGAGCCATCTATCGCTACCCTTGGTATATAAAAAGTCCTTGAAGTCGTCGAAAGAGAGCATACATGGCTAGCCGTCATGCAGGAACATGCCGGGTGGCGTCTCGATCATGATGCTGGTCATGCCTTCGGGTGCCTTCATCAAACGGTCATGAAGACGCTGACAATCGAGAGGCAAAGCATTGTATTCTTCTGGGCTGATCAGACGATGGTCTGGCGCCTCAGGCTGGACTCCAGCATCAGTCTCTCCTACGCATCAATCGTGCGGACCATCCCACTCTCCCCCCGTACCGGTGATAAATTGGCCTCCTACGCATGCATCAAATTTTAAAAATTTCAAGTATTTAAAAAGAGCGGTTTTGAATGTAACAAGAGATATTGATAATTTAGAGATTACCTGATCAAGAATGATCTGATTGTTGGGCCATTGGATAAATGACTCACGGATGTCATCCACAACTAGCATGTCCTCGGTCGGGACAGGAAGAGGTATCCTACGCCATTCTGACACATCAAAGTCGATCTCCATGCATGCATAGCCGCGCCCGACTGGAGTATGGTGGACCAATGTTTGCCCCGGAATTACGAGACCCTTGGCAACGGTGATAGGCACCGCACCGCTCCAAATGATCAAGTCGCATTTGGTGGCCACCTGCAATTGTTATTAAGATAACCATATTTGATACCAAGTTTACGAACCAACATTAATTGCATTTAGATTATTAATAGTAGGTATTACCTTGAGATTATCGAACTCGTCCTCCCAGGTCCCGGATGCTTGACTGCTTCACCGAATTCCCGGCGAAATGGGGGGTTCTTGCTCGGATGGGTGTGTAAACTGATGAGATGTCACGCGGTTTACAATCCTTGCTTCCATTTCCGCCATCCTCTCCGCCATCCTTTCCGCCATCCTCTCTCTGCAACTCTTGAGGCAGTCGGATCTTCCCGTCGGCAGTAACCTCAGACCTTGCCAGGAGCCAATTCGTGCCCCGGGGATTGGCGATCTTTACCACGGGTGAGTCAGAATCTTTGTTTGACTCAAGCACGGACTTCCATTCCTTTGACTTACCCTCGTACCCGCCTAATCCTAAATGGTGTGGGTACAAGTTATTAGTAACAGTCCTCCTGCCCCTTTCGCTTTTTTCCTTCAAGAATAAAAGCAAATCAAACCGTTAGTTCAAATATAACAACCGATCGAGAAAAAAAGAGTTAAAACTTTATAAATTTAGTTACCTTGAACTCGGGTGTTTGCTTCAAAGCAACAAACTCGTCCCATATTGGTTGAGTCACATTTTGGTAGTACCCGACCGGACACCTCCCTTTATTCATCCATTCCGTCACGAGGGTGCTCTTATGTTGCTTCCACCCCTCGTTCATTATCTTCAAGGTGTTCTTCCTCTTCAAGGTGTTCTGCTTCGGTGTGTCATCCTTGATGTTCCATTGAGCCTGATTGACAGCAAACAATTATAAGTGTCAGAGCCTGATTAACAACAATCAAATTGAAATATTTAAATATAATCTGATTACCTTAATCTGCTGCCACCATTCTTCCTTATCTTCCTTTTTAACCTTCTTCCAGTTATCTATCATAATGTCTGCCTTCTCCTTCATGAGGTTGTTCACCCAATTTGAGTACGGCAATCGGTTTGGCCCCGTCGGATGGCCTTCTTCAGTGAACTAGATGACAAATTCCTTCGCCTCTGTTGTGTTTTTGCACTTGGTCGAACCTCGCTTCCTTCTTTGTGACGAGGCTAACTGTAATGAACCTTGCATGTCCTCATCTTCAGGATTGTTGAAGTGATCACCCGAATGTGACATGATTCTAAAAAAAATAAATTAGAAAGTTAATATTAACATTCCAAATCAATTTTAAATTACAAAATTTAATTTTAAATTACCAAACATAATTGCCAAATCCTATTAGTTAACCCTGAATTTTGGTACAATAATTTGCATTTTGGTACAAAATTTCCTTAAAATTGCCAAACTATTATTTTGATTCAATTACCAAAATCCGAACTTGGTTCTATTACCAATTTGGTCTAAAATTTGGCCTAAATTTTTCCAATAAATCGTAACATTCCAATTTGGTCTAAAACAATTTCAAATTTTTCAATAAACCCTAATTCAATAAACCCAACATTTGCATTTTGGTACAAAATAAACCTAATTTTAGTTACTCTACAAAATAAATTATTTCACACTAACTCTAATTATTCAATAAACCCAATTAGTTACCTTAGAGGCAGCAAGACAGAAAGCAAGAGAGGCGGCAATGGCAGCAGTGGAGAGTGAGAGAGAGAGGCAGCAATGGAGGAGCACACAAAACCCTAACAAAACTGAATTGGGGTTTTTTGAGATGCCATTGGTGATTTGAAAAATAAAAGAGATAGAAAGAGGAGAAATCTATTACCAATGGAGGAAGACAACCACCAGGAGAGGCGGCGTAGAGGGAGGACGGCAGACCAGAGGTGAAGGAGGTTTGAACTCAGTCGGACTTAGAGCAAATTTCAAAATCAGAGAGCAGGAGGAAGAAGAGAACTCGATCGGACTTGTAAAAATTTGGCTACCAAAATTTGGTTTTCAAGTTGAACTAGGAATCCTACACGGATAACTATTAAAATCCGTGTGCAATACCTAATCCTACACAAATAATATCTTACAAATCCGTGTAGGAATTGAGAGGAGCTACACGGTTTTTAAGTTAATATCCGTGTAGGATAGTTATTGTACACGGATTTTGGTTTTAAAAACCGAGTAGAAAGGTGAAATAAATATATATATAACTTCTGAATAAAATATGTATAATATATGAAATTGAATGTATTTGAAATTAATTTTTAAAATCTATATGAAATTAATTTTTAAAATGTATTTGAAATTTTCAATCTGAAATTGAATGATATCATTGAAATTGAATGTAATAACTTCAAAATCTATATTTTTTTCAATCTAACTAATGTTTAAAATATATATAATAACTTATTTAAAAATAAAATGTAAAAATTTTAAATATAAATATTAGATTAAAAAATATTAAAGGTCTCAAGTTTACAATAAAAATATTACACATTGGTTTTTTTCGTTCTTTTTCTCTCTTTTTTCACTTTTTGAAAATCGGTCCATAATCCTTCGTTGTGGTCGGATCTCATGTAGTTTGATTCGTCTTGTTCTTCAATTGTTGGTGCCTCAGTTGGCATGTCAGCACAAAATGGAGGTATCTCTTCGAACTGGCCGTACTCTTCTTCGTCGACGACGTCTTCGACACCAACAATCATTCTTTTCCCCGAGAGCACAATGCTCCACCTAGCATCACTCGGGTCAGTGACATAGAAGACCTGTGTGGCTTGCTTGGCGAGTATAAACGGATCATCAACATACCCGACTTTGTTGAAATCAACGAGTGTGAACCCATTGTTATCAACCTTAACACCCCGGTCTTCGACCCATCGACACCGAAACACGGGAATGCTTAGGCGAGGGCTGTAAATGAGCTCCCAGATTTCTTCCATAACACCGTAATATGACTTTGATGCTGTTATAGGCCGGGCATCCCCGGATCTACTGAATTCTTGAGCGGCCGCCACTAACGTCACCCCGCTATTTTGCATCGCGCTCTTATCACTTTGGAATTTAGTGTAAAATGTATATCCGTTAATCTCGTATCCTTGAAATGTTTTGACCACAGTTTGGGGTCCTTGGCCCAGCAGCCTAACAATTTCATTTACGGGGTGTGATTTCACTATTTCTTTCAGCTATCCTACAAAAGAACGATTGTGCTCGTTATTAATCCACTTCTGACTTCTTGTGTAGTTCCCTTGACGAAGGATTGTCATGTGCTCATCTATATAGGGAGCGACATCTGCAATGTGCTGTAGTACAATAAAATGTGCATTTTCTAGTTCATCTTGGTCATCAACTATGGCTTTCAAACCGATTGTCCCAACTCCTTGGAGCCGTCCCTCGTATCGAGATTGTGGAATACCAATAGGACACACACCGGTCAGGTAATTCGTGCAAAACTCGACCACCTCTTCCGTGGAATATCCTTCGACAATGCTACCTTAAGGCCGATGTCGGTTCCTTACGTATTTTTTCAAAATGCCCATGTATCTCTCGAATGGATACATATACCGCAGGAAAACAAGACCACAAATCTTAATTTCTCTCACAAGGTGAACAACAAGGTGAACCATAACATCGAAAAAAGATGGTGGAAAATACATCTCAACATGGTAAAGAGTAACGACGACCTCCTTTTGCACAGCATCCAATTTTAGCGGGTCTATCACCTTCAAATTATGCATCAATGAAACACTAAACCCTAAATATGCAATAACAAGAAATTAATAGAAAATTAAAGAAATAAATAGATAAATTACTTACTTGAGCAACAAAGAGGAGAAAATCAGAAGAAAATCAGCAATCTCGGAACCCCAGCTGCACAATAATTAGATTCAAGCCAATCCAGAGGAGAGAGAGTGATATTAATTGACCAAAACGGCGCTGCAAGTGTTCATTATAACCCTAAATGACCCTTCCTACACGGATTTTTAAATATTAATCCGTGTAGCTCTCTCTATATTTACACACGACTTATTATATAAATAACCGTGTACATAACATAATCCTACACGGATATTTCAGTAAAAAACAGTGTAGCTCTCTCACGTTTTATACACGGATATTTACTTAAATATCCGTGTAGGATTCCTTAATTTCCACACGGACACTGATTAGGGTGTTATTATCTGTGTAGAATTCCTTGAGCACTGGAAAATCCGATTTTATACACGTTTTTTTATAAAATTTGGAAAATCCGTGTATAAGGTACAGTGTAGAAAGACGTTTTTTGCAGTAGTGACAAGATTTTCTTTTATTAGTCACGGTGAAGTCTGTGAGGGACCCACAGGAGAGGACTAAACGTATCCGCACGATGTGGTGCGCCATCCCATGAATCGACACCCTCCGCAGTGGGATCGGCGTGAGCCTGTGAACTCTCGCCGGTCTCCGACGTATCTCGTGGTCGCTCACATCGAGGTCTAGTCATGCTGCATTTGAAAATATCAAGTTTAAAAATTATAACACCAATTTCTAACAATTTTATTTAACAATTCCTATGAGATTGTACAACTTAATTTCACTTAATTAAATTTCAACCCTGTTATTTTCTCAAATTTCCATCTAATTTTTAAAACCTAATTTCAATCAAAACCAATTCCAATATAACAATTCCAATGTAACAATTTCTAACAATTCCAATCAACTAATTTCTAACAATTTCTAACAGTTCCAATCAAATAATTTCTAACAATTCCAATCAAATAATTTCTAACAATTCCAATATAATAATTTCTAACAATTCCAATCAAACAATTTCTAACAATTCCAATTTCTAACAATTTTTAAAAATTTCTACCATTTTTCAAACATTTCTAACTATTTCTAACAACCTAAACAATTCCAATCAATTTCTACTAAATTCAATAACAACAATTTCTAACAATTTCATATAAATCCTGCAATTTCGAATAATTTATACAAAATGCCAAACAATTTATAAAAAATCTAAATAATTTATAAACAAGTTAAAGAAATAATTTCATACCCGAAAATAAAATCAGAGCGACGGTGCGGCGGCGACTACGAACTCGGATGGAGAGAGAGAGGGAGAGAGAGGGTGGCAGGTAGAGAGAGGGAGAGAGGGAGAGAGGGCGGTAGAGAGAGAGATGGGTCGGGAACACTTGAGAGGTGCGAAATGTCGCGTCCGGGACGAAAAAACGAGGTTTTTTGGCCAATTCCGGCGGGTTGGGGGGCTGTGGGGGGGGGCGGGCGGGTAGGGTTTGGTTTGGGGAGGGAGGCTATTTAAAAAAAAAAAAAAAAAATTTGACGAAACCGCCTCCTGGGGGGGCGGGTTGGGGGGGGCGGTTTGGGCATGGGTAAACATATTTTGGAGATCTCGGTTATTAATAATATATATATTTTTTTGGTTATTAATAAAAATCATGGCGGCACTACGGAGTGATTTAATTGAATCAAAAACAAAATATAATTTTATATATTATAAAAATCAATTAACCTTAAACTAACATTGTATATTCATTACAAAAAAAAATACAAATTTCATAATATTTAGGGTTAAAATTGTATCAATGTTCAGTCCAATGTGAGTTGTGAACCTCATATACGGCCCAGCAGGGAAGCGCTTTCCATGCTCTTCAGATACGGTGAGTTGTCTTTCTGTAGAAGCTCTACCAGTAGCACATCACTTGCCTACAATTACCAGCATACAACCAATCATTAAAGATAACATGACAAGTTTTATTATATCAAAAGAATGGAATTTTCAATTTTTACACATGACAAGTTTTATTATATCAAAAGACAACATGACCAGTTTACTATCTTTGCTTCCTAGAGGAAACGGTGAATCAGTTCACATTAGTTCAAGCCAAACTTAAACTATCCCTAACAGAGCAACATGAATTATCTAATCAATATTTGAAGCTAGTACATCCAGTTCAAACGAATACCATGAATGAAAGGATGCAAAGAAACAACAGCACATGAGCAACACAACATATGAATTATAACAAGATTTTCTTTTATTAGTCATGTCAGAAAAAAATTGTCCACAGCACTACACTACTGAGTGAATTGTATAAAAAACAAAATATAACTTTATATATTATAAAAATCAATTAACCTTAAACTAACATTGTATATTCATTACAAAAAAATACAAATTTCATAATATTTAGGGTTAAAATTGTATAAATGTTCAGTCCAATGTGAGGTGCTAACCTCATATACGGCGCTGAGTAATATTATGTTTCCGATAATTGCAATCTTATAGAGAGAGAGAGCCGGCATTTTTTTTCATAACCAAAAAATTAAATAAAATAATATTAATACCATGAATAAAAGGATGCAAAGAAACAAACACGCAAGAGGCCAATTCTGGTAACCACATCCACCCAATGATTAATTTGTCGTTACTCAGAACTGTCCGTACCCAATGATTTGTCTGTAAACTCTCTCCTATAACTTCTCATGTTTTTCGATTTTTTTCTGATTCTCCCTAAAATACGGTTAGGATTTGTGAAATCGGCTCGAAACACTAAAGAATCTGTCCACTGCTGAAGACTTGGCAAAGAATTGGCTCCAAACGCTAAAGAATCTCTCCCATAACTTCTTATGTTTTATGCTTGATTTGGCCGGTTTGAACTGATTTTTCGTAAAAAAAATTATGAACCGAGGAACTCAGTCCAAAATCAGATCATCGGCGGCCAAGTCTTAACCGACTCGGCCGATTCCAACAGAAATCTGCCGATTTTTCCTTCTATGTTTGAAACATCCACTTAATTATTTGCAAATTTAACCTTTTACCGAAAGAACTACCACAAGATTTTAATTATCTGCAAATTTCTTCTCAGCAGATGAAAAGATGAAACTACCTCTGCAAGACCGACAGATAAACCGAAAAGCGAACTCGAGTGCGAAAGAGTAATTCCAGAGGGATCAGGTGGCAGAGATCCGCAACCCGTGCAAGTGCATGCGCATCTGGTTCGGAACGTTCGCGACGGATGAGGAGGCATTGCAACAGATTCGGGCGACAGGGCCAAGCTCAACTTCCCCGACCAGCCTCCTACCGAAATTCGCCAACCTGCATCACCTAACGGGTTTTGGGATCTTGTTCTGATGGATAGCGCGGAGAGCTTGGTGGAATCGTGTCGGAGCTTCGAGGTGGAGATCACGAGTTTGTGAGAGTTTCTCAGGATCAGGACCGCACTGGATCTTGAGATTCAAGTTTAATTGTATAGCTCATCCTCCAAGTAAAGCTCATCTTCCTGAAAAACTTGCAATATATTACTTATTAATAGAGGGCTTATATATATTTGTCTAGTTATATATCTGAAAAACATAATTAATTATCTCGTTACTAACAAGATATACATGCATTCTTCAGTTCACAACTTAGCTTATTTGAATGTAAGGTATGCAGTACCATTTAGAGGACAAACATATTGCGTCCATAACAGCATTTATGTAAACAGCTTTATATGGCAAGACTACCAAAAGATGTAATGTCATAGTTCAATGGTTTGATGGCACTCTCATATGTAACAACAAAATTATAAAATAAGAAGAACTAGGAAGTACCATGTAGTTTATTCCATGTTGCAAGCACCACTCCTTTAACCCCGGGCAATAAGAAACCTCAATGTTGCAAGGTTGTACAGAAGGCAACTCATCACCCGATACTTGCAATTGGGGACAGTCTGAAATCTGCAATCTTCTGAGTGAAGAAAGGTTTGTCAACCCCAACAATGAGCTCCCATATGAACCCTCCCCTGTACACGTTGTCAATTCAAGAGAAGGTCCCATAAACGAGCACAGGTTATTACATAAATCAATGGAAAGTTTGACCAAGGATTTCAACTTTTGTATTCCAGGAATAGATACTAGCTGATGGCAGCCAATAATTTCCAACTCTTCAAGTTCTAATGGCAGCCACTCTGCTTTTAAGAATTGCAAACTACGACAAAACATAATTTTCAAATACTTTAGTTTGAATAGGCTGCCAATCCACTCTGGAAATGTTATGTCATGGTATCCATCTATTGTTAGCTTTCTAAGATTAGCGTGAGGCTGGAGCATAAGCATCACCGAAAAGTACCTTTGATCTTCAAGAAGTTTGTTACGTTCATTTATGAAGAACAACTCAAGTACGTTGCAGTCATCCATGTCAAAATCGCCCCAATACCAGCATAGTATCAATTGCTCCAAGTTATGCATACTCACAAGGTTAGCACATTGGACATCCATTAAATTGGGAATACTTTTCAATCCACGTAGACAAAGAGTTCCTCTCAGATCAGGAAAATCCTTTAACCATCCTGTTGTCTGACAATGGAGATCCACCTTTAGTGCTTGAATTCCTACAACGTTGCTCATGCTATCTGGTAAATAACTCACACCAGTATCCTTGATTTCAAGAGTTTGAAGATTTGTAAGGTTCCCCAAGTCACTAGGAAGCGCTTCTAGTAGCTTGCAATTAATAAGACAGAGTTCCCTCAAGGCCTTGAGTTGACAAAGGGACTCAGGCAACATCACAAGGTGATAACATCTATCAATTATTAGCTCTTCTAGGTTAATTAGATTTCCTATTTTTCGGGGCAACTCTTTGAGAATGTTTCGAGTAAGAGTTAGCTTTTGCAAGTTGTAAAGGGAGCATATGCATTCAGGTAGCATTTCAAATAACATATCACTAAGTGAAAGAAAACGGAGATGTTTCAAATGACCAATTGAGGAAAGGGATACTGATTTTCCAAGTGAAAGATCTAGAGCTCTTAGTTTTGGTGCCATTGAAATGTCAAAAGTACTTGTGAAGAAATTATTTCCAAAATAATTTATAATAAGTGTGCGCAGAACAATGAGCTTGTCAGAGAGAATAGGATCTATTTGGTGCACAGAATTACTTATATACAAATGGTACAGTACATTAGGAAAAATTGGGAGCTTACTACCCTCAATTCCATACATCATCAAGAACCAAAAGCAACCTTTTCCCACTTATCTCCTCCTGAATTTTCTCTTGCAAAACACTCAAGTTTGTAAGACCACACTCCTTTCTTGTAATAGACTCCACTAATTCCTTGGTGAGCCTTTCAACATTGAAATCCTCTGATACACATATCCACCCAAATTTATCAAACCTTTGTCGGATTCTTTGATCATTATAGACAAGTTGTGCAAGAGTTGTTTTGCCAATGCCCCCCATGCCAATAATTGTCACCACTGAAACAACACCGTATTGGGAGGACAGCAAATCAATCAATTTCTCCTTTTCACTCTCTCGACCAATGATATCTGACTGAACTACAAGGTGGCTAGATGGAGCTGTTTGCAATTCATTGTTGCAACGGATGGGCCCATCTCCCTCTGATAGTTGAAGTGCTATCCGATCATTCGCAATCTCATCAAAGTTGCTTCTTATTTGCTGAATTTGATCAAGCATACCTGATGGAACCTGAAAAGTCATAATTTACTTGAGAGTGTATGACTGCCCATGTACACAGATAATAATAGTTTATATTGTACCTTTCTATACTTGAGAGTGTATGACCTGCAGTATCCGATGTGTTTTTTTTTGGGACAAATTAATGATATTTCATGTGGCATGCCATATGTACGTCCATCTGATACCTTGTACTGTATGGTTCATCCTGAACCTGATAGTAAGTCTATTGTGTAAAAAAAAATATTTAAATAAGTTACCTGAATTAGCTTCCTTTTATGAGAATCTGGTGGAGAAGCATCTCTTGCCTCAACTTGTGCTCGTAAGACTTCATAGTGGTACTCACCCAGTACATCCTCTGCACGATACGCAACACCCTTGAGCTCCTTCAACCAGAGCTTGACTGCCGAGTCTGTGATCTCCCTCTGCTCTGCATCGTACAGTGTGTCTTTTATCCGCTTCAGCATCCTCGTCAATTTCTCTAATTCAGCTTCAATTTGGGGATTTTGATCTACTGCAGGACATGAGGAAGAAGACGGAGCTTGCGCAGATGCGTTGACAGCTGGCAGCAATTTGGCGCCCAAAGAGAAGGTTGGAAATCGCTCCGCCTAGACCCATCGATCTAAAATTGCAAAATTCTCTTCTCTTCTCGTTTGGTGACATGAAAGGTTACAAATGAGCTAGAAAAACTAATTTTTGGGGTGCCAAAGAAAACTGGGAATCAAGTCCTGAAATTAATTATTGCAAAGTCTCTCGTTTGGTGTGCATGTAATTAATGGTTTGGTGGGGTGTCGGTGCTTGGAGATTGGAATATTGTGACCACTTGTGTTGGTTTCAATGTTATGAAGCTGTATTATCATCTACTGAATCAAGTTGATTATAAAATAATATTCTCTTTTGAGAAGTCAAAGGTACGCATGTGACTTTGCAAGGAAACATGAACCTAAAGAAGAGTAAAGACAGATCCACTTTTTACTAACAAAATAATAGACAAAATTTAAGTTATATTGATAAAATAAAATTGCCACATTGTAAAAAACTAGTCAAGTGCCGGCCACGCGTTGCCGTGGAAATTAAAAATATATTTTGTTCACTTTTATAAATGTAATTAATTTAAAAATTAATTATATAATTACGTATTAATCAATAATAAAAGCAAACAATTGATACATGATGTTAACTTACTCTAATCAGTTAAAAATAATAATTACTTATAAATGTGAAATCAGTTAACTCGAAGAGGAGAACCAGCTTGATGTTAATACATATTTCTCTATCTTAGTTAAAAATAATATTACTTATAAATGTGAAATCAGAGCCTCTCCTTAGACCCGTTCTCCTTTATATCCAATAGATTAATTAATTATGCTTTATAATTAATCAAGGATGAAATCAGAGACTCTGATTAGGTTTGATCCAATGGTTATTTGTTTGGTTACTTTTATATTGCCTTTGGTATGAGACATCTGATTTAAATTAGCGAATCATACACATCCTGCAACTGATAGAGAACAAGTATCCTCTCCAATATGTGTAAAAGATTTCCTTCACTTTACGGCTTGAGATTTACTCTCAACCGCTTCGAGATTCATTCTAGCACAGGGGCAGTATTATTTGGGCTTTGAGATTCGTGCAAAGTTACAAGAACGCTCCAGATGCACTAATAATAAAAGATTCCCTTTTACGGTACAGGAATTCAGACCCTTCCCGGTACCATAATAGGGAACTTTTTACAATGCTTTCGGCACAAAGTAATAACTAACTTCCTAAATATTGCTTATTTAATAACAACTTCCAAAATATTGCTTTTTTTGTGCAAAGTATACTATGAAGTCATTTTTTTGACATAATTTTTTTTTTGAAACAATTTATCTATGCAAAATATGTGTCAGAAGAAAACATTTTTTCCATGTTATTTTGGGTAGGTTTTTTACCAAACCTTCCATTATCATCAGAGAAATAAAACCCAATTAACATCGATCAGATAGTTGTAAATAGTTGAAGATACATAGCAATTATTACATTGTGGGAGATGCATCAATAGGTGGCACTTATCTACTGGGAATTTCACTTTAGCATTCATACAAAGATTATAAAGATGCATTTATCTTGATTTTTACAGATTTTAATAACAACATAACAATATAAATTCTGAGAATTTGCCTAGGTAAAAGCTGCAGCTTTTGCAAAAGACCAAAAGACACCTTATTTGATCTGAAAAATAACATCTTTAAACAAGGCTATTGAACAAATCTCCCCAATCATTGATTCAGTTGCACATTTCCAAATTTAAGTAGACACAAAAAATGCTAACTTGGTCCCTATCAATACTCATTTTATTCTTTGACAGAAAACTAAAATAGAAAAAGAAAGGTTCAAGAGGCTATTTGTGAACCCATAATCGATTATTGTAACTTTAAGGAACTATGTGCATATTCATCAGATTCGTCCAAAAGGCCAGATAATTCCTGAATATAAGATAAAGTAAGATATGCAACATCAAGATGCATGCTACTCATTTAGTTGAGATTTGATAAAGCATTATAACCCTAAAACCTGACCAGCAAAGCAAGAAGAGAAACTGACAAGGATGGTCTAAAAATTTGCAAATAAACCCCTTAAAGTAGTTTTTGTTTTTTTTGTATAAAACACTAATTCCTCTTCTGAAAAGAAAGAAAAGGGTTCTGAAATGTAGAAACACTTACAATTAGAATTCAAGTGCCCCAAGGAGAAAAAGTGAAAATTCAAGTAAAGCGAAGAATATCTGAGAAAAGATATCACTCTAGTTAACCTTAGATGTAGCTTCACAGGCAACTCAACTAACTCCGACCAGACTGGTAGCAAGATCTCCAAGCAAAGAACGACCTATTGCACATAATAATCACTGTATTTATAAACAATTAAATGACAAGCTATATCACGAGGGCATGATCTATTGTCATGCTTGACAGTATTATTATTTGTAGACTGTGAAGGGATGATGAAATTAAGAAGACATTGTATGTCATATATCAGATCAATTTTATAAAGTTTAAACCTAATATAATATTCATAGAATGTGAACGAATTGAGAAACTGACAAGCAGTTTATAAATGGGATATGCAAGAAAATAACTATGCCAAGCGAGTATAAGGTCTATAGTGCATGGTCGATGCTGGCTAATAAGGGAACCACTTAAAATGTAGAAAAACTATTAAATATGAAAGAGTGTACCTTCCTTTACTGTAAAGAAAGGGCAATGCAAAATTTACCCTGTATCTTTCTTTCTTCTGTACTGAGCAGTTTCTGATGAATACCAAAAAAGAGAACCAGTTGTTGACTGTTATAGGATAGATCATGGGCTGTAAATTGTGATCAGTAAATAAAACAATCAACTTAATTATTTCACTATTAATTAATAATATTATCAAACCAAATATTCTTCTAATTTGGTAGACCTTGCTTTTATTTGAATAATTTTTCTCTTGAAATAAGTCAAATCAGAAAGAAATTTATATTTGTAATCCTTGTAAATCCTCAAAAATAAATACAAATTTTGTTTTATAGCAACTTCTCTAATCTCTTACTCTGAGTTTTTCTTATGATGTTAAAATTACCCCTCTAATCGCATTCTGAATGTGCAAGAAATGAGCTCTAAATGAGAAATAAAATGGCACCTTCTTGCTCGTTATTGTACAGTCATATGGATGAGCAAGAGCATCATGTCTCAGATGAACGAGCAATGAAGCGATAAGGCTCCCACACCATTTTCGCACGCACCTTGCTGATCCGCCTTCTCTCTTGCTATCTTTGTCAAATTCTTTATCGGAAAAGACAAGGGTACAATCGACCTTCATCTCAGAAAAATGAATTCTCGCCAAATACCATACTTTCTCCCACAATTTCTCAGTGTCATTTGGGACTATTCAAATCCCATCAAATCGTCTCCATTACCATCTCCTTTGGCATTTCAATCAGAAAATTCACGAGGAAGAGTATTCTCTTTCTCATTTGTTGAGAGTGGACTTCGTTCCGATCAGAAAATTCTCTTTCTCGTGTGATCAGAACACAACAGTTGTTGGAGTTCAATTGATTTCAATTCAATAGTATTCAATAGAAATGATTTGCAATTAAATTTTATTGATCGGAATAAAAATAGAAAAGAATTGAATTCATTTCTAATTTTTTTATTTAAAAGTCTATATAATTAAAAGAATGATTTTACTTTAGGTGAAAATGAGATTTTTATCCTTGTTCTTATTTTAGTGTTTCTTTTGTTGAAATAATTTGTATGCTTGACTAAAATTTGTGTACTGCTCTTCCCACTTTCATTAATCTGTATACCAATCACAATAACAGAACTACAGAAGGAACTAGCTACACCTGGTATAATGGCTATGACCTCTTCAGAGCCTGGAGGTTAGTAAAGGATTTTGCAATCATGACTATTCGCTTTGAATATTGCAGATGTGATGTAATTATCACCACTATTCACTTTGCATATGTTTTTAGTTCAAAATTAGAGACGTGGTTTAGGGACAAAATACAAAAGGTTCAAAATTGACAATGCATTGATACAAATTGTTCTGATAAAGAGGAAATTAAATAGCATCTCCGTGTGTAAACCACTTTGTACACATTGACCAAACAGCATAAAGAAGAATACATGCTTCTTCTCAGTTTGACATTTCATCAAACAGAAGGTAGTGCCATATCCAAAGTTAAAAAAAAGTGTGCCATATTAATTATTGAGACTAATTACCTCCAGAAACTCGGAGTTGACTGGAAGGTGAAGCTACACGCTTAGAAGGGTCTTGTGCTTGAATCGCGTTGGCCAAGTGACTCTGCCAGTTTTCCTCCGGTTTTATGGGACACTGACAATGGTAGAAGCAAAGAGAATACTCTAGGAAAGCGAGGAAAGCGAAGGGTATCGCTGGAAGAAAAAGAGCGTCAGTTTTTGTCGAATGAATCTCGTCCAATCTCATCAATTTTTACGACAAAATTTTGAGGCGAAAATTTCCTTTAAAATCGCCTGAGGTGAATTCGTTTCTCACAGCTGGTGTTCCTATAAAACAATTGAAGGCCACGTCAATTCCATTTCCCGTTTTGAATAGCGAATTGGCGTCCGATCAAGCAATTAAAGAGTTGGTGAGAAAATTGGTGGTTTCGGGAAGGAGAAAAGGAGAAAAACAGAACGAGACTGCATGGGAAAGGAGCGGGGGAAGGACAAGAAAAGAAAAAACGTGTTTGAATGTGTCGGAAGAGGAAAAAGTGAGCATGGGGAAGAAACGCGTATCGGAGAAGGAGAAAGGAGGTGGGAATGCTCGATAACAGAGAAAAAAAATAATAATATGTGGCAAGTATTAATGGTTGAGAGGATGCTCTGTATTGAAATGGGTAGATTTTTAATTAATTTTATGTTTCTACACCGAAGATTATATGAAAAATATTTCACTAAATCAGAGAGTGATCAATGGCTCGGATTAATTGAACGTGAGGCTAAGATCTTCTCTGGAAAGATAGTCTCTTCACTCTTCTAAATTTTAAGGTGATTTTCTTGTGGTACTGATTAACCAAATTTTTACTTTTAATTTAATTTTTTTTCAAATTATAATATAATTATTTATAGATTTATTTTTACAGTATAGAAAAGGGGAATTCGCATCTTGTGAGATATCTCATATTTTGCTTAACTTTTTGAAAAATCTCAACGGTTCCAAGACATTATGTACGAATTTCAAAGCTCGAATAATACTAGCTCCTGCGCTTGCCCCGAATAGGCACCAAAAACGTCAGTCACACAAAATATGACATATCTCAGAGGATACACTCAAGAAAGGGTCGAAATTTATGTGTAAAAATTTCGCTTTTTACGATTAACAATTTGATTTTCTCGGAGTAATGTGCGCTTACCTTGAATCGTCATTTATGCATGATTGATGGTACAAAATAGAATAGTCATGGACTCATGGTGAAAAATCTTAAACAGAGACGCTGGCAGCTTGTCAACAACATATCATAATGTATAAATTGTGTTTTGAATGGAAGTAACACAATTGGAAGAAACATAATCCTTACTGCATTTGTTGTATGTACGTTATAAATAAGTATTTTAAAATAGGACTGTCTATGCATATATATGTGCTGACTAATTCACACCAAAAGTAATATATATATACAGTAGATAGTATGCAGATTTGTCTCTAGGCTGCATATACAAACCACATATATGGCTACACGGATGCATTTAAGTAGCGGGCATAGAAGATCCGCAGGTGGCATTTGTTTTGCAAAATTCCAAATTATATGTGTGCAAAAATAAAAATAAAACAGTAAAATCGGACTACATATGCAATATCTATACTGATCTTCCGTAATTATATTCAAATCTATATTTTGAAATACTAATAACGAGAGATGCAATCGTATTTTAAGAGTTTTTAAAAGTGTTTGAAAATTTTATGGAAGAAATCTAATTAGCGAATTGAAATCCTTACAATGACGACAAACTTTGCTGATTTTATTTAATACCTTAATAAGGTTAATGAGATTAATTAAGATCATTTCAAGCCATTTTAAATTCTTAAATCTAACTTTTAAATTTCACTTTTTGTTAACAGACTAGGTTAATTAATAATAAAAGATAAGGGATGGACATTTTTTTAACCACAAAAAAAAAAAAAATTCGGTTGCTTCTTTTTGAAGTTTCGGATTTTAATTTCTAAACGTAGAACTTCCTCCTGATGTCATGCATAAATGTAAATCATGTGTAAAATTCCAACTACATCTATATGAATTGAAGAGGGTACAAATGCATCATCTGTTTTGTACTCCAATATGCTCCACATCTTTTATCTCCATTTTCAAAGTCCGAACAGTCGATCCGAACAGCTCAACATGATCTTCATAATAAAATATCACTACTACAGAATGGCGCTTCCTACACTGTGGTTGTACACGGATTTTCTCAGTTTTATGTAAAACCGTGTACCAAATAGGATTTTTCCAATGATCAATGATATCTCTAAGAATCCCACACGGATATTTCATTAAAAAACAGTGTTTCAAAAAAGCCGTTTGAAGTTTACATTTCCTACACGGATATTTAGTTAAATATCCGTGTAGGAATGGTGAGAGAGCTACACGGATTTTTATTAAAAAATCCGTGTAGGAAAGGGTTATTGTACACGGATTATTGTTTAAATAACAGTGTAGAAAGGCTAGAGAGCTACACGGATTTTTATTAAAATATCCGTGTAGGAAGGGGTTATTGTACACGGATTATTATTTAAATAACAGTGTAGAAATGCTAGAGAGAGAGCTACACGGATTTATAGTGAAAAATCCGTGTAGAAAGGTAGTTTTAGGGTTTTGGTTATATAAAAAGGTCTTTTCCTCCAACGCCGTTTTGATTCTATAATACTCTCTCTATCTCTCGTATTAAAAATATTGGTCGATTTCACTCATAGCACAACCGGAATCTGAGATATTTGAAGTTCTTATTTTCTCCTCTCTATCTTGCCAAGGTTAGATAATGTGTATATATATTTTTTTTCTTTCTCTAATTTTCTGTTACTTATTATTGCTTATTGCTTATTTAGGAAATGTGTAATTATTATTGCTTATTTCTCTTTTATTTTTCTTTTTGGTTGTGTAGGGTTTTGGTTGGTTACTGTCTTCTTCGCCTTGGTTGGTTACTATCCTCTTCGTCACCCTCCCTTCGTAAATTCATTTAAGATGCGTAATTTTTTTCTTACGAAATTGATTTTCAGTGGTTTGTATAAAAGTCATACGATTCAATTAATTTTATGTATCAATTTTAATTGAGAATTTTTATTCTCTATGATGTATGTATGTATGCACAAATATTGATCCTTGTTTTTTTTTTTCCATAGGAGATGCACTATTGTTGGAGATCTTTAACCAAGAGCCATCATGTCATGGATCACATGCAAAAACCTCTTTTTTGATATGTTGGATCTAATACAACTTAGTATATATGAAATTTCGTGCTAGAGTAGATCATAGCCATGAGTTTTGGCAACATGAGCCCAACTTATGGAAATATGGCCCAAAACTTGATCACATGGTTACTAAGTGGTGAGCACATAATTTTTATACAAACATTGTATAGGATCTTGAGAGGTATATGTCATATGTTGGATCAAAAGGATTGCATGTATAAAAAGCTATGTATATATATGTGTTGCAAAAAGTTATATGTATATACAAAATGCTCTCTATTTATTTTTGCAAAATGTTATGTATTTATTTTTACAAAATGCTCTCTATATATTCAATCTGAAATATATATTATTGGCTAGCAAAAGTGGAGGCTAGCTAAAAAAAAAAAAAAAAAAACCGTTCAGCAACCTTCCTACACGGATTTTTATTTAAAAATCCGTGTAGGAAACAATTATACACGGATTTTTACTTAAAAATCCGTGTAGGAAGGTTACTGAACCTGGTTTATTTATTTAATATTCTGTTTAGGAGAGCTACACGGATTTTAACTAAATATCCGTGTAGGAATGTTGATATTCCTACACGGATTTTCTATTAAAAAACCGTGTAGCTCTAGTTGGATTTCTACACGGCTTTTAATTAGAAATCCGTGTAAATTGTTGATAATTGCACACGGATAAATATCCGTTTGCAAAAGATGGCCCTTTCCTACACCCTAACATCCTACACTATTGGAAATCCGTGTAGCTCTGGGTGATTTATCCGTGTACAATCATGATATTTTGTAGTAGTGTATGCTTGGAGACCAAATTATATATATTTTTTTAATATTTTTACTATTTTTTAGATATGTACGAAATTATTGTTTTAAGGAGATTCTAGACCATCCAATAAAGCGACTCATCATACTATTTATTAATTTCTACTTCTAGTCCCAATCTTTGTTGCAATGATTTGTGAATGGTACTGTGGAATGATTTATTCAAAGAGAGATTTTAGTGATATATATCTTAATAAACTCAATGTCAATGGTACTAATAATGCCGACATTTTTATTAATGTCCAACATTAAATAAAAAATTAAAAATATACCCTGCTTAGTTTAGCTGGATATTTATAAAATTGTCCAAACCAGCCAAAAATTAGCCAGTCCGTATTTTTATTCTAACCGGTAATTTTTTTGACCGATCAGAAACTTTTTTTTAGAAAGACCAACTATAAAGTTGGACACTCATCATATGTAGTAATGTAGAATTACTATTTATTTTAATTGCCGAATGTGAGACAACTGTATAGGAAGATCTGATGAGTCCATTATTCATGTAGTAGATGTATTTTATACCTCACCAGCTAGCTAGAAAACATTCAAATGCATACAATTTAGTTTTTTTTTAATACTTCTACAATCAAGAATAAAAATTGTGTTGTTGTGTCATTCACATGAGCAAACAACATATGAATTATAACAAGATTTTCTTTTATTATTCATGTCAGAAAAAATTGTCCACAGCACTGCACTACTGAGTGATTTAATTGAATAAAAAACAAAATATAACTTTATATATTATAAAAATCAATTAACCTTAAACTAACATGCATTGTATATTCATTACAAAAAAAATGCAAATTTCATAATATTTAGGGTTAAAATTGTATAAATGTTCAGTCCAATGTGAGTTGCTAACTTCATATACGGCGCTGAGTAATATTATATTTCCGATAAATGTAATCTTATAGAGAGAGAGAGAGAGAGACGAATAATGGACTCATCAGATGTCAATTATTGTGACTTGATGGGTGTCGAACTTTATAGTCGGTTTTTTTAAAATAAAAAAAAATTCTGACCGGCCACTTGGTCTGGACAATTTTATAAATATCTAGATAAGCGGGGTATATTTATTATTTTTCATTTATTGACAATTATGATGTTTACAATTTTCACTTTTTAAATCCAAAAAATTATTTCTCGGAGTAATGTGCGCTTTCTTTGGGCCATCAAGGCACCACCTGCAATCCTCATTTTTTTAAGTGATTGATGACACAAATTTGAATAATCATGAAAACGGAAGTACAGTTTGTGTGCGTGCTAGTTGCTATTATAGGTGATGTATATAATTAATGAAATTGAAAGTATAAAATATTTCAAGGCATTTAGATATAGTGACTATTATCTCAAGTCCGTCATATTATATTTTGTAGGCTTGAAGGCCCAAAGTAACCAGCCCAGACCCAATGTAATAACGGCTGAATGCCTGTATGTATTAATTTCGTACATTTGAAAGCCCAAAATAACCATATTTGGAGCCCATGCCATCATCATATTGGTAAAAGCGTCTCTTTAGCATAGCTTGGGGATTTCTTATATACAAAAAAGAAAAAAGTCTGTTTCAATACAATTCAGTCAATTCAAATTCAAACTATTCTTGGATATATGGTGCACAACCATACATTTTTAAAAAAAAAAAGTGGGGGTAAACCTACCAGTTTTCATTAAAACTAAAAGAATATTTATTGCGACCAACCCCAAACTACTGGATAAAGTCACAGCTACAAAATGGCACCAATACAGTGCATAACTATCAAGTAAAAATATATCATACTAACTTCATAAGAGGATAAACTAAATAGAGCTTGATAACAGTCAAGCAAAATACAAAATCACAGAGGACTATTCAGTTCATTCCAAGATTCTAAATAGCGATTATAGTGGCATAGCGGAGAGACGAAAAACGAAAGCTTTCCTACATAGTGTTTTTTTCTTTTTAAAAATTATATTTTATATTTCTACTAATAATAAACATTATCTATGTAAAATCTCATAAAGTATCAAAAATATCAAATTGATTACGAAGTTCTAATATTCATATTGAACCAATACAAAGTCTAAATTGTTATTCAATATATCTCTAATTCTATAATTCATAAACTATCGATGCATTTTCTATTCAAAATATCATACTATCATATATTAAGTATTATTTTACTACATATTCAAATAAACCATTCTTTAGATAGTCAGACTGAGACACAAAGCCCATTTAAATTGAAAAAAATAGAAAAATAAGCCCATGTAGCATAGCAGACCGCTATTACCGCTATGGAGGCCGTATCTCAATTAGCACAGTTTTTCTCTGTAGCTTAGCTAATGATGTCCAAAACCGCTATAGTGGCACTATTTTGAACACTGGTTCATTCCAATGCCAGTAACAGCTCGGTGCCAAACATAAGGATTCCATCTCCTTGATCTTGATGCCCAACCATGTCCTCTTCTCTATTCATTGCCTCGTCCACTGCCCCTGGAGGACTCAAACTTGTCACTAGAATAATCAAAGCCAAACAAGGTATAGAAGTGACATTCATAGGCAAAATTAGAGGTAGAGTAGATAATAAACCACAATTTAGTGAATTACACCAAGTGCCCTATATAAGTTAAAACTTGAAGTTGGTTGTGAATCCGCTTCCTTTCTGCACGAATCTCAAAGCACATTAAACTCGCCCCCCTCCATTTGTTCAAATAGGCACCGAATAGAAATTTGACCCGCCTTTCAATCCACTCAAAGTATAAGATATCTATCTCAGAGGATACGGACTCGGGCGGAGCCAACCTGAAATTGATTTATCCTTTTCATCAGGACCCAGTTGTACCAGTTGCTTTACAAAGTGCCGATAGTTGGCCAACCTGAAATTGATTAAGATTTTCCAAAAATCAGATAAGATGTACAAAATGCACATAGATGTACAACCAATCATTAAAGAAAACATGACAAATTTTATTAATATCAAAATAATGTAATTTTCAATTTTTACGTAAAGTTTACAACCCTTGCTTCCTAGAGGAAATGGTGAATCAGGTCACACTAATCCAAGCCAAACTTAAACTATGCTTAACAGAGCAACATGAATCTAATCAATCTTTTAAACTGGTACATCCAGTTCAATCAAATACCATGAATGAAATCATGCAAGGAAACAAACACGCAAGAGGCCAATTTTGTTAACAACATCCACACAGTGATTTGTCATTACTCAGAACGATCCGTACCTCGACGCAGTATAACTAAATCTGCAAAATCTACTATGTTCCAAAGCAGATACAAAAAGATGATCAAACATTATGCATTCACTTAATTATTTACAAATTTAATCTATTTACCAAAAGACCTACCACAACAGCAGCTTGTAAATTTAATTATTTGGCGATTCTCGCCAACCATAAAAAAAAAAAAATTAATTGTTTGCAAATTTCTTATCAGCAGATGAAAAGCTGAAACTACCCCTTCAAGACCGACAGATGAACCCGACCATTGCAAAGCGAACTCAAGTGAGAAAGAGTAATTACCGAGGGATCATGCGGCGGCCATGGGGCAAGTTGGCGGCAAAGATCCGCGACCCGTGCAAGGGCACATGCATCTGGTTCGGAACGTTCACCACAGCCGAGTAGGCAACGGCAATGCAACGGTTCAAACATTTCCACAGCTAGTCCTGAAAAATTTGGAATATATTACTTATTATTAGAGGGCTTAGATATATTTGTCTAGTTAAATATCTGAAAACAATAATTAATTATCTCGTTACTAATAAGATATACATGCATTCTTCAGTTCACAACTTAGCCTATTTGAATGTAAGGTATGGAGCACTTTCTAAGTTGTCAAGTTGCAACTTCTAAGCAACTCTTATTTTCACATTTTAGTGCCATATCATAGAAATTTCATATATCCTAGGTGTATGCACTGTCATTGGTACAACCCAGTACAATTTAGGGGATAAAATATTGCATCCATAACAGCTTTTATGTAACAGCTTCATCTGGCAAGACTACCACAAAATGTAATTTCAAAATTGAATAGTTTGATGGCACTCTCATATGTAACAACAAAATTATAAAATAGTAGGAACTAGGAAGCACCTTGTAGTTTATTCCAAGTTGCAAGCACCACTCCTTTAACCCAGGGCAATTAGAAACCTCAACGTTGCAAGGTTGTACAGGAGGCAACCCATCACCCAATACTTGTAATTGATCACAGAGTGATATCTACAATCTTCTGAGTGAAGAAAGGTTTGTCAACCCCAACAATGAGCTCCCAGATGAACCCTCCCCTGTACACGTTGTCAATTCAAGAGAAGTTCCCATAAACGAGCACAAGTTCTCACATTCATAAATGGAAAGTTTGACCAAGGATTTCAACTTTTGTATTCCAGGAATAGATACTAGCTGATCGCAGCCATAAATTTCCAACTCTTCAAGTTCTAATGGCAGCCACTCTGCTTTTAAGAATTGCAAACTATCACAGCACCTAATTGTCAAATACTTTAGTTTGCATAGGCTGCCAATCCACTCTGGAAATGTAATGCCAGGGTATCCGTCTATTGTTAGCTTTCTAAGATTAGGGTGAGGCTGGAGACTAAGCATCACCGAAAAACAACTTTGATATTCTAGAAGTTTGTTACATTCATTTTTGATGAACAACTCAAGTACACTGCAGTCATCTATGCACCAAGGTTCGCACCCATCCCAGGATAGTATCAATTGCTCCAAGTTACGCATACTCACAATGTTAGCACATTGGATATCTATTAAATTGGATATAGATATTAATCCACTTAGACAAAGAGTTCCTCTCAGATCAGAAAAATCTTTTAACCATCCTATTGTCTCGCAATCGAGCTCCACCTTTGGTGCTTGAATTCCTACAAATTTGCTCAAGCTAGGTGGTAAATAACTCACACCAGTATATCTAATTTCCAGAGTTTGAAGATTTGTAAGGCTCCCCAAGTCACTAGGAAGAACTTCTAGTAGCTCGCAATAATTAACACGGAGTTCACTCAAGGCCTTGAGTTGACAAAGGGACTCGGGCAACATTGCAAGGTCATTACAATGTTCAATTGTCAGCTCTTCTAGGTTAATTAGATTTTCTATTTTTCTTGGCAACTCTTGGAGTTTGCAAAGAGTGAGAGTTAGCTTTTGCAAGTTGTAAAGGGAGCATATGCTTTTAGGTAGTGTTTCAAATAACATATAACTAAGTTTTAGAAAACGGAGATGTTTCAAATGACCAATGGAGGAAAGGGATTCTGATATTGGATGTGAAAGATCTAGAGCTCTTAATTTTGGAGCCATTTTAAGGTCAAAAGTAATACTGAAGAAATTATTTACAGAAAAGTTTATAATGAGTGTGCGCAGAACACTAAACTTGGCAGAGAGAATAGGGTCGATTAGGTTCACAGAATAACCTATATACAAATGGTACAATGCATTAGGATAAATAGGGAACTTACTAGCCTCAATTGAAGAATAACAACAATTTTCAGAATTAAGTCGTGCTAAATCATGAACTATATCATGCAACTTGAACTTATGTATCCCATGAAAATCAAAGAAGGACCTCTCGCACAACTGTTGTACTTAATCAAAACCAATCTTTTCTGCTTTCTTGTTTTCTTTAGATTTAATAAAACCCTGGGACATCCATAATTTCACCACATATTTAACATCATAGCAGTAATCTTTAGGAAACATGGAACAATATATAAAACAAGGTTTTAGGTGTGTGGGAAGGCGTGCATAGCTTATTTGAAGAGGTGAAAATATCTCATTGCAACCATAAGAGTCCCATAGCTCACTTTCTAAAATATCTCTCCAACTCTCTTCTTCCGCCTCATGCCTTAGAACGCTAGCAATTGACTTCACAGCCAGGGACAACATTCCACACTTGTTCATAATTTGCTTCCCGATTTCTACTAACTTTGGGCTCTTATTTTGGTTTACTCCACCAAATGCATAATATTCGAACAATTGCCAACATTGTTCAGTCGACAAATCACCAAGGTTGAATGTCGGCTTTGTTTGTATGATTCGTGCGACACGATCGTTTCTGGTAGTAACTAGGATTTTTACAAATGCTGCTGACATAAAAGGAAATTGAAATAAATCCCAAAGACTCTTATTCTCATTCCAGACATCATCAAGGACCAATAGTACACTTTTTCCACTTATCTCACTCCTAATTTTCTCTTGCATAGAACTCAAAATTGTAAGGCCACACTGATTTCCTGTAATAGACTCCACTAATTCTTTGGTGAGCCTTTCAACATTGAAATCATCTGATACGCATATCCACCCAAATTTATCAAATTTTTGTTGGATTCTTTGATCATTATAGACAAGTTTTGCAAGGGTTGTTTTGCCAATGCCCCCCATGCCAACAATTGTTACCACCGAAACAACATCACATTCAGAGGACAACAATTTAATCAGCTTCTCCTTTTCTCCCTCTCTATTTGCAATTCACTGTTGCAACTCCTGGGCCCATCTCCCTCTGATAATTGAAGTGCTAGCCGATCATTTGCAATCTCATCAAATCTGCTTCTTATTTGCTGAATTTGATCAAGCATGTTGAATGGAACCTGAAAAATCATAATTACCTTGAGAGTGTATTACCTACTAAAATGTACTTGAATATAGCTCTACCTAGACCTGATAATGAGATTATGAGTGAAAGGTATGTTTCATATTTTGTGTTTTAATTAGTCTGACTAAGAAATTTATCTGATCTTAGTGACCCTGACTCATCAACACAACACCTGCCCCCTACCCTTTGCACAAAGAAATTTAAGTAAAATTAGTTACCTGAATTAGCTTCCTTTTACGAGATTCAGGTGGTGAAGGATCCCTTGCTTCAACTTGCCCTCGTAAGACTTCATAGTAGTACTCATCCAGTACATCGTCAACATCATACACAACTCCCTTGAGCTCCTTCAACCAGAGCTTGACTGACAAGTCTGTGATCTCCCTCTTCTTTGCATCGTACAATGTGGCCTTGATCCTCTCTAGCATCCTCATCAATTTATTCAATTCAGCCTTAGTTTGGTTGCTTTGATCTACTGAAGGAGAGGTGGAAGAAGATGGAGCTTGAGCATATGGCTTAATAGCAGGTAACAATTTGGCACCCAAAGCGAGGAGATTGGAAATCGCTCCACACAGACCCATCGATCAAAAATTGCAGAAGTCTCTTGTCTTGTGTTGATATGAAATGTTACAAAATGCTCGGTACAAAAAACTAAATATTGGGTAATCGGAGAAAATTGGAAGTCAACTCCATTAAATAAATATATAGTTGTAGTGTCGACGAGGGTACAGGTCTACACGTCTTCAGCTCTTTATGAAACAGGTGCACGATCTCAAATTGGGAGTCAACTTTATTATATTAATGAACCCTTTTCTAGAATTCGAATGTAAACCAAGATTTACATATTATTTAACCAACTTTTAGTGTTCCGTCTCGTATTTGGAAATTAAATTACTGAATATGCAATATATAAATCTCAATTTGAAAATTACATTAATTACTACACTTGAAACTTTTGTAAATCCATTTTCAATCTTTTCGGAATGCAACCATAGTAAAAATCAGAGTTATGCTTATTATAGTTCGAATTTTCATTTGTATTTTGCTGGCTTTTAAATTGATTTATTTATTATGCAAGATAATTTTATAGGAAAAATTAATTTATTTTACTAACAAAGTAATTGATAAATAATATTTTATTAAGGCACAATTAATTTTGACAAAGTACGTAATTGCGCTATGCTTCATCCCAGCCGGTGCCCGTCCCTAGAAAAAAAAAAGAGGTGGCTGAAATGGTTCATTCAAGCAGGTCCTTGCGTTTAATTTTTTTTTAATGGTATTAATAAAAAATCAAGTACACACTACTATCAAAATGCTAATTAAATGTTGTACATTATACATGTATTCCCAAAGTTTCCATTACTTTGTCTAAAACAAGAAAGGGCGTTCTTAAAATTTTCGCATACATCATACACGTTATTTTAATAAATAATCAGACTATAAATATGCTCCAACATTCATACACGGTTCATTATTAAAAGAAATCATGTATGAATGCTCCAATAATTTTACATGTTTTATTTTATGATTTGTGTATGATAAAAGAAATATAATTTTTTTTATGCTATCGATATGTGTCTTTCTATTATAATGCATCTCTTTAAGCCAAAATTGTTTATGAATCTGACAAAAACAACACAAGAGTAGTGATGTATGATTTCATCTGCAAACAACTCTCCGACATGTTTGTTTGTGATGGTTTGATCTCCGCCCTTGACTAAACAGACGACGACGATTTGATCACTACTAATTTTGTTGTGTTGATTGTTGATGGTGGTGTTTTGCGATGGATGCATAGTAATATGGGTGGCATTAACTATATAGTATTGTTATTAAATAATAATAGTGATCAAACATTAAGCTTGGGTTAGTAGATAGAAGGCAAGACTGTAATTACTTAATGGTTTCATTTTAATGAAACGGGTAATCTTGCTCTTTTTTTTTTAAAAAGTGAAATGTTTTAAATCATTTATCCAACATTGAAAGTTCAATTATCCAGATTACTTGATTATACTGTATTGACATACGAATTGTTAATGGTACGTGCAATGATTTGTGAATGGCGTCATTGGACCATGAAGGGTCCCATGAAATGATTTATTCTAGGGAGATTTTAGTGATTTATCTGTTAGCAAATTAAATGTACAATTTTCACTTTTTAAGATCTAACAATTTGATTTCTCGGAGTAATGTGTGGCACTTTCTTTGGTCCCTCAAGGCACCACCTTCAATCCTCATTTTTTGCGTGATTGATGGCACAAATTTGAATAATAATGAAAAAAAAATGTACAGTTTATGTGCGTGCTAGTTGCTATCATAGGTGATGTACATAATTAATGAAATTGAAACTGTAAAATATTTCAAGGAATTTATATTGGTACGCTTGAAGCCTCAACGTAACAAGGCCAGGCCCAAAGAAATAACGCTTGAAGGCCCAAATAATCAGACTTGAAGCCCATGATACCATCATATTGGTAAGCGTTTCTCCAGCATAGCTTGTTCGCCGGGTGGATTTCTAATTAAAAAAAAAAATTAATTCAAACTATTCTTGGATCTATGGTGCACCATTCTAATCAACATCAATTATATTTAACAATCAATAGTTCAATACAGATAATCAATTCTGCAACATGATGTAGATATAAAGTGTCCACAAACCTTTTTTGCTAACCCAAAATCTGCGAGCTTCACCGATCCATTTGCATGAACCAATATATTAGCACATTTTATATCCCTAAAATCCAAACAAGAAATGTTGTTCATAACATTCTATACAGATTGGAGAGAAATAATGTTCTATTGGGACTTGCAGGTCTTACAGAGTAATGATTTAGTATGGTGAGCGACCACTACCCAAGAGGGGATCAAACTAAAGATATAGAATATAAATAAAAAATTTTAAATTGAAACAATAAAATTTTAATTTTGCTACCTGTGAACTGTGTTCCTTTCATGAAGATACTCCAACCCGTGTAGTATTTGCCTTGTGTACTGATGCATGCGTATCTTATAGATGGTAATTTTTGGTACAATGATGCAAGAGAGCCTTGTGTCATTTTTTTTTTTGACTGAAAAAAGAGGTCAAGCCTCTGATTTATTGATAACTGTCGTGATACATGAGCGGTGTTACAAAACAGACTATCAAAGCAGTAAAGTAGTTCCAGTGGAAGCTCAAGGTGAGCTCCCGATGGTCTCCTAGAAACAGCAAGTAAAAAAAAACTTGTTGTGAACTATTGGCCCCGGCTTGCCCCTGTGGAGATATTCTGTTGAATTTTAGCTGAGAGATGCCACTGTTCTCTAATCTGCGCCATTAGGTCCACCACCGTACTCTCAGAACCTTTGAAAACTCTCACACACCGCTCTCTCCAAATGACAAAATTCAAAATTAAGAGAAGTGATTAGAGCCTTGTGTCATTAGTTCTAGAAAGATGTACAATTTTGTTTGCTCCTGGTATAATGTTATACCACTTAATTTAAAATTTTCCTGGAACTTTGCACCATTGTAGAACATACAAAATAGAAGCAGTGTAAAATTCACCTTGTGGGTTCCATAGAATATTGAACTATATTCTCATGCTGAAACTGACTCAAAAGAGCAATTTCCTGAAATTAGGAAAACACAGCACATCTCAGGCTTGCAAATTGAGAATATATAAAAGGTCAATTACATATTGTATTTCCATTTGAAATTCAAAAGCTTTACCGACCTGTTCCAACTTCCAATTGTGTGAGACTTTCCTGAACGTTGGTCTCTTGATTAATCAACACCTCTTTAACCGCAAAGAAATATCCTTCACTGTATACAGAGTGATAAAATATAGTGTAAAAAACACAATTAGTGATTGAGTCTCTAGTCGACACTTAAAAGTTCCATTTCTACGAAGCCTAATATTGTCAGCAAAGTAATTTTCACAATTTTTTCAGCATATTGCTGAGGGTAAAAAGTGAATATTGCTGAGGGTACATCGACATAAATTGTTATTTATAAGCGTATTAGTATTACGAATAGGAGTATCTGCGAAGATACTATCAGAAAAAAAAACACCCTTACACTCGTGTATAGTGACATATTTTTGCAGTGGCATTAATTGGTGCGGATTTGGTAATGACCTCGACATACTTTCCCAAGGCTGACCAGGACGATGTAAATATTGAAATAGAAGCAACTTCTTTATATAATCTAAAGAAGAGAAGTTCAAATACAAACTTGCTAATAGCCTCATAAACTGTGCCAAAGGCCCCACTTCCGAGTTGTTGGCCTGTAACCCAAGACTTGACTGACCTATGAGTAAAAAGTAGTAAAATTAGTTATTCAGCACATCCTTTGCATCATACCCAACTTATGCTAAAATGCTAAAATACCAGAGCTTGACCGACCTTTTTCCGATATCCCTCTGCGCTACATCGTACAGCGTGACCGTCACCAATTTCTTCAATTCAGGCTTAATTTGGTGGTTTTGATCTACTGCAGGAGATGATAAGGAAGTAGATGGAGCTTGTGCAGAAGCCATGACAGCAAGCGGCAATTTGTCACCCAAATATTGAATAGTGGAAACACAAGCCATCGATCTAAAATTACAAAATCTCTTCTGTTCTGTTGGGGTGATATGAAAGGGGATCTGAATAGTAGAGATAGAGGAATACAATGAGGATATTTTGGAGATTACCCAGGAGCATTTTGGGGCTGGCTAACTCCTAAGTTCAATGTCTGGAAGAGACTTGGATAAAGAAGATTCTGTAGATTGGAGTCAGCTTTGAGTGCTTTGTCTATTAGGTTTTTGGTTGTATTATGGTGCTTATGTTGTTGAATTGATGTTTTTGTTTGAACTCTTGTGTAGTTGGTACGTAATAGGGTACAAGTATAGGTATTATGCAGGTGTAGATGGCAAATTTAGATACTATTGTGTTTTGTAATACCGCTATGTTTAGATACCTGTTTTGGGTACCTATTCATGGTCAACTGATTTCAACAGAAATCGTTGAATTTTATCCGCCTCAAAAAAAAAAAAAAAAAAAAAAAAGGTATGAAACGATTATTGGGGGATGGGAGACTTGGAGAAGACTGGGAGTCAACTCCAATAAAGATATGCATTTTTATATTATTTTTTAACCTTTTTACTAGACAGGTGGAGGATACAATGGATAATTAAGAGATACGTGATAAATAATTTCGTCCTTTCTATTTTTGGACATATATATAACTGTTATTTTCTACAGAATTAATTCTCAATTTAATATTAATTTTAGTGTAGGCCAAAGATGACTAAAAGGTATATCACGTGAGGTGCCGACAAAATATCATGTGTGGGCCAAAGATGACTAATGTTAGTGTTCTCTTTATTTTATTTTAAATAAAGTGACATAAAGATCACTTTATTTAAAATATATTTATGTGAGTCTATGGTACTATATACATCACAATTTAGTCTGTAATATAGATTAATATTTTTATTTTCAAAATTCGAATGATCGATCTGAACCGTTCAAAATGATTTTCATATGAATATGTATCTTGCAGACCAAATTTTATATTATTTTAGAACTTTTTTACTATTTTTTAAGATAGGTAGAAAATCACTGTTTTTGGATGGTCTAGAACTTTCAGATCAAGTGATTTTCTACCTATCTTAAAAAATAGTAAAAAAATTCTAAAAAAAATATAAAATTTGGTCTGCAAGTACATTCATATGAAAATTATTTTAAACGGTTCAGATCAACTGTTAGAATTTTGAACACAAAAATATTATTATGTATTACGAATTAATCTGTGATATGCATAGTAACGTAAACTCACTCTAACATATCATTTATATTGGAGAGTGACATACTAAGTGACCAGAAAATATCAAGTGATGGCGCTTTTCAATTGATTTGTTCTCTATGTTAGATCCAGATACAATTTACCACTGCGAAACCCCATTCTTATGTAAATAATGTTAGACCTAAATTATTTCATCATTATTTTCCCCAATACATTAAAGACAAATGTTTTATTTTGTGATGGCATCAAAAAAATTTGTTTAGGTTAACATAATATTACTGCAGTGATAAACTAACAATCCTCATTCTGTAAGCAATATTTATCTATTTCTCAAAATATTATTAACACACAGACAATGACACAACAAAGCGGTCCCATTACGATCTTGTCCATTCAGGTCATATACCGGTTAGGTAGTAATAGAGAAGACTATAGAGTCATAACAAGAACAAAACAACTTAACAACACTTTAATATTCAAACTTTGTTGCCCAATAGAGAGTTTCCATACATATTTAAAGAAAAACAAAATTGAAAGCTATCATAGGAAATGCTACCTAATAAGTAATAAATACTACTAATGCAAAATTTTAGTAAACCAACAATACTTTTAATGCTTATCAAAACGCATGAGGTCAAAGTAATATAAATGTTTAATTGTTTGAAGACTCCTAGAAGACCATACTATCTTTTAATTGTTTCTTAGAAGACTGCTCGTGCCATTAATTATGTGGATCAAATTTGAAGTTGTACATTCAATTCATTGATCGAACAGTATCTGATGGGGTCATCTTTTACATCCTAATCTGTAACACCCGGTAATATATACTCTTTCAATTTTTTTGGACTTATTTATAATATTAGAAATTGAAAAGGTTTTAATTATAAAATTGCAAAATAAAAAAAAAATAAAAAGAGAAGCCTACGTGGCACTGATGCCACGCGGCTCATGAGGGACGCCCCCCCCTCTCCCTTGTTCCCATCTCTTAAAACTCTCTCTCTTTTTACGTTGGATAACAAAAACAGAAAAAAAGAAAGAGAAGAGAAAAGAAGGGAAAAAGGAAAGAGAAAAAGAAAAAAGAAAAATATTATGATAAATATTTTGATGCCGATTATTATTTGATTATGGATCCGAATAAAATTCTAACTACATCGCGTTGATTCTGAATAGTTGTTGCGTCTCGAATCGAATTTCTGAACTGATCGCTATCAGGCATAAAGAGACTAATGATAGGCATAAAATATATACACATTTACACATGTTCAATCTATATTTTATCCTGAAAATACTCTAAATATTTTGTATTATAGTATATAAATGTCATATATTACACCTCGAATAAAGTTACTGCGTATGATTGTTTTAAATTGTAGAAAATGGTGAAAACAGACCAAAATGTGGCTTTCGAGCCCAGTGCGGACGCACGGATTCCGATACGGCCAAAATAAGTACTCAGATGGATTTTCTGGACGTGCGCCAAACTTTTCTAAGATATAATAAGGTTTTCATCAAAATCCGTCCCAGTGCGGATGCACGGATATCGATGCAGACCGCATTCTGGTCGCGCAGGAAAAGTCCGAGGGCCAGTGCGGACGCACTCAGTTCGGCCGAAATTTCAGCTTCCGACACAGTTTCGTATTTTGGGCATAACTTTCGCATACGAACTCCGTTTTGAGCATATGACTACTTTTCGGAAAGATAACGAGGAGATCTACAACTTTTATGAAGGAAGAAAATCCAGATTCGGAATATAAAATCCAGTGCGGATGCACTGAACCCGCAGAAAGCCAAAATTACACGGTCTGACAGTTTTTTTATTTTTGGCGCATCATGGACACGTTTTTACAGCTAGGATTGGACATGACATCCTAGGAAAGTAATCCAAAAATAGTACCCACTACCCCTATATTCATGCCTTCTTAATAGGGCAAAGTTTCTTGCTATAAAATAGGGGGGGGGGTTCATCTCCATGAAGGGCATCCCATCAATCCAACTCTCTCTCTCCACCCTAGTGCATGCCCATTTCTATATTTTTTGGTGATCAATCTGTAGCGATTCTTATAATTCCCGAAGCGTTTCAAGGAAGGAGAAGAAGATCCAAACAAGAAATCGGCAAATTCGAGGTTTTTAAGGGTGTAAACATTTCTTCATTCCAATTTCTTCTTATTTTGTCAAATTTTGTAATGGATCTCTCCAAGAGGGAGTAGTTCTCTCTCTAGGGGTTTAGGTCAATACATGAACTTGTTTAATTTTATCTTATTCGGTTATTTGTTTTTATTATGATTGTTTATTGTGATTTGATTGTTAATTTCTGTGATTTATCATTTTTGTTAATTACATAATTAGTACTTGAATTGTAGTTATCCTGTTTTGGATTTGAAAGAACCAAAATTGACTAGGATCAATAGAATAGTACCAAATTATGAATGCAAATACCTTAGGTTTGGATTAGGATCTAACTAATTTGTAATATAAGCCGGAACTATAGAAATTAAGATTAGGAACTTGATGAAGGACTTAACGGTGAAGTCAAACCCTAATTAGGACATCTCAAATCAAATCGTGAAGTACCAATATTTGAGGAGATGAGAGACTAATAAGAGCTTCATAACCTAGATAGCTAGGGTGATGGACTTAATCGTGAAACCCGAATTATCTAGGCACGTTAACATATTAGGTTAGAAACCTCGTCAAATCATACATTAATTTAAACAAATACCGATTGGATAAAATTATCAAGGGATTGTAGACCGAATGCCCCTAGATCTCCTTAACTTGAAAGCAAATCAACTTTTCTTTCTTTTATTTACTTTAATTGTTTAAAACTCCTTTCTTTCGGGTATTGAACCCTAAAACTTAGGATTGTTAGAACAAACCCCCCATTTACTTTATTGCACTTTACTTTATTTTCTTTTTCTGAAATTATTTGCAAAAGTTTAAACTAAGTCTTAACTTACTCTCTGTGGTTCGACACCCCAAGTACTACTTTGATAGGATTGTGCGCTTGCAATCAACCCTTTCATTTGGTATTAAGGTTTATAAATTTAAAAGATAAAATAGTACAAAGTTATAGCCAAAACTCTATACATAAAATACTCAACAACTGACGAGATAGAAAGTTTGGAACGTATAGACTGCTAATGACTTCATCTGGTGCCCTACGATATCAGGTGCGAGGTTATTGAATTAGTCTGAGATTCATGACTAGGAATTAAATCGTAACTCACTATGCATTTTGAATATTTGATTGATTGCATTGATTGAACTGTTGCATCATATGCATAGCCCAATACAGTTGAAACTGAATTACAGGTGAGTCTATTGACTATCATGTTGATATTGTTTATTTATTGATTGATTCCTATTGCAAATGATTGATTGATTGTTATTGTAAATGATTGATTGAGACCACAGTGACTGAATTGTGATTGAATTGATTGAATATTGAATACTGTAATCCTTGAACCTCCATATAGTGGAGAAAAAATATTAATATATCGTAAAGTCTAGCTAGCTACTAGACTTTACTTCAGGACCCTTATGTGCATATGGTGAATGGCCCCAACTAATCCAGTACCAGTTGGGTAGGGGATACTAAATAAAAATGAATTGTGACTGTAAGACTAATGAACTGTGGTAACTGTCTTATCAATGATTTTCTTTCCAATAATGACAGTACTGTAATATTGATTTCGTATTGTTTCTCCAAATCGATTGTCAAGATAATTAGAATTGTCTTATCATCGATTTAAAAAAAAATATCAATAAAGAGGAGAGATTCGAGGAAATTTCAAAATCTAAGTAGAACAGATTAAATTATTCCGTCCCTACATACTGGACAATTTATCCCGTCCCACTTAATCAAAATCCAATACTCAAACTTAACATTAACTAAACAAGCAATACAAAAAAAATAGATAAGGGACGGTACAAAACATTCAGTCCAGCTCAAAAAATAAAATAAAAAAGAACCAGAAATAGTACAGATCTTCTCGTTCCTGGAGTGAAATTTTTTTTCAGTTAGATGATGTTTGGACAATTGGAGGTATTGTTCGAACTCGTGAATCGTGATGATGTTTCTACTTTTTTTTACTAGTCTTATAACTTTTGCTTCAAAAAAGGGAAAAGGTATTTTATACTAGTTCCTTTTAACGAACCTTTTTTAGTTGAATGATCAAACACCTACTCAAAGGGCCAATTCTGTAGTTGGACTGGCGGTGTTGGTTGCTTCCGAAATATTTAGTAGTTGGACTGGTACCAGAGACAGGAAGATTTGTACCGTTTGTAGTATTTAAAAGTGGGTTTCCTACTCAAAGATAATATTTTTTTTTTCGAGGCTGGATAGGATGCAGAGACAGGAAGATTTGTACCGTTTGTGGTATTTTTTTTTTTCGGGCTGGATAGGATGCTTTGTACTGTTTCTCATTTAATTTTTTTTTTTACTTGCTTAGTTAATATTAAGTTTGGAGATTGGATTTTGATTAAGTAGGATGGGATAAATTGTCGAAATTTTTTGAAATCTTATCTCTTTTTCGATATTTTTTTATTTAATTTCGATTAATAAAAATTTCGGCGACACTATAACTTTATATTTATTTCGTGGAGCTCACACCTGTCTTATAAAAAGGTCAAAAAAGAACAAAAAGCTAAAGACGACAACGATACTGCAACTTTATATTTTTTTAATGGAGTGGGCTCTCCAATAATTAAGTTGATTCCCAGTCTTCTCAGACACACCCAACAATTAAATTAATTCTCCTACCTAGTATATGTATCGTTTGAATTTCATATCAACACAATAGAAGAGAAGAGAACAGAAGAGGCTTTTGGAATTTTATTTAGATGGGTCTAGGCGGAGTGATTTCCAACCTTCTCTCTTTGGGCGCCAAATTGCTGCCTGCTATCAAAGCATCTCACGGAGATCAAAACCACCAAATTGAGGTTGAATTGGAGATATTGATGAGGATGCTGGAGCGGATCAAGGTCACACTGTATGATGCAGAGCAGAGAGAGACCAGAGACTTGTCTGTCAAGCTGTGGTTGAAGGAGCTGAAGAGAGTTGTGTATGATGCAGAGGATGTACAAGATGAATTCCACTACGAAGTCTTACGGGCACATGTTGAGGCAAGAGATGCTTCTCCACCAAATTCACGTAAAAGAAAGTTAATTCAGGTAACTTATTTTATATATTTTACTCATAGTCTCACTATCAGGTTCAGGTATAACCATATACAAATATGATGATCCATATAAACCACATTGCAAACAACAAATATAAAACTATTAGTATCTTTGTACATGAGCATTAATTAGTTATAGGCTCTGTCGTATGAGTTTTGTTAGTTATTCTCTTCCTTGTTCTCATGCCATTGATCTTGTCCTCAACCATAAGCTCTGTCGTTACCTCTACCTTAACCTCTATAGCCACCACGGCCTCTACCGTGATTACCTTCACTGCTACCTGATTTTTCTTCTTTTAGTGTTGCCTTGGGTTGAAGCGCTTGCTCTACCGGCTCTTGTTGAGTTATTTTCATTCTTTCTTCATGGGCCAACAATGATCCACTCAACTCATCGACCGTCATAGACTAGGTGTCCTTCGATTCTTCAATAGCTAGCACCACATGGTTGAACTTTGCATTAAGAGAGCACAATATCTTCTCTACAACTCTCACATCTTGCACTTTTTTATCAAGCCTTTTTATTTTATTAACCACTGCCAATACTCCATAAAATAGTCTCCAACGGACTCACTCTAATTCATCACAAGCGACTTAAACTCATCCCTTAGAGTTTGAAGCTGCACCTTCTTCACTTTGTCTACTACAACCGCTAAATTTCTAAGAATTTCTGAGGCATCTTTTAAACTCGTCTCATTGGCAATTTTCTAGAAGATGTCATCATCCAACCCTTGATGGATGATACTTAGTATAGTTGGATATCCATTTATTTTCTTTTGCAAAGCATTTAGCTTAGCTACCGTTAGTGCGCTATCATCTTTGGACTCTTTTATCATGTTTTCGACAATGCTCTCCGCAAGCCATGATTCCCAATAATGTTTTTCATTCACAATGACCATTGATCATAGTTGGTTTTCATTAGAATTGGGTATTTAAGGGACACATTTGAATTTCTATTGACCATTTTCAACAAGACTCTGATACCAAGTTGATAAGATCAATTTAATATTGAGGCAAACTTTTTTTTTGAGAGTTAGCGTTTTACCGCTATTGAGGCAAACTTAGTATATTTTAGTAGTGATGGAGAGAACACTCTATGCAAGAAAATTTACTTCTATTATAAATATTCTCTTACTATCTTACATTCAAAAGACTCCTTACACATTATATCTACGCACTCTACTATTGCTAAATGACATTTAATCATCTCATAAACTCTCTCTATTTCCTATACACGTTTTTCATCTTTCAAGACAACCTAGAAGACCACATCATGCATTGAGAGAATTACAACAATTACTATTACATTAATGACAATTCCATAGAGTTCCAACTATTGACTAATAATTAAGTTTATTAGTTTCTAACAAATACACACTCAAGGTAATTATAACTATCCAGGTTCCATACGGCATGCTCGATCAAATTCGGCAAATAAGGAGCAAGTTTGATGAGATTGCGAATGATTGGACAACACTTCAATTGTCTGAGGGAGATGGGCCCAAGCATTACAAGAATGAATTGCAAATAGCTCCAACTAGCCACTTTGTAATTCAGTCAAATCTCTTTGGTCGAGAGAAGGAAAAGGAGAAGTTGATTGATTTGTTGTCCTCGGAACATGATGCTGTTTCGTTGGTGGCAATTGTTGGCATGGGGGGTATTGGCAAAACAACCCTTGCACAACTTGCTTATAATGATCGAAGAATCCAACAAAGATTTGATAAATTTATGTGGATATGTGTATCAGATGAATTCAATGTTGAGAGGCTCACAAAAGAATCAGTCGAGTCTCTTACAGGAAAGAAGTGTTTTCTTACAAATTTGAGTGTTTTGCAAGAGAAAATTCGAAAGAAGATAAGTGGAAAAAAGGTACTTTTGGTCCTTGATGATGTCTGGAATGAGAAGAAGAGTCTTTGGAATACATTTCAGGCTCCTTTTATGTTAGCAACATTTGTAAAAATCCTAATTACTACAAGGAACGATGCTATCGCACGAATCATGCAAACAGAGCCAACATTGAACCTTGGCTATTTATCTGCTGATCAGTGTTGGCGATTGTTCGAACATTATGCATTTGGTGGAATAGAACAAAATAAGAACCCAAAGTTAGTCAAAATTGGGAAGCAAATCATGTACAAGTGTGGAATGTTGCCTCTGGCTGTGAAGTCAATTGCTAGCCTTTTGAGGCATGAGATGGAAGAAGATAGTTGGAAAGATATTTTTGAATGTGACCTATGGGAGTCTGATGCTAGCAATGAGATATTTCCATCTCTTCAAATAAGCTATGCACGCCTTCCTCCATACTTGAAGCCTTGTTTTCTATATTGTTCAATGTTTCCTAAAGGTTACTGTTATGATGTAAGAGATTTGGTGAAATTATGGATGTACTAGGGTTTTATTGAGTCTAAAGGAAACAAGAGTGCAGAAGAGGTTGGTTTTGAATATGCACAACAGTTGTGCCGAAGGTCCTTGTTAGAAAGAGAAGATAGATATGAGGGGAATGATTTTGTTTGGCCAAAGTTTAAGTTGCATGATATTGTTCATGATTTAGCACGACTAAATTCAGAAAATGGTTGTTATTCAATTGAGGTTGGTAAGCTCCCAATTTTTCCTAAGGTATTATACCATTTGTATATAGCTCATTATGTGAACCTAAGAGATCCTATTCCCTCTGACAATTTCACAGATCTACGCACACTCATTACAGGCTATTATGTCAAAAACTTTTTAAGTAATTTTGACCTTTCGATGGCATCAAAATTAAGAGTTCTAGAAATACGGGGATCCCGTGATTGTGAACTAGAATTTCTTTCCTCCATTCGTAATTTGAAATACCTTCGTTATCTTTCACTTAGTTATATGTTCTTAAAGACACTACCAGAATGCATATGCTCCCTTTATAGCTTGCAAAATCTAACTCTTAGCCATAGTTCGCTCGAAGAGTTGCCAACAAATATAGGAAATCTAATTAGCCTAGAAGAGCTGATAATTGATCATTGTTTTGGCCTCCAAGTGTTGCCTGGGACTCTTTGTCAACTCAAGGCCTTGAGGAAACTCTGTCTTATTAAATGTCACCTACTTAAAGAGCTTCCTAGTGACATGGGGCACCTAACAAATCTTCGAACTCTTGAAATCATTAGTACTGGTGTGAGTTATTTACCACCTAGCATGAGCAAATTTGGACAAATTCCAGCAGTAAAGGTGAAGCTCAAATGCGAGACAATAGGATGGTTAAAGGATTTTCCTGATCTGGGAGGAACTCTTTGTCTACATGGATTGAAAAATATTCCCAATTTAATAGATGTCCAATGTGCTAACCTTGTGAGTATACGTAATTTGGAGCACTTGATACTATCCTGGAATGACATCTATTATCGGGACATAGATAGGAGTGTATTTAAGCTGTACATCAAGAGTGGTCAGAACATACTTCAAGATCAATGTTGTTTTTCAGTAATGGTTCGTCTCCAGCCTCACCATGATCTTAGCAAGCTACAAATATGGGGTTACGGTGGCATTACATTTCCAGAATGGATGTGCAGCCTAAGCAAACTAAAGTATTTGAGTATTACCTTATGTAATAGTTTGCAAATCTTAAAAACAGAGTCGCTGCCATTACAAATTGAAGAGTTGGAAATTTATGATTGCAATCAGTTAGTATCTATGCCTGGAATACAAAAGCTGAAATCCTTGGTCAAACTTTCCATTGGTTATTGTCAGAAACTGTGCTCTTTTATTATAGATCCTTCTCTTGAATTGACAATGTGTACACGGGATAGTTCATATGGGAGCTCATTGTTGGGGTTGACAAACCTTGCTTCACTCAGAAGTTTGCAAATTTCAAACTGTTTCAGATTGCAAGCATTTGCGGATGAGGCACTTCCTGTAGAACCTTGCAAAGTTGAGGTTTCTAATTGCCCCGGGTTAAGGGAGTGGTGTTTGCAACATGGAATAAACTACAAGGTACTTCCTAATCCTATTATTCTATATTTATGTTCTTAGATAATTCATGAGTGTCATCATCTAATTTCTAAGCTTGATTTCTTTTACTCTAATACAAAATTAAAATCAGACTATATGATACTGTTACGTATAAGCTGTCATGGATGTAATCTATTTATCCTCTAATTAGGATGAAGAGGAAGAGAACAAATCTGGAACCGATGAAGATGCAGAGGAAGATGACAAATCTGAAACCGAAGAAGATGAAGAGATATTTACTGATGCAGCTTGAGTAAGTGACGAATACAATCAATATTTGACAACACGGTGCCCAGGTTAAGAGAATGGTGCTCTTGCATGCAATACCACATTTTTCTTGCATTCACTATTTTTTTTTTCTTTAAGAAAAGATAAATGGAAACTTTACAAATGTGAGTTTTAGAAAATTGGGTAAATATGATATTATGAAACTTAAGGGGTAAATAAGTAATTTTATGTTTTTGAGAGGTATAGATGTAATTCGACCTTTATTTTATTTTATTTTATTTGCCTTATCTTTCCCTGGCTCATTGGACCCTTTTTCATTGGTTAATTGCTTGTGCTCAAAGTAGGATGATTCTTTTTTTATTTTGTACATGTACTTGCTTTAGCTTTTATTTATTTATTGATACAATTCCTGTTGCTAAAGACTGGCTGCTATTAAAGCTTTGTTAGCACAGAGATAGGAGCACTTTATTAAAACTTAGACTTTCAATTCATTAATTAATGTCATATATTTTTATTAACTACCTAAATTAGTGGTCAATAATTTACTAATTTATTTTTTTGTGTAGGCATTTTTGGTGCAAAAATTGGGGTCTTTGCACGAGAACAAAGGCCACGCGGACAACTTCATGTGCTCGTTAATACCGGGAATCCCTTCTTGTCAGAACCAATAGACATCAAATCCTAATTAACATACTTAATTACATCAATTTAACACCAAATTAATGCCTATTTAAAAACCAATGATTGTCGATTTTATAAAAAAATTATGTTATTTTTCTTCTTTAGGAGGGTTGTTGTTTAAGATGAGTGACAGCAACATGCAATATGTAACCTCTACTACATTCTGTTGCTCACCTATGCGAAATACCTCACGTTCTCCAAACAGGTCGTGACATGTGGCGGTGTCACCGTCACGCCTAAGAAGATTCGCTCGCACTGTTGCCAAGAAACAGGTACCTATACAATACCGGTACTCAATACTTGCCATTGCAAATAACTGGAGTATTAAACTAGTGAGCTACTGTATAACAAATTCACATCCTCTGAGATACCCCAAACTTTGAGTTGATATGTGGAACATCCGGACCATTCAAATCTTCTGCATGAATCTCAAAGCACAATAACCAATGTCTGATTCTAAATAGACACCGAAAAAAATTTGGCCCGGTTTTAGATAAATTGAAAATTTTGATATATCTCATAGAATCTGCTCCCCTGTATAACTATAATAATTATATGTATATAGAATAATTTGGTGAAAAAGACAAATGCAGGAGATGTATATATAGGTAATTTGCACATAGATTTATAAGGAAATTTATCAGACTAAAAAAACATTCCATTTCCTGTTTAGTTTATAACTATTTTAATCCTTACTAACCAATCAAAGCATAGACAAGCCTTCCCCAGCAAAACTAACTACTGTTATAAATGTAACACCTTCCACATTTAGGTTGACTACTTGTTAGGAGACAACCCAGAAGGCATGTCATACATGGTCGGTTACTGGTTGAAATTTCCGGAGCAGATCCACCATCGTGGGTCATCTCTTCCTTCAAAGGCATCCCACCCGGTAAGAATCAGCTGCTCAACCGGGTTCTTTGCACTCTATTCAGGTGCACCAAACCCTAATTTGTTAACCGGGTCTGTTATCGGTGGACCCGACGCACAAGACAGGTTCACCGACCAGAGAAACGACTATGAACACTCTGAACCCGCTACATACATCAACGCACTGCTTGTTGGTGCACTTGCCTACTTGGCACACTCCTATGGCCAAATTTAATTGACTGCTTATGGTTAATTAGTGTTTAATTTAGGGTTTATTATATGAAGAGAGTTGTGTTGAAGGATCCCCGGTGCTACTAAGGAGAGCACATGTGGGTGTTACTTAGAAACTCTAGTGAGGTAGTTAATTATGATTTAATGGTGTGGTTAAGTATGCATGTAATGGTGCGTTGTGTGTGGTGTGTGCTGTCAGTGTGTATGGAGATTGGGGTATTCTGACCCTTTCGTGTTGGTTTCAATGTTATTAAGCTGTAATCTTTTGTCTCTCTCTAACTAGTATTATTATTATTATTATTATTATTATTATTATTATTATTATTATTATCATTATTATCCAATGCATCAAATTGCTTATAGTATAATGTTATCTCTTTTGAGAAATCAGAGATATGCTTTGTGACTTTGTGAGAAATCAGAGATATGCTTTGTGACTTTGTGAGGGAACATGTAAAGAAGAGTAAAGACATAGATCAGTTTTTTACTGCACCCCACCATATTCAAATGTTCTCTCAACATTCAACAATTACCAATATACCATTAAAAACTAATAAAAAATATAAATTTATTATGAACATCTTGTCAATTCATTATTCTATGTTTGTTTGGTTTTCCTTGTTGTAAGGGTTTACCATTGCTCTTAATAAAACCATGTAAAAGTAAAATTTTGAAGTAAAAAAAATAATGCCAGAGTACATATATATAGATATATCATATACATTCTTCAGAAAAGGGCCAAATGACAATTTTCAAATTGTAGACATAAAAATTTCAGCCTATTTACGTACATAGATATGTATATATCAAATGCGTCCTACTTTAAAGATTTGTTGGTATCAATCAATTTCTAATGATTTTTAATTTTTTTTGTGTAATCAATTGAGTTAATAAAAAATAAAGATAGGATTCTTATTATTTTTTTCTTGCATGTTTCGTTGTGGAGTAAGAGGTAGATGGTACACCGATAAAAATTGCTATTTTCAAGTGTATCGGTATTACCGACATGAGTATCCGTGAAGATACCGTCGGTAAAAGCCACTTTTACTCTCGCGGATAGTGACAGATTTTTTGTATCAAGTAGTCAAATGAGGAGTAAAATAGAGTAAAATGTGAGTTAATCCGGAGTAACTTACTTCTCTTGTAAGATTAATTATCATAGACAGATCAAAATACATTTCTCAACATATTACTTATCCAAATAATTTAATTTGAGCTATAATTTGAACTACCATCTCGTTTATAACAAATGAGCAGTAAAATAGATCAGTAAATAATTTAATCCTCATTAATTTTACTCCACATTCAAATATGACCTCTAAGATAAAAGATACCAACCTAGTGAGGAGACAAATTATATGATTTCTCTAAGCTATAATTTGTAACAAATATCTTTTAGGATGGACATATTATATTCGATCAAAATTTATAACAAATATCTTTTTGGTTTCTTCAAACAAGACATATTATATGATTTCTCTAAGCTATAGTTTTAGGATGGGCCAAAAGTATGATATAAAATGACATTTGATAGGTGTGTTTTGCCCCAAACTAACTGAATCTGAATCTGAGCATGATATATACACAATATAACCAATTAACTGAATCTGATTTTTTGGCAAAATTATGTGGTCCTGGCATGTGATATATACCAATTATTTGTCAGCCTTTTCAGGACCTCGCATGCAGCACTGACAGCATCATGCTCTGTTTTAATTTGTAGCATCTCATGTAACATTTGAGGTTTAGAATATGAAACCAAAAAGTAAAATGATTACTGGAAATTAATTATTGATGGGTGCAGAAGAATCAGAACAGGTGACAAAAATATTATATACTAATGGTAACAGCTTTTAAGACAAAATATTAAAATTGTAAATGTATTTGCCATTATTTGCATAGATTATAAATTGAATTTGGTGGAAATAATAAGAAATTCGATCATTTTGTATGAACCCAAAGTATATATTTTTTTGGAACTTTTTTACTATCGTTTAGATAGGTACAAATTAAATAACTTTCTTTCAAACAATTAGGACCATCCAAAAACATTAATTTTATGCTCATCTTAAAATAGTAAAAAAAATCGAAAAAATATGTAAAATTTGGTCTCCAGGCACATTTAAATATGGACATTATGTTGAGCAGTTCAGATCGATTGTTTAGATTTTGAAAATGAAAATAAAAATTTGAGACACGATTGAGACATGAAAGACATCATTTTAACCCTACTTTTAAATTATATTGAACAATTTAGTGTTAGTGGCTAATATTTTTCATATTATAACAAATTAATTTTATATACAGACTGTATAAATACAAAAAAAACTAATCTATAATATATATGTACATATGATAATTAAACAATCAGAGAGTTAACTAAATGAAATGCATCATTGTATTAACTCTAACTAAAATTTATTAAATTGACTTCAAATGACGAATTGAAACCGTTCCACTGATCTTTTTGACAAGTGATGTGTTTAGAATTTATAAAATTTTAAATTTATTCAGTATAAAATCAATCAAGTATTAAAAAAACTATGATGAGCTGGCGGATCTCATCATTATTTGATATGCAAACAATCATTAATTTATCAAATAAATATGTTATAGTATAATTTTTTCTGGTGTCACTCCATCTTAAGCTGTCATGAGAACCTCCAACTTATATGATTGTAAGCGCACTATATAGGAGTGATTTCATTAGTATTTAAAACAAATACCTATTTTTTATTGTTTTCAAAATGTATATATTTATATAAGATTTTTAATATAGTTTAGAATAAAATACTATGGAACTATGAAAAAACATTTCATTCAATTGAAAAATGTATATATTTATATAAGATTTGCAGTATGAAAAATTTATATTATTAATTACCATTCACATGACTCCGCCCTAACACTACATATATTGCTCATGGTGAAATAAGAATTGAGTTCTATATAGAATATTGTAAATTAAAATTATAAATCAGGAAAAAAAAAACATTGTTAAAATTTTAGAAAAGTTTTGTTAAAAACCATCTAATTCATCAACTATGAAAAATTGACCCCACCTAACCAGTAGCCAATTAGACAAACTCATGATTGGGGCTATCACACATGTGACTCCCGGAGGTATGACACATGATCCATGATGAAATGGTACACCAGGTCAAAGTCATATGTGTGGGACTTAATAAGCATGCCAATGCCATGCATGCATCACCCTCAGCTCTGGCCCTTTGTCATCACCTTTTCATTTTTCCTTTATATAATATCATTATCATTATTATTTTATTATTATTATTATTGTTTTATTTAAATTAGTAGCTTTAAATGTCTATTAATAAAAAAAATCATCTAAACTACTCTAATCATTAATTTCTACTTATCTACACTCTTAAACATTCTATTGCCTCATTTTCATCTCTCCATAATCAAATTCTCTTTCCGTCCGATAGCCGTTGTGTTCCAACGGCTGAATCTACTCACCGTCGCGCTCCAATAGAGATGGAGGTAGAGACTCTATGCTCCAAACTCTGACGATACCATATTCTCGGTTCCAGTCGACTCTGCTCGACTTAGCTCCTCTCCTCTCTCTTGTTATCCTTCTCTGTTCGAGGAGATAGACAATAGAGAGGTGAGAATATTTGAACTTTGAAAATGAATAATATATTAGGGATAAATGTATGGTATGCATAGTACCGTGACCTCAATCAATGAAGAATACAAAATATTTGAAAAAGTATGAAATTGCTCAATGAGTATTGTGAAAAAAATGGGAAAAAATTATTAATTTTGAGGCCACTCAATGAAGAATACTAAACATTTTAAAAGGTGTGAAATTACTCAATGAGTATTGAGAAAAAGATAGAAAAATGAATTATAAAATTATTAATACAATGATAACAATCATGAATGTAAATGTCTTATTAACAAAAAGAAAAAAAAGAGGCTCACAAATGAAGTCACATTGTATGTTTTTCTCTCCCATGTGGAATAAACAGGGAAGAACATGGGTTGTGTCATCCACGCCGCACACTAATTCCTATCCCACATGGCATTACAGCATTCTCCAAAACAAATACTATAATAATTAATGAATAACAAGAGCTTGGAAACAATTTCTTACATGGTACACTGTCACATTTATTGATATGACAGAAACATAAGACATTAAATTTCTATGCTGCAAGCAGCAAGCCTGTGACTAAAATAAGAGATAGGAGCAGGACATTGGACCTACTTTTAGGTTCAATTAGCTTTAACACCGCATGATTAGCATTAAGATTGGTGCACACAGAAATTCAAACAGAACTGTATGGATTTTAATGCACTTAGCACGGATCTTGATGCAATCGAATGGTTATTTCACCCATCGAACCAAAGTAGGTCCGATGGGCATCGGACCTACTCTGAATTCCTAAAATAAATAACAAATGTCACTAATTCATATCACGGTATACCTGATAATTATCATGGTTCAAGAATTTGGTGACATACTAAATTCTGTAGGACAGATATATAACTCATACCCATGATAGACTCTTTTGGAGATGGGATGGAACAAATTTTTACTGTGAAATCTTTTTACAAATTTCTAAACTATAGAGGGGTTACAGTTAAAAATGCAAGACTCTTTGGAATTTACCAGTACCAACCAAATTAGATTATTTACATGGTTGGTAGCAAGGAGTAAAATTTTAAGAAATGTGGTCAGGCAACGGTTCATGTCAATTATACAATCAAACTGAAGATGTTTCACACCTCTTTATCAATTGTCCATTTGTTAAACAAAAATGTTTTTGGATTGGAAAATGCCAACATTACGTTATGAAATGAGAAAACGTTGATGATATTGTTCAATTTTCTCATAATCTCCATCAAATGGATAGAATTGTATTGTTATTAATTTTGATAGAAAAAGAAAAAAATAATAGGAATATGATTTTACTCAATTCTGTCTTTGAATATTTCTTATTGGTCAGGACATACTAAACATGAGGTGTGAAGGATGTAGTTGCAAACCGGTGCCAAGAGAACATGGGTGCTATAGCAATGCATGTGTGGGACCCTGCGGACACAGTGGTGGTTCCATGGCAAAAGCAGAGGGATCAGTGACAATGTTGCAATCTCAGAAACTGTACTGTTTTGTTTAGTTTTTTCAAACTTATCTCTTTCCCAATGTGTGTGGCTTATCTATAAAAACTTTTCATGATTTTAAGCGTTGTAAATAACGGTATGCACTCGTCGGACGGATGGGGCACTCCCAAGTGATTAATCAGTATGCATTCGACTAATTAGAAATTTGGGAACAATTTTGTGTTTCATTAAAGTTATGTGGATATATTCAGGGACAGAGGGATATTGGGGTTAACTGAGACTCATTTTCTTCTTCAAAATTTTTGTGTTAGTATGTGATTTTTCTATTTTTTTTACAATAAAATGTTGTGGGTATTGAAAATTGATCCTCATCCATGGTATAAAAAATTTATATGATTGACTCCTTAAAATTTGAAGGTCTGGCTCTGCCACTGCATGTACTCATAATTTATTAAAAATAATTAATTTAATTTATCAAACTTATCAATAAACTTATTATAGCTTAGTTTCCTTGTTAATTAATAAAGATTCATGAAATTTCCATTTTAAAAAATGTTTATATAAGACAATGCAAAGTATATATAATAGATGAATGCAGAAAAATAATAAAAATGACTGATTAAACGGCCATATAAATATAAAACAGACTATTAATCAGATTGTTTAAATAGAAAATGGGTGATTAATCGGGCAAATCGGCTGATTAGTCTGCTTCGTTGATCTGCAAACAACTCTCCGACAAGTTTGTTTGTGACAGTTTGGTTTCCGCCTATGACTAAACAGACGATGATTAATTTGATCACTACTGATTTTGTTGTGTTGATTGTTTGATGGTGGTGTTTTGCGATGGATGCATAGTATTACGGGTGGCATTAACTGTATAGTATTGTTATTAAATAATAATAGTGATCAAACATTAAGCTTGGGGTAGATACAAAGCAAGATTGAAATTACTTAATGGTTTCATTTTAATGAAACGGGTAATCTTGTGTTTTTTTTTCAAAATAAAAGTGATAAATTTTAAATAATTTATGCAACATTGAAAGCTTAATTATCCAGATTACTTGATTATACTGTATTGACATAAGAATTGTTAATGGTACGTGCTTAGGCTTTCATAAAGCAGGCGACTTATACTATTTATTAATTTCTACTTCTAGTCGCAATCTTTGCAGCAATGATTTGTGAATGGCGCCATTGGGGCCATGAAGCCATAAAGGGTCCCATGAAATGATTTATTCTAGGGAGATTTTAGTGATTTATATTTTAGCAAATTAAATGTACAATTATCACTTTTTAAGATCTAACAATTTGATTTCTCGAAGTAATGTGCGGCACTTTCTTTGGGCCCTCAAGGTACCACCTTGAATTGAATCCTCATTTTTTGCTTGATTGATGGCACAAATTTGAATAATAATGAAAAAAAAAGTACAGTTTATGTGCGTGCTAGTTGCTATCATAGGTGATGTACATAATTAATGAAATTGAAAGTGTACAATATTTCAAGGAATTTATATTAGTACGCTTGAAGGCATTTATATAGTGCAGATATAGCCTTTGACTCGAGTAGTATCAAATACTATCTCAAGTCCATATTATATTGGTAAGCTTGAAGTTGAAGGCTCAAAGAAACAAGGTCAGGCCCAAAGAAATAACGCTTGAAGGCCCAAAATAATCAGACTTGAAGCCCATAGCTTGTTCGCAAGGTGGATTTCTAATGTAGAAAAAGAATATTCAAATTCAAACTATTCTTGGATCTATGGTGCACCATTCTAAGAACATCCATATATGAAAAACTATATGTATCTATTACAAATCACTTAATTCTTTGAAGTAAAAACCTCAACAGAGCTGAATTCTTCCTTGTCATCCAGACACAATTGTACCAGTTACTATACAGGGTGTCAATAGTTGCCAACCTGAAATTGATTGAGATTTTCCAAAAATATGATAAGATGTACAAAATGCACATAGATGAACTCAAAAAAAAAGAAATATGATATATCATTTTTAAAAACTCTTACTCAATCTTTACACAGACATACTTTTGCCATGAAGAGAGCATTTAATAAGAAAGTGCACAAGAATTCCCTCATATGCTAAGCATGTAAAAACATGGAAAGGCCTGTCTGCCTGGCCTATTTGAGTACCAATTTTGTATGTGTGCAGGAGGAAGAGCGAGTTCTCTTTATGTCTGCAGGAGGACTTCAATTCAATTCACACAGAACCCAGCAGGGGAGACAGACAAATAGTTCTCTTTAAAAGAAAAAAAATAAACGAAGGAATTAAGCAACAGGAAAGATTTCGATGTACTGGTACAACAAAAAGGAGAAAGCTGGTTTAGGAACAGAATTATAGTATTAATTTCTCTTGAGTACCACCAATTCAGATTGATGAAAACTCAATAACATTAATTATAATTGCAAAAATTAAAAATTTATTCCTTTATTTAAATATATTACAAAGTACAAAACACAATCATAATTGTTATAATATAAATTTTGAGCCTCCATTTTTTTTGAATTTCAGTTTCTATGTTATAAAGGAATAATTATTCCCTAGTATCTAGCATGAACAACACACATGATGTAGTGAACCAACCATGGTTCGTAAACTCGGCCGATTCCGAGTCAACTCGGAATCGGGCCGGTCCGAGCCGAGTTATGCCCGAGTTCCTCGCCTGTGCGAGTTTTGGAGTAAAACTCGGATGAACAGTGTCTGACTCGTCCGAGTTTCCGAGTTTCTGGCCGAGTCAGGCCGAGTCTGGCCGAGTCTGGCCGATTCTGGCCGAGACTGGCCGAAAATAGTTTTGTAAAATTTCGATTAAGCAAGAACCTTAAGAGATAATAGGAAAAATGAAGGGTGAAGTACCATTAGCCAAAAGAGAAGGTGTAATCGTGTTTCACTACTTCCGGTCAGCACTCTACCGTGTTCTGCTACCCTCTCGTAAAGTTCGCCTGAGTCCGACCTTGCTCGACTTCTTCTCGTCGACTTCACCATAAGAGAGAGTTTTAAGTGCTTGCTACCGAAAAAGGGAAACGACATTATCCATGAGAGATAAGAGAATATTCAAGTGAGTTGGTGGATTTATCAAGAGAAGAGACGGAGAACGAGAGGGAAAGAAAGAGAGGTCTGATGGGGGAGAGATAAAAATTGAAGGGGCGGCTCGAGAGAAAGGAAGAGAGAAGGAAATGAAAATTTTGCTACTGGACCCTCTAAGTTACAAAAATTATTTGTTACTGTTGGAATAAAGTTTAAATTAATTGAAAATGGTGCTAGCAACATACTAAATGTTACAAATTAGTTTGATTGTATCAAAAAAATCTCAATTTAATATCACCCAGAAATTAATAAATAAAATTATATTAATAATTGGGCTATTGTTTTGATATTATGACTTGATCTTTGAATTCAACATTTTTATTTGAAATTTTTCTTAATCGATAATTGATATTTAAATAAAACATATTTGTGGCCTGAATTAAAATATGAAATGACTAGTTAAAAAAAAAATTCTTTATTTTTTGTTCTTTCAAATTTTCTTTTTCGCTGACATGTGTTAACACATTATAATGAATTTTTGTTTCATTAAAACTATTGGTTTAGCAGTGTTCATGAGATTAGGCTCTTTTGCATTTGATTTACCAACTTTATTGAAATTAATTTCGTAAATTTTCAAAAATTAGGCCTTGAGCATTTCAAGAGATTAATTTAGTTAAAACAGGTAATTTTGTCGAAAATAGTGTCTTATTGTAAGGTTTTTGTTTGTCGATATGTTGTACCATGTTTTCATTATTTTTAATTTAATTTAATGCTGTCATAATGAAAGTTGTTTTAACTTGATATTTTTACTAAATTGTTTGCAAATGCAACAAATCTCCATTTTAGAGAAAAAATACCTTAAAATTTTTATTTTTTTAACAAAAATAAATAAATGTCTTTTCTTTTTGGTCCTGTACAACAATATCCTCATTTTTATTTTAATATGGAGGAGGATGAGATAATCCAGCTAGCTCGACATAGCTTCTGGCAATAAAAAGTGTGTTTAATTTTTAATTTTTGTATTACATTATATAATTAGTGAATTATTTAAGTGTAATATTTTGTCTTAACATAATTTTATTACAAATTATTTTTTTACCAATTATTTCATACGTTTTTGGCCTTTTAGCTACAAAACAGGCTTTCTGCTAACAAAAACCGAGTTTCCGAGTCAACTCGCCCGATTCCGGCTGAGTCAACCGATTCCGATTCCACGGTCAAGAACCCGATTCCGATTCCGATTCCGAGTTTCAGAACCATGGAACCAACCTGTAAGGACTATCAACACAATAAAAGCTGCTTTTGAAATAAAATAAAAGAAAAAGGAATTTCTTATTCATACGGTCCATTGGGCAGCGCTTTCCCTGCTCTTCAGATATGGCAAAAGTATTTCTATAGAAGCTCTACCAGTAGCACATAACTTCTCTACATTTACCAGATTACAACCAATCATTAACGACAACATGACAAGTTTAATTGTATCAAAAGAATTGAATTTTCAATTTTTACACACATTTTATTACCCTTCCTTCCTAGAGGAAACGGTAAATCAGTTCACACTAGTTCAAGCCAAACTTAAACTATGCCCAACAGAGCAACATGAATCTAATCAATCTTTGAAGCTGGTACATCCAGTTCAAACAAATACCATGAATGAAAGGATGCAAGGAAACAAACACGCAAGAGGCCTATTCTGGTGACAACGTCCACCCAATGATTTGTTGTTACTGAGAACTGTCCGTACCTCAAAATAGTAATAAAAATAAATCCAAAGGGGCTATAAAAAGAGGATCACACATTATGCATTCACTTAATTATTTGCAAATTTAACCATTTACCAAAAGACCCGACACAACAGCAGCTCGTAAATTTAATTATTTGCAAATTTCTTCTCAGAAGATGAAAAGATGAAACTACCCTTCAAGACCGACAGATAAACCTGACCATTGCAAAGTGAACTCGAGTGCAAAAGAGTAATTACCGAGGGATCAGGCGGCAGCCATGGGGCAAGTGGGTGGCAGAGATCAACGACCTGTGCAAGGGCACACGTATCTGTTTCGGAATGTTCCCCATGGCTGAGTAGGCGGTGCAACGGATCCGGGGTGACAGGGCCAAGCTCAACTTCTCCGGCCCTCCTTCGACAAAAAGTTGCCAACCTGCATCCCCTAACGGGTTCTGGGATCTTGTTCTGATGGATAGTGCGGAAAGCTTGGTGGAATCGTATCGGAGCTTTGAGGTGGAGATCATGAGTTTGGGAGAGATTCTCAAGATCATGACCGCGCTGGATCTTGAGATTCCAGCAATTCCTGAAAAATTTGGAATATATTTCTTATTAGTAGAGGCCTTATATATATTTATCTAGTTAAATATCTGAAAAAAAATAATTAATTATCTCGTTACTAATAAGATCGATATACATGCATTCTTCAGTTCACAACTTAGCTTATTTGAATGTAAGGTATGCAACACTTTCTAAGTTGTCAAGTTGCAACTTGTAAGCAACTCTTATTTTCACATTTTGGCACCATATCATATAATATTCATATATCCTAGGTGTATGCACTGTCGTTTGTACAACACAATACAATTTAGAGGATAAACATATTGCATCCACAACAGCTTTTATGTAACAACTTGATATGGCAAGACTACCTAAAAATGTAATTTCATAGTTGAATGGTTGATGGCATTCTCTTATGTAACAACAAAATTATAAAATAGTGGGAACTAGGAACTACCTCATAGTATATTCCATGTTGCAAGCACCACTTCTTTAACCCAGGGCAATTAGAAACCTCAACGTTGCAAGGTTGTACAGAAGGTAACTCATCACCCAATACTTGTAAGTTATAACAGTGTGAAATCTGCAATCTTCTGAGAGATGGAAGGTTTGTCAACCCCAACGATGAACCCTCCCCTGTACACATTGTGCACTCAAGAGAAGGTCCCATAAACAAGCATAGGTTCTCACAGTAAGAAATGGAAAGTTTGACCAAGGATTTCAACTTTTGTATTCCAGGAATAGATACTAGCTGATCGCAGCTATAAATTTCCAACTCTTCGAGTTCTAATGGCAGCGACTCTGCTTTTAAGAATTGCAAACTATTACAGTACATAATTTTCAACTACTTTAGTTTGCATAAGCTGCCAAGCCACTCTGGAAATGTAATGTCACGGTATCCATCAATTGTTAGCTTTCTAAGATTAGGGTGGGGCTGGAGACTAATCATCACTGAAAAACAACTTTTATCCTCAAGAAGTATGTTATGTCGACTTTTGATGACCAAGTCAAGTACACTGTAGTCATCTAGAGTCCTGACCCCAAGATAGCATCAATTGCTCCAAGTTATGCATACTCACAAGGTTAGCACATTGGACATCAGTTAAATTGGAAATCCCTTCCAATACCAATAGGCAAAGAGTTCCTCCCAGATCCGGAAAATCCTTTAACCATCCTATTGTATTGCATTCGAGTTTCACCCCTAGTGCTAGAATTCCTACAAATTTGCTCAAGCTAGGCGGTAAATAACTCACTCCAATACCCTTGATTTCCAGAGTTTGAAGATTTGTAAGGCTCCCCAGGTCACTAGGAAGCGCTTCTAGTCGCCAGCAGTAAACAAGACAGAGTTCCCTCAATGCCTTGAGTTGACAAAGGGACTCAGGCAACACCGCAAGGACATAACAACTATCAATTGTCAGCTCTTCTAGGTTAATTAGATTTCCTATTTTTCTTGGCAACTCTTTGAGAGAGCATTGAGTAAGAGTTAGCTTTTGCAAGCTGTAAAGGAAGCATATGCATTCAGGTAACGTTTCAAATAACATATGACTAAGTGAAAGAAAACGGAGATGTTTCAAATTACCAATGGGGGAAAGAAGTTCTGTTTTTTCAAGTGAAAGATCTAGAACTCTTAATTTGGGTGCCATTGAAAGGTCAAAAGGACCATGGAAGTTGTTAGAAAGAATGAGTGTGCGTAGAGCAATGAACTTGTCAGAAAGAATATGATCTATTAGGTTCACAGAATAACCAATATACAAATGATACAGTACACTAGGTAAAATTGGGAGCTTACTTCCCTCAATTGAATAACAACAATTTTACATCGTAGCGGTAATCTTTAGAAAACATGGAACAATATAGAAAACAAGGCTTTAGGTATGTGGGAAGGCGTGCATAACTTATTTGAAGAGGTGAAAATATCTCATTTCTAACATGAGACTCCCATAGCTCACTTTCTAAAATATCTCTCCAACTCTCTTCTTCCGTCTCATGCCTCAGAAGGCTAGCAATTGACTTCATAGCCAGAGGCAACTTTCCACACTTGCTCATGATTTGTTTTTCAATTTCTACCAATTTTGGGTCCTTATTCTGTTCTACTCCATCGAATGCATAATGTTTGAACAATCGCCAACATTGTTTAGTTGACAAAGACCCCAGGTTGAATGTTGGCTCTGTTTGCATGATTCGTGCGACATCATCGTTTCTTGTAGTAACTAGGATTTTTACAAATGCTGCTGACATAAAAGGAGCCTGAAATGAATCCCAAAGAATCTTCTTCTCATTCCATACATCATCAAGAACCAAAAGTACCCTTTTCCGACTTATCTCCTTCTGAACTTTCTCTTGCAAAACACTCAAATTTGTAAGACTACACCCATATCCTGTAATACACTGCACTAATTCTTTGGTAAGCCTTTCAACATTGAATTCCTCTGATACACATATCCACCCAAATTTATCAAACCTTTGTCGGATTCTTTGATCATTATAGGCAAGTTGTGCAAGGGTTGTTTTGCCAATACCCCCCATGCCCACAATTGTCACTACTGAAACAACATCTTGTTGAGAGGACAACAATTTAATCAACTTCTCCTTTTCACTCTCTCGACCAAAGATATTGGACTCAACTACAAAGTGGCTAGTTGGAGCTATTTGTAATTCGTTGTTGCAACGCCTGGGCCCATCTCCCTCTGACAATTGAAGTGCTATCCGATTATTTGTAATCTCATCAAACCTGCTTCTTATTTTCTGAATTTGATCAAGCATGCCGGATGGAACCTGGAAAGTCATAATTACCTTGAGATTGTATTACCTACTAAAATGTACTTGAATATGGCTCTACCTGGACCTGATTATGACATTATGAGTGAAAGGTTTGTTTCATATTATGTGTTTTAATTAGTCTGACTAAGAAATTTATTTAATCTTAGTGACCCAGACTCATCAACACAACACCTACCACATACCCTTTGCACAATGAAATTTAAGCAAAATTAGTTACCTGAATTAGCTTCCTTTTACGAGATTCAGGTGGTGAAGCATCCCTTGCTTCAACTTGCGTTCGTAAGACTTCATAGTGGTACTCATCCAGTACATCCTCCGCATCATGCACTACTCCCTTCATCTCCTTCAACCAGAGCTTGACTAACTTGTCTGTGATCTCCCTCTGCTCTGCATCGTACAGCGTTGCCTTGATCCACTCCAGCATCCTTATCATTTTCTCTAATTCAGCCTTGATTTGGTGGTTTTGTTCTACTGAAGGAGAAGAGGAAGAAGAAAAAGCTTGCGCAGATGCGACAACAGTAGGCAGCAATTTGGCACCCAAAGAGAGAAGGTTGGAAATCGCTCCACCGAGACCCATGGATCTAAAATTGCAAAGTCTCTTATCTTCTGTTACTGTTGTGGATATGAAATGATCCAAAGAGAGAAGGTAGAAAAACTATTATTGGAGGGCAGACTGGGAGAAGACTGGAAGTCTTGATTTTGTTATATTCCTTTTATAAGACAGGTGTCTGTCTTCATATATTTGTTTTTTAACCTTTTTATTAGACACGTGGAGGATAAAATTAATAAGAGTCATCACAAATAATTTCGTTCATTTTATTTTTCGACATATAATTGTTATTTTTATATAGATTTAATTCTCAATTTAATTTTAATTAATTAAAAAATTAATTTAAGCAATACTATACAGTAAAGTTGTGTATCATTCTAAAAGATATGTGAGGTGCCGACAAAATATCATGTGTGGGCCAAGGATGACAAATAAGTAATAATGTTGGTGATCTCTTTATTCTTTTAAAAAAGTAAAGTCATATATAGAGATCACTTTATTACTTGGTAGTGGAAGAGGTGGTCATAGAGATCACTTTATTCAAAAGAGTAACCCATGTATAACAACTTAATACATTAATGAAAGTTGGATTCTTTTCCGCTGAGTTTTGTAAACAAACAATCACCACAATTATCAACAAACTATTTTATTTACCGGTACACTTAATCATCATAGCAAAATATAAAGTCACAAGCATCAATAAAAGGAATAGTAAAATTATGTTACTATGATCGTCAATTCAGGGATCAGTTATTTAAAATACCATGATGTCATATGTGTATGCAGTTGGTAAATAACCGGTTTCTTTTATTCAGAACATTTAGAATAAAAATAAAAGTTCAATATATGTACCGCATCAATTCCAAAAAATTTCCAAAAATAACCTGAACGAGATCATCCCATCCAACCATTTTTTTTTTTGTTTACGGCCTGAATCCTACTGGCCATATTGTTTTTTTATTAAGGCCAATAAGAATCATACCAGCTAGACTCTTTTTATACGGTCGTAGTTTTTTAGGGATGAATGTGGTTCGATTTTTTTTGTAGTAAAAAAATAGTTTTTTGCCAATAAATTTACTTTTACAATTTTTTAAAATTGAATTTTTTTCAATAATATTATTTCGACAATCTTAACAATATTTTTTCATAATCAAATTTAGGAGTGTTGAAAATAAAAAAAATAAAAACTATTCCATTTAACACAACATTTAATAATATTGAAAATTTAGAATCAAATTTAATAAGTTTATTTTTATTATTATGATTGTCAAAATGATCAAGATAGAGAACACAAGCCCATGGTGTGTTTTACTCCGAGAGAATATGCTAAACATCCCACAAGAAGTAATATACTAAATCAAAATAAAAATCGAAATAAATTATTTTTTAAATCACATATTAATTTGTTGATCATAAATTTATTGACAACTAATTTATTTTCGTCAAAACGAATTAATAATCGGCAGAAAAATTCATGTCCTTACCTTATTTACTATTAAACTAACAAATGTTTAGTTTATCTTCCCACTGAAAAAATCATTAAAAGAAATACATCATCCCTAAAAAAGATGGAACTAATTTTACTCTCTTCATAGAAGAAGATGGAACTAATTTTTGTTGTCCGGCTCGGATAAGTAAGCGGCATTAATTGTACAATTTACAAATTGCAATTTCTCGAGAGCAAATTGAGAGTAGTCAATTCTGCCCGATTTTCTTTATTCATACTATGAAAAAAAAAGAGAGTTCAACATAATTGAAAGATGGTGGATTAGTATCTTCTCAGGTACCTGACTCAATTGAAACGGACAGTCCAGATTTACTCTCAGCAGGTGCTTATTCAGGATGGTGCTGGGGGGCAGTATTATTTGTTCTTTGAGATTCTTACCAAGTTGAAGGACGGATCCTAGATCATCTGTTTCAATTGTACTCAGTTAGCTGGTAACCTGAGGGGATGTGAATTCAGCTTGAATTAGTGAACCACTAATAAATTATTCTTTGAGCCTCAAGGTACGACCTACATCTACAATGCTCATTTATGCGTGATTAAGTTAGCAGACTACAATTTTATGTTTGGCATAATGTGTGCTTTTTTGGGCCCTCGAGGTGAATTTGGATCAACATAGGCACCTGACTCAAACAAATTGGAAATGAACAGCCCAAGATCGTTCTTTTAATTTGTTTTGAGTTAATCTGGGTCGTCCGTTTCAATTTGTTTGAGTCAGGTACCTATGAGGATTCGGATTCCGCTCCAATTTGTTTGAATAATTTGAATAATCGTGGTGGACAATCTTAAAAAGAAATGCTGTCATCAGCTTCTCAACAACATATTGATGAGTCAAATGTGTTTTAAAGAAACAAACGATGTTGTGCATCAAGTTGCACTGCTTTTAGCGATTTGAGCTTTCGTGTGTTATGATATGTATTCTGATGTATATATCCCGGGTTGATTTTCGTGTACTTAGACTATATTTTCTTATGAAAGCTCATGGGCTTCATAATTATCATTTGTAGGTTGAAAATGTCACCACCACCCGAATGTGAAATTTTTTTTTTGAAGTAAAAAAATATTTTGTAATAAAAGGAATTGATTTTTTTATTTTTAAAAATAGCATGTACCGTGTCAAATTTTTGGTGAACCTAATTTGATACGGCACAACCTTGTTACAACGCTACTTGGCATGCCACACAGAATGGATTGTACCGAATAAAATTTGTACACTGGAAATTTGGTCCGATCTAAAGTAATTTTTTTGTATTTTAATTTAACATATATTAATAAATCATAAATATAAGAAATAATTTCAGCACAAATAATAAATTTTATTTTATTGATTCTTTTGTATTAGAATTGTCATGTTTATTATTATTATTATTATTGTAAATACAGTCAAGTGGATTTCTTATATACAAAATCAAAGAATAAAGTCTGTTTGAATACAATTTCATTAATTCTAATTTCAACTAATGGTTCAAGGTAACCTTGAAATTGATTATTACCAATCCGCCAGATATAACACAAGAGTAGCGCGGAAAAAAAAAATATCCATGACAAAATCAATTAATTCTTTCAACTAAAGTCTCAACATAACTGCAATCTTCCTTGTAATCAGGACACAGTTGTACCAATTTCTGTATAGGGTGTCGATAGTTGCCAACCTGAAATTATTTGAGATGTGCCAAAAATCAGATTAGATGTACAAAATGCACATAGATGGACAAAAAAAAGAAAAGAAAAATCTGATATATCATTTGAAGCTAATTCATTTGATATTTGACTAACAGTGGAATTAAAGGAATTCTTAATTAATCCAGGCCATCGTTTATACTTACAATTTATTTTTATTTGATTATTGTTGTATATTGAAACAGAAAGAGAAAGAGATACCTAGGGATTCTCACCAAATATACAGGAATTAAGCAACAAAAAAGATTTCAATATACTGGTACAAAAAAAAGTAGAAGTCTGGTTCAGGAACAGAGTCATAGTATTAATTTCTCATCACCACTAATTCTGATTTCCGAAAATCATGATTGAAGTCAGTTTCTATGTTTTGAAGCAATCTATATTCCCTAATATCTATTATGAACAACACATGAGAAACATGCTTTTCAAAATAAAATAAAGGAAAAAACAATTTATTAGTCTTACAGTACACCAGGGCAGGGCCTGCCAAGCTATTCAGATACGGCGAGTCGTCTTTCAGTAGGAGCTCTACCATTAGCACATCACTCGCCTACATTTACTAGCATACAACCAATCATTAAGGACAATATGAAAAATTTTAATATATCAAGAAAATGGAATTGTCAATTATTACATACATTTTATTACCCTTGCTTCCTAGAGGAAATCAGTTCTCGTGAAATAAATGTTGAGGGATGTTACGTTAAGAAAATTTCAACCAAAAAAAAAATAATAATAATATATAGATATAATTAATTTTATGGGCAAATTGGGAGTCTAAAATCTAAAATAATTATAATATTCGTCTGAATTTTTCGAAACAACCAAACTTAATAGAATTTTGAAATTTATACCTTATATAAATTGAGACAAGATACAATCTTTTATGCATGAATATGGATAAAATTTCTTCTTTTATGAATAACCAAAACTTTGAGGGTTTATTTAGCAAAATTTCCAAAATTCCCAAATATATTTCTCTCTCCCCCTTTCCCTGCTTCTGTGTGTTCTGCCAACAGAAAGAGAAAAAAATAAACAGAGAGAGAGAGAAAAGAAAGAGAAAAATAGAGGGTTCCAAAAATCCACCAAATACTTTGAGAAATAAAGAAAAAAAATTGGAAATTATTGATCATCCCTCTAGAAAAAAATCTAAATTTTCTCAATTTTCTAGGATTTTGCTCAAATCTGAAATTTTTTGTATAAATTGTGAGTAATCTACCTCTATTAAGCTTTTATGTTGTTAATTTGGTACTCTCTTACTCAATGTCACCTAAATCTCGATTTTCTATTTAGGGTTGATTTCAAATCCAAAATTTAGAGAAGAAATTTTGATTCATCTAGTTCAATCCAACCAACAAAGGTATTGATTGGTAATGTCTCATCTTTCTCTTGAAAATATGAAAATTATTTTGTTTTGATTAATATAGGGTTTGTGTAATTGGAGAAAACCGAAAATCTGAAAATTTCAGCAAGTTTCGTCAAATTTGGAGGCCCCAGAACTAGGGTTCCTAAAGGCGTATGATCACCAAATTTTATGGGCAACTAGAATTTGATGTTAACAATGTGATCATATTTAATTTTGTCCTAAAACACTACCCAAAATTTTACTGGTACAGATTTTGCCTTGATATGTCCAGATTCTGGAAAATTTCGGAGTGCTGGAGAAAAATATTGAAAATCAGGGGCTAGAATGCTTATTTTCACTTGAAATTTTCTGAGATGCTAGTAAACATATATGACAGGGTTGTGTAAAATTTTGAGGGAATCCTATTTGGAAAAATGTTGAGAAATAGTTGCCTGAACTGGTGTACTAGCAGCTTCTGTACCAGTATTTTTCAGAATACATTGATCAAATATGTACGGTCCTACAAACCAAGTTATAAGTTGTTTGAATCTATAGGAATTATGTTAAGAAAATTATAAAGGAACTAATAAAACCCAAGTAGGCATATCAATTGTCGAACAAAAATTAAATCAATTATGTATGATTGTAATAGGTGTAGGCTTGGTTGACTAAGATTTCGCCGGACCTTTCGAGATGTCCGAATCATAGGCACGCGATACGCTATTCGTAATCAGGTACGAAGTTCTTGGACTTGTTTGATGTTTCATTTTCAGAAATTAAATTCTTTTTCGATTATCATGTTGTATGTTTGATTGTTGCATAATTGGAATTGTGTGAATTGTTTGCATAACTCAATTTAGTTAAAACCAAATTGTGTGACATGGTTAATTTGCATATTTGTATGGTTGTCATTTTGATTGTCCTCTTATGATGTGATTATGGTTGAATGTCATCACGAATTGATGATTATGGAAAATTGATGATAGATGTGAATGAATTTGCAAGGTCTGGCTAGCGGACTTTGAACCCAGGAACCTATTGGCGAATTAGGTGAATGGCCCTCATGCTTTTCCCAGTACCGGTTGGGACGATGGGTGGGTGACTATATGTAAATGATTGATTGTGATTGTGGATGACTTGAGTGTAACGTCTATGGCTCGGGGGTATTACCCTACGTGGTAATGTATTCGGACGGTCAATTGAATATTACGACATTCTGACTTATTTCAAGTGAATTTTCTCTTTATGACTTTGAACCAGACCTTAGTAAGTAGTTAAGCCAACGCATTTACAGATGGGTGTCAGATAAAGGGTCCAGCTCGGTGGAATCTCTGTAGGTGTCAGTAACCCTACAGATGAGGGTTTGATAAAGGGTCCAGCTCAGTGGAACATCTGTAAGTACTACCAGCCATAATAAAATAAGTTAGGCCAAATATGTGCTTGTTTGAACTTCACCTTGGAAATTCCGTAAATTGTACTTCATTTGATTATTTGTTGCTGAGCATATGCATACACTTAAATATTGTTATAGAATGGCTAATGTGCTTTTGTATGGATTTCATTTTTGAACATGGAGTCTGATTGCAAGTCCAATAACTCGAATGTGGCAAATTCGCACTGAGAATTATATTCTCATCCCCACCCTTTGGGTTATTTTTACTGGTTTTGGTGTGATTGATCCTAAAGAGGTACGTGAGTAGTAGGCCTTGATAGATAGCAACCCACTACCGTGGTTGTTATTTTGGTTATTTGACTAGAGATGTATATCTATATTTTTGTTGTATAGCTCTCTATGCCATACCTTTTGGTCGGTATTCGTACGAGATACCTTGTGTATGTTCTACCTTTACCAGACACATTGTGCCTGGACTATTGTATATAAACTCGTTTTATGTCTTTATTTTGATGTGATGAGTGTATTTTAAATGACCTAGTAAGTATACACGGAGTTGTATGTTTACGGCAGAGCTCTGTCACTATCTATGGCTGTGGGGTGTGACAAGGGAGGACTTCAATTTCATTTACATAGGAGGAGGACTTGAATTCAATTCACACACAATCCAGCAGGCCGGGGGAGGTGTAGACAAATAGTTCTCTTCAAGAGAAAAAAATTAGAGAAAGAGGGACCTAGAAATTGACACCAAAAACAAAGGAATTAAGTGACATGAAAGATTTCGATATACTGATACAACAAAAAGGAGAAATCTTGTTTAGGAACAGAATCATAGTATTAATTTCTCATGAGTACCACTAATTCAGATTTATGAAAGCTCAATCCCATTAATTCTAATTGCAAAAAATTAAAATTTATTCCTTTATATAAATATATTACCAACACAATCATAGTTGTTATAATTTCAATTTTGAGCCTCCATTTTTTTGTGAACTTCAGTTTCTATGTTTTGAAGGAATAATTACTCCCTAGTATCTAGCATGAACAACACATATGATGTACTGAACCAACCTGTAAGGATTGTTTACACAATAAAAGCTGCTTTTGAAATAAAATAAAACAAAATTTTATTATTCTTACGGTCCAGCAGGGCAGCGCTTTCCATGCTTTTCAGATATGATGAGTTGTCTTTCGGTAGGTCTACCAGTAGCATATCACTTGCCTACATTTACCAGCATACAACCAATCATTAAAGAAAACATGACAAGTTTTATTATATCAAAATAATTGAATTTTCAATTGTTACACAAAGTTTAGTACCCTTGCTTCCAAGAGGAAACGGTGAATCAGTTCACACTAGTCCAAGCCAAACTTAAACTATGCCTAACAGAGCGACATGAATTATCTAATCAATCCTTGAAACTGGTACATCCAGTTCAAACAAAAACCATGAATGAACGGATGCAAGGAAACAAACACGCAAGAGGCCAATTCTGGTAACAACATCCACCCAATGATTTGTCGTTACTCAGAATTGTTCAAACCTCAACAGAGTAATATAACTAGATCTGTAAAATCTACTATTCTCCAAAGCGGATATCAAAATATGATCAAAGTATCAAACATTATGCATTCGCTAAATTATTTGCAAAATTTAACCTTTTACCAAAAGACCTGCCACAACAGCAGCTCGTAAATTTCTTCTCAGCAGATGAAAAGATGAAACTACGCAAGACTGACAGACAAACCAGACCGTTGCAAAGCGAACTCTAGTGCGAAAGAGTAATTACGGAGGGATCAGGGGCAGCCCTGGGGCAAGTGGGCGGCAGAGATCCGCGACCCATGAAAGGGCAAGCGCATCTGGTTCGGAATGTTGGCCACATATGAGGAGGCGGCACAATGGATCCAGGGTGACAGGGCAAGGCTCAACTTCCCCAACCAACCCCCGACCGAAATTCGCCAATCCGCATCACCTAACGGGTTGTGGGATCTTTCTCTGATGGATAGCGCGGAGAGCTTGGTAGAATCGTCTTGGAGATTCGATGTGGAGATCACGAGTTTGGAAGAATTTCTAAGGATCTGGACCGCACTGGATCTTGAGATTCCTGTTTAAATTTATAGCTCATATCCCCAGGTAATTTTGTCCTGAAAAATATGGAATATATTACTTATTAATAGAGGGCTTAGATATATTTGTCTAGATAAATATCTGAAAAAAATAATTAATTATATCGTTACTAATAAGATATACATGCATTCTTCAGTTCACAACTTAGCTTATTTGAATGTAAGGTTTGCAGCACTTTCTAAGTTGTCTAGTTGCAACTTGTAAGCAACTCTTATTTTCCCATTTTGGCACCATATCATAGGTGTATCCTGTCGTTTGTACAACCAAAATATATATTGCATCCATAACAGCTTCATATGGCAAGACTACCAAAAAATGTAATTTCATATATATTTGAATGGTTTGATGGCACTCTCATATGTAACAACAAAATTATAAAATAATAGGAACTAGGATGTACCGAGTAGTTTATTCCATGTTGCAAGCACCACTCCTTTAACCCGGGGCAACAAGAAACCTCAACATTGCAAGGTTGTACAGGAGGCAACTCATCACCCAATACTTGTAATTGACGACAGCGTGAAATCCACAAGCTTCTGAGTGAAGAAAGGTTTGTCAACCCCAACAATGAGTTCCCAGATGAACCCTCCCCTGTACACGTTGTCAATTCAAGAGAAGGTCCCATAAACGAGCACAGGTTCTTACATGCAACAATGGAAAGTGTGACCAAGGATTTTAACTTTTGTATTCCAGGAATAGATACTAGCTGATCGCAGCTATCAATTTGCAACTTTTCCAGTTCTAATGGCAGCAGCTCTGCTTTTAAGAATTGCAAACTATTACAGTGCATAATTTTCAAACACTTTAATTTGCAAAGGCTGCCAATCCACTCTGGAAATGTAATGCCAGGGAATCCTTCTATTGTTAACTTTCTAAGATTAGGGTGAGGCTGGAGACTAAGCATCACCGAAAAAAAACTTTGATAATCAAGAAGTACATAACGTTTGATCAATTGCTCCAAGTTATGTTTACTTTTGATGTGCAATTCAAGTACTCTGTCATCTTTGCCCCTAAATGGGCTCCCAATATCCCAGGATAGTATCAATTGCTCCAAGTTATGCATACTCACAAGGTTAGCACATTGGACATCCGTTAAAATGGAAATTCGTTCCAATCCCCACAGACAAAGAGTTCCTCCCAGATCAGGAAAATCCTTTAACCATCCTATTGTCTCACAATAGAGCCGCACCTTTAGTGCTTGAATTCCTACAAATTTGTTCATGCTAGGTGGTAAATAACTCACACTAGTATTCCTGATTTTTAGAGTTTGAAGATTTGTAAGGCTCCCTAGGTCACTAGGAAGCTCTTCTACTAGCTCGCACTGAATAAGACGGAGTTCCCTCAAGGCCTTGAGTTGACAAAGGGACTCAGGCAACACCTCGAGGTTATAACATCCACTAATTATCAGCTCATCTAGGTTAATTAGATTTCTTATTTTTCTTGGCAACTCTTTGAGATTGCTTTGAGTAAGAGTTAGCTTTTGCAAGCTGTAAAGGGAGCATATGCATTCAGGTAGTATTTCAAATAACATACCACTAAGTGAAAGAAAACGGAGATGTTTCAAATGACCAATGGAGGACAAAAGTTCTGGTTTTTCAAGTGAAATATCTAGAGCTCTTAATTTTGGTGCCATTGAAAGATCAAAGGTATCAGTGAAGAAGTTATTTTTAGAAAAGTCTATAATGAGTGTGCGCAGAACAATGAAGTTGTCAGAGTGAATAGCATCTATTAGGCTCACAGAATGACCTATATACAAATGGTACAATACATTAGGAAAAATTGGGAGCTTACTAACCTCAATTGAATAACAACAATTTTCAGAATTAAATCGGGCTAAATCATGAACTATATCATGCAACTTAAACATAGGCCGAACAAAAGGATGTGTCCCATCAAAATCAAAGAAGGACCTGTCACACAACTGTAGTACATAATCAAAACCAATGTTTTCTGCTTTCTTGTTTTCCTTAGACTCAATAAAACCCTGGGACATCCATAATTTCACCATATATTTTACATCGTAGCGGTAATCTTTAGGAAACATGGAACAATATAGAAAACAAGGCTTTAGGTATGTGGGAAGGCGTGCATAGCTTATTTGAAGAGGTGAAAATATCTCATTGCTAACATGAGACTCCCATAGCTCACTTTCTAAAATATCTCTCCAATTCTCTTCTTCCGTCTCATGCCTCAAGAAGGCTAGCAATTGACTTCACAGCCAGGGGCAACTGTCCACACTTGCTCATGATTTGTTTTCCAATTTCTAACAACTTTGGGCTCATTTTCTGCTCAACTCCACCAAAAGCATAATGTTTGAATAATCGCCAACAATGTTCAACTGACAAAGACCCAAGCTTGAATGCTGGCTCTGTTTGCATGATTCGTGCAACATGATCGTTCCTCGTAGTAACTAGAATTTTTGCAAATGTTGCTGACATAAAAGGAGCCTTAAACAAATCCCAATGATTATCATTCTCATTCCATACATCATCAAGAACCAAAAGTACCTTTTTCCCACTTATCTCCTTCTGAACTTTCTCTTGCAAAACACCCAAATTTGTAAGACTACACCCATTTCCTGTAATACACTCCACTAATTCTTTGGTGAGCCTTTCAACATTGAATTCCTCTGATACACATATCCACCCAAATTTATCAAACCTTTGTCGGATTCTTTGATCATTATAGGCAAGTTGTGCAAGGGTTGTTTTGCCAATGCCCCCCATACCAACAATTGTCACCACCGAAACAAAACCAAACTCAGAGGACAACAAATCAACCAATTTCTCCTTTTCACTCTCTCGACCAAAGATATTCGACTCAACTATGAAGTGACTAGTTGGAGCTATTTGCAATTCGTTGTTGCAGTGCCTGGGCCCATCTCCCTCTGATAGTTGAAGTGCTATCCGATCATTCACTATCTCATCAAATTTGTTTCTTATTTGTTTAATTTGATCGAGCATGCCTGATGGAACCTGAAAAGTCATAATTACCTTGAGAGGTAGACTAAGAGAGTGTACACATATAATAATAGTTAGGAGGAATTTCATGTATACCCCTCAAAAACTTCAAAATTACGTATTCCCTCCTCTAAAGTTTAAAATTACATATTTCCCCCTCTAAATTTTAAAAAATCACAAATTTAACCATTTTATTGTTTTTATAATAAAACTCATTCTAAATTTTTAAAATACCCATTTTGCCCTTTATTAAAATCATATATAAAACACATCGGACTCAAATTTGAATATGAATTCTGAAGTGCTCCTCTATTGTCTGGTCCGAGCGAATTGTATTAAGATTTGTGCGCATGGCTTTAATATTTGTGTAGATCTAACATGCATGAATCTTAAAGCAATTATGATCAGCGTGTATGGCATTAAGATCTGTGCACGTTGCTTCAGTATGTGTGTATTTTTGCATCAAGGTGCGTGTTGATCTTGCATGCATAAATTTAAAAGAAGTTCGGACGGGAGTGGAACTGTTCATATTGAAATTTGAGTCGATGGAATTTACATGCTTCTAATAAAGGGTAAAATGGGTATTTGATATATTTAGAATGAGTTTTAATATAAAAGATAATAAAATGGGTAAATTTGTGAGTTTTTGAAGTTTTGAGGGGAAAATATGTAATTTCAAATTTTAGAGAGGGAAATATGTAATTTTGAAGTTTTTAAGAGGTACACGTGAAATTTCCCCTAATAGTTATATTGTACAGGTCTATGCAACATATATACTTGTAGTTTCCAAAGTGTATTTTTTGGACAAATGATATTTCTTGTGGCACGCCATATGTACGTCCAGCTGATACCTTGTACTATATGGTTCTACCTTAACCTGACAGTAAGACTATTGGGTAAAAAATATTTAAATAAGTTACCTGAATTAGCTTCCTTTTACGAGAATCTGGTGCACAAGCATCTCTTGTCTCAACTTGTGCTCGTAAGACTTCATAGTGGTACTCATCCAATATATCCTCTGCATCATATGCAACTCCCTTGAGATCCTTCAACCAAAGCTTGACTGACAAATCTCGTATCTCCCTCTGCTCTGCATCATACATCGTGCCCTTGATCCGCTCCAGCAACCTCATCAATCTCTTCAATTCAGCCTCAATTTGGACGTTTTGATCTACTGGAGGAGATGAGGAAGAAGATGGAGCTTGTGCAGATGCGTTGACAGCAGGCAGCAATTTGGCGCCCAAAGAAAGAAGGTTGGAAATCACTCCGCCTAGAATAGCCATATCGATGATCGATCTCAAATTGCAAAGTCTCTTCTCTTCTCTTCTCTTGTTTTGCTATGAAATGATCTAAAGAGAGAAGGTAGAAAAAATAATTAATTATTGGGCAGTCGGAGAAAATTGCAAGTCAACTCCATTTAATAAAATTATAGTTGACATCTTTGCGTGCTAATAAATATATAATTTGTTGTTTATTGAAGAACCCACTTGTAGGGATGAACAAAGGGTGAAGACGAGGGTGCACGTCTTTATAAAAACAGATCCAACAGAGTAATCCTCAATTCCTCACCTTCCCACTTTTAGTGTTCCGTGTTTCTCCACTAAAATTTAATTAATGTTCTATAACCTCTGCCTCGCTCCAAAAATTTGAATTTGACTCCTTTCCTCTTCTTGCTCTGTTTCTCATCTCCAGCCAAAATTTACGTTGTACATTAATGTACAAATTTACATTACATTACATATATTTTTTATTTAATAATTTATGATAAACTTAAGTTTATCCCAACATTTTAAATAGTTTTTGAAATTTATTGACAAATTAATTTGTACATTTTTTTATAATTTCATTTAATTAATAATTTAATCTTTTAAAATTATGGGATAAAAATTATTAACATGATAAAAAAAACTATAACATTTCATATGTTGTGATATTAGGTACATCATGTACCTAATACATACATACATATATACATACATACATACATAAATACATATGTTTTATTATTAGATTTGATTATATATGTAATACAAATTTATTCGTTAATTATTGTTATTTGTTTTGTTATTTATTATCTTTATAAAGATGGAATATGAGTAAGCTACTATTTAATGGATAATGATAAAATATGAAACTCATAATTGAAAATCCCATGAAAAACCATTATTGACAGACACACAGAGAAAGCCACATGTTTTGGAACCTAGTGCATTGGAAAAGTCGAAAGCCAATCTCTTTTTTGAACATTAAATTACTCCATGGGCAATATTTCAGTCTCAATTTGAAAATTACATTTCAGCTATAATACATATCTCATATAATTTGGATATAGGCATATATATAGCATCTATACACTAGAAGCTCGTGGCAGAGCCAAGGCAAATTTTAAGGCAGCATAGCAAATTTTACTCGCAGCTCTCTTGTACATCTCTTTCCAAGTTTTTTGAACTGGAGTCATAATAATAAAAAAATTATAAAAAATTATGCCTTTTTATAATTGAATTTTCGTATTTTTCTTCATTTTTTCTCCTGTAAATTATTTTTTATTAAAATAAATTAATTGAAAAAAAATAACATTATTGAGAAAAATATTTATTTTGGTAAAATATTGTCAAGTTGTTAAAATTGTGATGTACCAGAGGAGTTGTCAACATCAAAACGAGAAGCGTGTGTACGTAATTAATTGTTTAACTATGTTATGCATGCACGTCTCGTACACCGTAATCTCAATTTCAAAACAAGGGGTTATGTTAATTATTGTGTACTCTTTTATATTATCTGTTGAGGCATTTTATTGTCGGATTTTGTAAAAATATTTTTTGGTTTGGTAATGAAATAGGTGGATTATTCCACTTTTATAAATCTTGTCCCTAACTAATTAAGTGGAATGTTTGGAGCTTCTCAATATTTGAACATTATGGTTATGATATCGGTAGTTTCACCACTTTATAAAAAAAGAAGTAATTAAGTGGAATACAATAACTTCTCCGGGGGGTTGACTCTCGAAGTTGATGTCCAATTAAATTTACATGCCATCAATGTTTACGGACTATTTAATAATGAAGTCTATGATGTAACATAATAATAAAATTGTTATGAATATTAAAAGCTCCAGATCTAATTTGAAATATAATATTTTTTAACTATACAGTATGTAGAAGAACACCGCATATGTGGATTTTCATGCAGACTTGTATATGCAGATTTTAAAATGAGAATTCATATATAAAGTGTGTGTGTGTGTGTGTGTAGGTTTTGGCTAATATGCTACGTGTAGCAAAGAGACCTCCGTGCAACGGCTCAAAATTTGAATTTTCAAAATCCTAACGGTCGATCCAAACCGTTAGATATGTTCTACATATTGAAATGTACTTGGAGACCAAATTTTATATTTTTTTAATTTTTTTTACTATTTATTAAGCCACTTTGAAAATCGCTGATCCAACGGTTTCACTGTTTGGTTAAGCCACCGTTGGATCAGCGATTTTCAAAGTGGCTTAATAAATAGTAAAAAAATTCCAAAAAATGTAAAATTTGGTCTCCAAGCACATTTCAATATGTAGAACACATCTAACGGTTCGGATCGACCATTAGAATTTTGAAAACACAAATTTTGAGCCGTTGCACGGAGGTCCTCTATGCAACGCGTAGCACCGTAGCCACGTCCTATATATATATATATATATATATATATATATATATAGAGTTGGGCTATTATTCATTGCAATGTATAGGCCCCTTTGTCCATCGGACTATAAATCGTCGGATTCAAAATCCAAAAAGCCGATCCAAACCGTTCAACTTGTTCTCCATATAAATATGTGTTTGGAGACAAAATTTTACATTTTTTGGAAATTTTTTACTATTTTGTAGATTTATTGAAAATCACTGTTTTTTTATGGCTCAGATTTGTCTGAAAACAGTGATTTTCAATAAATCTAAAAAAATAGTAAAAAATTTCTAAAAAATATAAAATTTGGTCTCCAAACACATATTAATATGGAGAACAAGTGGAACGATTTGGATCGACCTTTTTGGACTTTGAATCCGACGATTTATAGTCCGATGGACAAAGAGGCTTATACATTGCAATGTACCGTAGCCCATCTCTCTCTCTATATATATATGCACACACATGTGTGTATATATATATATATACACATACATACATGTATAGACACATATATACATACATATATACACATATATACATACATATATACATACATATATACACATTACATACATATATACACATGCATGCATGCGCGCGCGTGTGTGTATGTATGTCTGTATGTATGAATAAATAAATAAGTTTGCAGTAATATACAGCCGAATATGTGGTAAAAATATGAGGTATTAATATGCGCTAATATGAGATAATATGTGGCCAAATACGTGATAATATGTGGTCAAATATGCGATAACAATATGTGGCCATTCCCTAAAATTTGAAAGTTTCGTTCCACCCCTGCATATACTCATAATTTATTAAAATAATTAATTTAACTCATCAAACATATCAAATAAAATTATTATAACTTATTTTCCTTGTTAATTAAAAAAGATTCATGAAATTGCCATTTAAAAAATGTTCAGATAAGACAAAGCAAAGTAAAGTATATATAACATATAAATGCAGAAAAATAATAAAAATGACCGATTAATTGACCATTTAAATATATAACAGAGGATTAATTGGATCTTTTAAACAGAAAAAAAGAAGATTAATCGGACAAATCTACTAATTACTCTGTTTCGTCCGCAAACAACTCTCTGGCAAGTTTGTTTGTGACAGTTTAGTCTCTGCCTATTACTAAATGGACGATGATTTGATCACTACTGATTTCTCGGAGTAATGTGCGGCACTTTCTTTGGTCCCTCAAGGCACCACCTTCAATCTTCATTTTTTGCGTAATTGATGGCACAAATTTGAATAATCATGGAAAGAAAAAAAAGATACAGTTTATGTGCGTGCTAGTTGCTATATATCATAGGTGATGTACATACTTAATGAAACTGAAAGTGTAAAATATTTTAAGGCATTTATATTGGTACGCTTGAAGGCATTTATACAGTGAAGATATAGCCTTTGACTCGTGTAGTGACTACTATCTCAAGTCCATATTATATTGGTACGCTTGAAGGCTCAAAGTAACAAGCCCAGGCCCAAAGAAATAACGCTTGAAGGCCCAAAATAACCAGACTTGCAGCCCATGATATCATCATATTGGTAAGCGGTTCTCCAGCATAGCTTGTTCGCCAGGTGGATTTCTAATTAAAAAAAAATAATTCAAATTCAAACTATTCTTGAATCTATGGTGCACCATTCTAAGAACATCCATATATGAAAAACTATATGTATCTATTACAAATCAATTAATTCTTTCAAGTAAAAACCTCAACAGAGCTGCATTCTTCCTTGTCATCAAGATCCAGTTGTACCAGTTACTGTACAGGGCGTGGATAGTTGCCAACCTGAAATTGATTGAGATATTCAAAAAATCAGATAACATATACAAAATTCACATGGATGAACTAAAAAAAAAAAATCTGATATATCATTTAATGGAATTCTTACTCAATCATTACACAGACATACTTTTGCCATAAAGAGAACCTTTAATGAGGAAGATGAAAAGTACACTGGAATTCCCTTGTATGCTAAGCATGAAAAAACATGGAAAGGCCTGTCTGCCTGGCCTATTTCAGAACCGATTTTTTATGTGTGCAGGAGGAAGAGCGAGTTCTCTTCTTGTGTGCAGGAAGACTTCAATTCAATTCACACAGAACCCAGTAGACCGGGGGAGATATAGACAAATAGTTCTCTTCGATATACTGGTACAACAAAAAGGAGAAAGCTGGTTTAGAAACAGAATCATAGTATTAGTGTCTCATGAGTACCACTAATTCATATTTATGAAAGCTCAATCCCATTAATTCTAATTGCAAAAAGTTAAAATTTATTCCTTTATATAAATATATTACCAACACAATCATAATTGTTATAATTGAAATTTTGAACCTCCATTTTTTGTGAATTTCAGTTTCTATGTTTTGAAGGAATAATTATTCCCTAGTATCTAGTATGAACAATACACATGATGTACTGAACCAACCTGTAAGGACTGTCAACACAATAAAACCTGCCTTTTTTAATAAAATAAAATAAAAAGGAATTTATTATTCATACGGTCCATCGGGGCAACGCATTCCATGCTCTTCAGATATGGCAAAAAGTCTTCTTATAGAAGCTCTACCAGTAGCACATAACTTTCCTACATTTACCAGCATACAACCAATCATTAAAGACAACTTGACAAGTTTTATTATATCAAAAGAAGGGAATTTTTTATTTTTACACACATTTTATTACCCTTGCTTCCTAGAGGAAACGGTGAATCAGTTCACAACCAAGTCAAACTTAAACTATACCAAACGGAGCAACATGAATCTAATCAATCTTTGAAAGTGGTACACTCAGTTCAAACAAATACCATGAATGAAAGGATGCAAGGAAACAAACACGCAAGAGGCCAATTCTGGTAACAACATCCACCCAATGATTTTTCGCTACTCAGAACTGTCCATACCTCAAAACAGTAATAAAAATAAATCTGTAAAATCTACTTTGCTCCAAAGAAGCTATAAAAAGAGGATGAAACATTATGCTTTCACTTAATTATTTGAAAATTTAACCTTTTACCAAAAGACCTGCCACAACAGCAGCTAGTAAATTTAATTATATGCAAATTTCTTCTCAGTAGATAAAAAGATGAAACTACCCCTTCAAGACCGAAAGATAAACCCGACCGTTGCAATGAGAACTCGAGTGCGAAAGAGTAATTACTGATCCTGTGGATCCGTGACCCCTGCAATGATCAGGCGGCGGCCATGGGGTAAGTGGGCTGTAGAGATCTGCGACCCCTGCAAGGGCACGCGCATCTGGTTTAGAACGTTCGCCACGGCTGAGTAGGCGGTGCAACGGATCTAGGGCGACAGGGCCAAGTTCAATTTCCCCGACCCACCTCCGACCGAAATTTACCAACCCTCATCTGCTAATGGGTTGTGGGATCTTGCTCTGATGGATGGTGCGGAGAGCTTGGTGGAATTGTGTCAGAGCTTCGAGGTGGAGATCACGAGTTTGGGAGAGTTTCTCAGGATCAGGGCCGCATTGGATCTTGAGATTCCAGTTTAATTGTGTGGGTCTTCCTGAAAAATTTGGAATATATTACTTATTAATAGAGGGCTTATATATATTTTTCTAGTTAAATATCTGAAAAAAATAATTAATTATCTCGTTACTATAAGATGTCAAGTTGCAACTTGTAAGCAACTCTTATTTTATCATTTTGGCACCATATCATAGAAATTTCATATATCCTAGGTGTATGCACTGTCATTTGTACAACCGAGTACAATTTAGAGGATAAACATATTGCATCCATAACAACTTTTATGTAACAGCTTCATATGGCAAAACTATCAACAAATGTAATTTCATAATTGAATGGTTTGATGGCACTCTCATATGTAACAACAAAATTATAAAATAATAGGAACTAGGAAGTACCTCGTAGTTTATTCCAAGTTGCAAGCACCACTTCTTTAAACCAGGGCATTCAGAAATCTCAATGTTGCAAGGTTGTACAGGAGGCAACTCATCACCCAATACTTTTAAACGCCAACAGTTTGAAATCTGCAATCTTCTGAGAGAAGAAAGGTTCGTCAACCCCAACAATGAGCTCCCATATGAACCCCCCCATGTAAACGAGCACAGTTTCCAACATTTACCAATGGAAAGTTTGAGCAAGGATTTCAACTTTTGTATTCCAGGAATAGATACTAGCTTTCTGCACGATTCAATTTTCAACTCTTCAAGTTCTAATGGCAGCCACTCTGATTTTAAGAATAGCAAACTATCACACCTTATAATTTCCAAATACTTTAGTTTGCATAGGCTGCCAATCCATTCTGGAAATGTAATGTGACAGTATCCTTTAATTGTTAGCTTTCTAAGATTAGGGTGAGGCTGGAGACTAAGCATCACCGAAAAATACCTTTGATCTTCAAGAAGTATGATACGTTCACTTTTGATGAACAAATTAAGTGCACTGCATTCATCCATGTCATCTGTGCCCCATAATACATCTCCATCCCAGGATAGTATTAATTGCTCCAAGTTATGCATACTCATAAGGTTAGCACATTGGACATCCGTTAAAGTGGAAATTCTTTTCAATCCCCCTAGGTAAAGAGTTCCTCTAAGATCACAAAAATCCTTTAACCATCCTATTGTATTGCATTTGAGTTTCACCACTAGTGCTTGAATTCCTCCAAATTTGCTCAAGATAGGTGGTAAATAACTCACACCAGTATTCATGATTTTCAGAGTTTGAAGATTTGTAAGGCTCCGCAGGTCACTAGGAAGCGCTTCTAGTAGCTCGCATTTAATAAGGCAGAGTTTCCTCAAGGCCTTGAGTTGACAAAGGGACTCAGGCAAATAACTCACACCAGTATTCCTGATTATCAGAGTTTGAAGATTTGTAAGGCTCCCCAGGTCACTAGGAAGCGCTTCTAGTAGCTTGCATTTAATAAGGCAGAGTTTCCTCAAGGCCTTGAGTTGACAAAGGGACTCAGGCAAATAACTCACACCAGTATCCCTGATTTCCAGAGTTTGAAGATTTGTAAGGCCCCCCAGGTCAATAGGAAGCGCTTCTAGTAGCTCACAATCAATAAGACAGAGTTCCCTCAAGGCCTTGAGTTGACAAAGGGACTCAGGCAAATAACTCACACCAGTATCCCTGATTTTCAGAGTTTGAAGATTTGTAAGGCCCGCCAGGTCAATAGGAAGAGCTTCTAGAAGCTCACAATGAAAAAGACAGAGTTCAGTCAAGGCCTTGAGTTGATGAAGGGACTCAGGCAAATAACTCACACTAGTATCCTTGATTTCCAGAGTTTCAAGATTTGTAAGGCTTCCCAGGTCACTAGGAAGCACTTCTAACTTGCAACTAATAAGGCAGAGTTCCCTCAAGGCCTTGATTTGACAAAGGGACTCAGGCAACATCACAAGGGCATGACAGTTATCAATTGTCAACTCTTCTAGATTAATAAGATTTCCTATTTTTCTTGGCAACTCTTTGAGAGAGCATTGAGTAAGAGTTAGCTTTTGCAAGCTGTAAAGGGAGCATATGCATTCAGGTAGCGTTTCAAATAACATATGACTAATTGAAAGAAAACGGAGATGTTTCAAATGACCAATGGGGGAAAGGGAATCTGATTTTGCAAGGTAAAGATTTAGATCAAGAGCTCTTAATTTTGGTACCATTGAAAGGTCAAAAGGACCATAGAAGTGTTTACCAAGAATGAATGTGCGTAGAACGATGAACTTGTCAGAAAGAATAGGATCCATTAGGTTCACAGGATAACCTATATACAAATGGTACAGTACATTAGGAAAAATTGGGAGTTTATTACCCTCAATTGAATAACAACTATTTTCAGAATTATGTCGTGCTAAATCATGAACTATATCATGCAACTTGAACTGATGTGACCCATCAAGACCAATATTAGGTTCAAAGAACGACCTCTCACACAACTGTTGTGCATAATCAATACCAATTTTTTCTGCTGTCTTGTTTTCCTTAGACTTAATAAAACCCTAGGACATCCATAATTTCACCATATATTTTACATCATAGAGGTAATCTTTAGGAAACATGGAACAATATAGAAAACAGGACTTTAGGTATGTGGGAAGGCGTGCATAGCTTATTTGAAGAGCTGAAAATATCTCATTGCTAACATTAGACTCCCATAGCTCACTTTCTAAAATTTCTCTCCAACTCTCTTTTGTCGCCTCATGCCTCAAAATGCTAGCAATTGACTTCATAGCCAAAGGCAACTTTGCACACTTGCTCATGATGTGCTTCCCAATTTCTACCAACTTTGGGCACTTTTTCTGCTCTTCTCCACTGAAAGCATAATGTTCGAACAACTGCCAACATTGTTCAGCTGACAAAGACCCAAGGTTGAATGTTGGCTCTGTTTGCATGATTCGTGCGACATGATCGTTCCTTGTAGTAACTAGGATATTTGCAAATGCTGCTGACATAAAAGGAGCCTGAAATCAATCCCAAAGAATCTTCTTCTCATTCCATACATCATCAAGAACCAAAAGTACCTTTTTCCCACTTATCTCCTTTTGAACTTTCTCTTGCAAAACACCCAAATTTGTAAGACTACACCCATTTCCTGTAATACACTCCACTAATTCTTTGGTGAGCCTTTCAACATTGAGTTCCTCTGATACACATATCCACCCAAATTTATCAAACCTTTGTCGGATTCTTTGATCATTATAGGCAAGCTGTGCAAGGGTTGTTTTGCCAATACCCCCATGCCCACAATTGTCACTACTGAAACAACATCACGTTCAGAGGACAACAATTTAATCAGCTTCTCCTTTTCACTCTCTCGACCAAAGATATTTGACTCAACTACAAAGTGGCTAGTTGGAGCTATTTGCAATTCATTGTTGCAACGCCTAGGCCCATCTGCGTCTGACAATTGGAGTGCTATCCGATTATTTGTAATCTCATCAAATCTGCTTCTTATTTTCTGAATTTGATCAAGCATGCCGGATGGAACCTGGAAAGTCATAATTACCTTGACAGTGTATTACCTACTAAAATGTACTTGAATATGGCTCTACCTGGACCTGATTATGAGATTATGGGTGAAAGGTATGTTTCATATTATGTGTTTTAATTAGTCTGACTAAGAAATTTATTTGATCTTAGTGACCCTGACTCATCAACACAATACCTACCACATACCCTTTGCACAATGAAATTTAAGTAAAATTAGTTACCTGAATTAGCTTCCTTTTACGAGAGTCAGGTGGTGAAGCATCCCTTGCTTCAACTTGCATTCGTAAGACTTCATAGTGGTACTCATCCAGTACATCCTCAGCATCATACACTACTCCCTTGAGCTCCTTCAACCAGAGCTTGACTAACATGTCTGTGATCTCCCTCTGCTCTGCATCGTACAGCGTTGCCTTGATCCACTCCAGCATCCTTATCATTTTCTCTAATTCAGCCTTGATTTGGTGGTTTTGTTCTACTGAAGGAGAGGAGGAAGAAGACGAAGCTTGCACAGATGCGATGACAGTAGGCAGAAATTTAGCGCCCAAAGCGAGCAGGTTGGAAATCACTCCGCCTAGACCCATCGATCTAAAATTGCAAACTCTCTTCTCTTATCTTGTGTTGATATGAAACAATCCAAAGAGAGAAGGTAGAAAAGCTATTGTTGGTGGAGTGTAGACTGGGAGAAGACTGGAAGTCATGATTTTGTTATATTCTTTTTATAAGACAGGTGTCTGTCTTCATATATTTGTTTACGGCCTGAATCCTACTGGCCATATATTTTTTTATAGGGAGGCGCTATTTTGAGGGCAACAATTAGGTTATTGAGAGCAAAGAGAAATCTTTTCTTCTAAATACAATTTTACCCTTCTTAAATACTTTCTTATTTTTGCTTTCAATAAAATACTGCTATAAATTAGAAAATTAAATAGACAAAGTAATTCTCATATAAGCACTGTATCATAAAAGGAAAATTTTAATATTTTTGATAGGGTAGTATTGATTATATATATATTTGGAAATTGTTTGGACTTTTGTGAGTGTTGTTAATTCAATTTGATAACTTTTGATGGTCTTGTTAAGAAAAAAAAGAGAATCATATCCTCATTTGATTTCATTGATTACCGGCTACAAATTTTTTGTAATACTCTAAATATAACATAGAAAAAAGAGTGAGTCTATGAGAATAATTCAAGTATAATTCGATCGGAAATGATTTTGAATTATCCGGATTGGAGATTTCAATTCCACAAAGGAGAAAAAAAAATTCACTAATAATTCGTAAAATTCGGAAAAAATTCATTAAATTTGCGAATAATTCTGTCAAAGTTCGTTCTTCCTTAAAAAATGTAACATTAGACTCTAAAATCAGAATAAAATAGAACAAAAAAGGGAACATTAGATATTAAAATAAATAATGAATCAAATTTTTGTTTTCAAGATTACGGACTTCAAATAAAAATAAAATAAAATTATGTTTTTAATGTCTAGCTATTTCTTTCTACTTTTAATAGGTTATTAACTTTTCTAATTATTGCAGATTTTAATTAGAAGCAAAAAATAGAAAATAGAAAGATTTTTAAGAAGGGCAAAAGTGGTACATACAAGAAAAAATTTCTCTCAGCTCTCAAAAGTTGAATTTCTGCCCACAAAATAGCAGCCCCCTTTTTTATAAGGCCAATAAGAATCATATGAGCTAACTTTTTTTATACGGCAGATAGTTTTTTAAGGATGAATGTGCCGGTATTTTTATTCATAACCAAAAAAAAAAATAAAGTAATATTAATAACCAGGATTTAAAAAAAAATTTACCCATAACCAAACCGCCTCCGGGGGGGGGCAGTTTACCTTGCATACCAAACCGCCCCACTGAGGGGCGGTTTACCTTCAGACCAGCCCGCCCCCCGGTGGGGCGGTCTACTTTTTTTTATTTTTGGGATCTGAATCTAAAAATGAGAAATAAAATAGCAAAATAAAACCGTTAGATTTAATCTTTATTATTTTCTTTATGCACATACAAAACATTACAACATCTCAAATTTGATTTTACCAATATCAGGAGCTTGCAAAATAATCTCCCGTGGGGCGGTTTGCTACAATAACGTATTTTCAACCTTACTTACTTAATAACATCATTTAAAAAATATATCATTAATTACTTAAAAAAATTGCATTAAAATGATTTGAATTGAAAGTTATAAGACTACGTTTTATTGTATGTATATATTATATATAGATTCAACATTGTAACATGAAAAACTTTGTATGTATATATTATGACTCTCACAAACAAGAAATGGACCAAGGGCCGAAAGCATCGTTTTTTTTTTAAAACTTTAAACGGCCATAACTTTGGCTAGGAAAGTCGGATTGGCGCGTACGACCCCAATTTGAAAAGGGGGGGGGGTAGGAGACGGTGGCGACCGGCACCTCGGAGTACAACCCCAGGTATCCGACGAATCAGAATCGCCAAAAAACATCGTTTAGTGCCTCAAAAATTAAGTTTAAGATTTTTAGTGTCTCAACTGAATTTTCTTATGTTGAAAAATATTTTTCAGCACCAAGAAATGCACCAGCAGCAAGTGCAATTGCCACAGGAGAAGTCTCATACAAGAATTTTGTTTGAGAAATTGCCATATTGATCTAAAGATTAGTATCTTTGTTAGGTTGGCGAGACAAAGGGTGACCCTTCAAAAAACACTGATACAGACAAAAATATAGTGACAATGTTTACTATCTTGAGAAAACAAAAGCAGACAAAACTTGAATATTTAGTGTTGAACCGGCAATCTTTTGCACAAACTGTGGAGAATATATTTGCACTTTCATTTTTAGTGAAGGATGACCGTGTAGAGATCACAGTGGATAAGAATGGGCACCATTTTGTTTGTATGAAATTTATTTATTTGTTCATCTATTTTCATCTTTTGTTAATTTAAGTATGTTACTAAAAATGTATTATTTCACGATCTAACTTTAGTACAAAAATTGAACATTCCTCATTATTTAGATTGAAACATTCAAATCCTAAAAATAAAAAAAATACTATAGCAGACGGCCCTCCGGGGGGACGGTCTGCCCTGAATAGTAAACCACCCCCCGGGGGGGGCGGTTCGGTTATGAGTGAAGAAATTTGTACAGTTTGGTTATTAATATTATATTATTTAATTTTATGGTTATTAAAAAAAATGCCGGATGAATGTGTTTAGATTTTTTTGTTGTAAAATAATATTTTTTGTAGTAATAGAATATTGTTTTGTCAACAAATTTACTTTGACAATATTTTAAAATTGAATATTTTTTCAATAATATTATTTTGATAATCTTAACAATATTTTTTCATAATCAATTAATTTAGGAATGTTGAAATTAAAGAAACTATTGCATGCCATACCACATTTAATAATATTGAAAATTTAGAATCAAATTTGATAAGTTTATTTTTGTTATTATGACTGTCAAAATGATCAAGATAGAGAAACACAAGCCCATGTTGTTTTACTCCGAGAAAATATGCTAAACATCCCACAAGAAGTAATATACTAAATCAAAATAAAATTAAACATAAGTTTTTTAGATCACATATTAATTGGTTGATCATAAATTAATTTATTAACAACTAATTTATTTTCATCAAAATGAATTAATTTGCCAGCAGAAAAAATCATGAAAACAATAGTGTCCTTATTTATTATTAAACTATAAAATATTTGAGTTTTCCCACTGAAAAAAATATTTTTAAAAAGTATATCATTAGCATAAATATGGTCTTTATTTATACTCTTTAGACAAGAAGATGGAACTTATTCTTGCATTAGATAAAAAAAAGCAAATTGCTGATCTTTTCCGTTATTCATACCACAACACAGATGGAGAGAGAAAGTATTCAATTATGCCCGATTTTTTATTCAGAAATATATTAAAGAAAAAAGTTAAACATACATCAACGTCTTTTAAAAAAAAGTTATATCGGTTAAATTTGTAAAAAGAAATTACACCGCTTAAATATGATAAAAATTATACCGCATAAATTTTTAAACATACATCAGCGTATAATCCTTTTAAATTCGGTTATTACTTGGGATGACAGAACTGTGGGATTTTATATATGCTCAAGTGGACCAATTTATCTGAAATTGCAAAGTTTCTTCTGTTCTCTTGTGTTGATATGAAATGCTTGTTAGAAAAACTAATTATTGAGGAGCCGGAGATGATTGAGTCTTACTAGATAAATTAATTATTACAAAGTCTCTGGTTAGATGTGCTGTCGTTGTATGGAGATTGGGTTATTCTGACCCTTTGTGTTGGTTTCAAAGTTATGGAGCTGTAATCTTTTTTCTTCTAACTAATATTATTATTATCCTTTGCATCAAATTGCTAATAATATATATTATCTCTTCTTAGAAAACAGACGCATGTGATTTTACTGCCCCCCTCCGTATTGAAATTAAAATTAGTCCAAAACAATAATTTCAAAATGATGGCCTACAGTGAATGTTCTCTCAAAAAAAAAAAAAAAACAATAACAATTACCAAAATACCATCTAAAATTAAAATGTTTTAAATTATTGATGAACATCTTGTCAAGTCATTATCTGGTTTTGTACGAACAATTAAAATCTGGCGGAACCAACAGACTAAGGACAATGAAATCATTTAACTTAATTTAGACCGTCTGAGGTGAGTTGGACCTCCTAAATTTAGTTGTTTTTTTTTTTTTTTTAATAATTTTCTTAACATACTGGGCATGTTCGGTTACCCAATTTCCATGGGAATTGATGGGATTTAATACCAATGATCCGTTCGGATGGTAATTTTTATGAAATGAGATTGGGATATTTTTGAAACCCTCTTTTCCATTTTAGTGTAAATTGATGGAAACAAATATCATGGATTTTTTTACCAATGGTTTATCTAAAACTTCTTTTATGTAATCAATTGTGGTTAATTAAAGTGTGAGGATTACATCTCAAAACCCTACACAATTTGTAACCAGTTGCGGTTAATATAAATTAGAAGACCAGCTCAGTTGTGGGGTACTACACAATTCGTGACTCCTATTCTTTCTCAATAGAAAATTGTGGTTAATAAAAAAATATAGACTTATATCTTTATTCTTTCTAAAAACAAAAAGGAGACCAGCTCAGTTGTGTGAGTATATTTGATCAAAATTTCTAACATCATATTTTTGGTTTCTTCAGACAAGACAAACTTATGAATTTCTTGGCAAAATTATATGGTGCTGGCATGTGATATACCAATTATCTGTCAGCTTTTTCAGAACCTTGCTTGCAGCACTGACAGCATCATGCTGTGATTTAATTTGTAGCATCTCCTGTAACATTTGAGGATTAGAATATGAAATCAAAAAGTAAAATGATTACTGGAAATTATTGATGGCTGCAGAAGAATCAGAACAGGTGGCAATAAAATTATATACTAATGGTAACAAGTTTTAAGACAAAATATTAAAATTTAAATGTGTTAGCAATTTTCGGCATAGACTATACAATGAATTTGGTGCAAGTAATAAGAAATTCGATCATTTTTTATGGAGTGATATTAAATTTATTATGAGGATGGTTCAAATGTCTTGTGTCTTTAATATATCATTCATCCCTCACATTCTTATTATTTTTTTTTTTCAAAATCTAAACAGTCGATCTGAATTGCTCATCAGAATATTCGTATTAAATTGTGCATGTAGCCCTTTATTTTATTTTTTTATTTTTCTTTTACATTTCCTAGATAGGTAAAAAAATAATTCAGAAAATTCTGACCATAAAACAACATAATTAGTTTCAAACATATAAAGAAAACTAGTAAAAAATTTAAAACATATTTAAAATTTGCTCTCCACGCACATTTTAATATGTAGATCATATTAAAAGGTTCGGATCAATTATTTGGATTTTGAAACTGGAGATAAGGATTTGAGGCATGAGTGAGGCATGGAAGACATAAAGAATCTGAACCCTATTTTAAAATTATATATAACAATTTAGTGTTAGTGACATAAATATTTTTCAAATTATAAAAAATTAATTTGATATACAGACTGTGTAAATATAAGAAAATAAATCTATATTATATATGTACATATGATTATTAAACCACCAGAGTTACTGAACCAAATGCATCATTGTATACTACAACTTGCCTTTAAAAATCGTTTTACGAGTAAGGACTATTTTATATGAAATGGATCTTCATTCACATCATGAATTTTTTTTATAATTGATAGCTATTTATGTTTGATCCTCATAGTTAGAAAATTTGGCTCTACTTCTGGCACTATACATATTGCCCATGGTGAAATAAGAATTGAGTTGATCTATATAGAAGAACAAAGATGATTGTAAATTAAAATTATAAATCAGGGAAAAAAAATATTGGTAAAATTTTAAAAACATTTTAAAGTAAATTCTATCCTTCATTTTTCTTTTCTGTTTTACTTTCCTTCTAGGTGACTCTCTTAATTCTCTCTAAAATAATTAGATGATGAAGATATAAAGGTTGAGTTAACTAGTTTCCCTCTATATCAGATTCCTTCTAGTTATTTTATTGAAGAGGATTAAAAAAAAAAAAAAAGTGAAAATAGAAATGTACACTCAAGGACCGACAAGGTTGATCTAGATGGCTTCCCTGTCAGACTCCTTTAATTGACCCATTTGCAAATATAGAAAGTAATTAATCAATATTCATGTGTCAACTTACATGAAAATTGGGAAATTAATTGACATATATACAAATAGTCAGAGGAAAAGGACCAAACTGTGAATAGGCATCAGCTATGTTGTGTTCTGCCATTTGCCATGTTAAACCAATGACATCTCAATGATTTGTCCAATTAATCAAGTGAAAGAACACTTAAATCATGATTTCAAACAAACCAGGGACCTCACTGCAAGAATTCAGCCTCTGTTACCCCCTTGATGTCCAAATTTGATCATTAAATGAACTTCTGAAGTTTTCATCATTATTTTCTTGCTTCTGGTACACAAAACAGTGACTCAAACATGGTTAAATACTGTTATGACCAGAACCAGACCTCCAGCTATGTTAAAGACACTTGCTAATAACTCCTGGTACATGACCAACCATGGTCTCGGCAGCCAAACACAATACCAATACTGCTGGTACAACTCAAGCACTCAAAACAGTGAAAATGACCTGTTCTGGTAAATCAGCCAGTACAGACTTATACAGGGACCAAATTGAAAAATAAATAACACCATAATGTAAAGGACTTCAAGACACACATAATGGACTCATATTTTACATTTCTAGCATTTTTATGAATTTTATATGATTTTCTAAAGTGCAGCTCCTGCAATATGGAAATTGGAAAAACCAGCAAAATTACCATCGCGGTTCCTAATTTGCCCCTGTGTTGAGACCTCAATTTGGTATAGGTAAGAAACCATAAAGCCCATGAAATTTTACCAGCTTATATATTATCTTGTCCTAAGATTTTCATATAAATAACCCTAAATTTGGTTTGGTAGATCTCTCAAAATAATTTTTCAAACTTTGTATTTTAATAAAAAAACTACACAACACAGCTGTAATTTCTTTTACCCCCAACTTTGCATGATCCTTAGACAGAGAAATAAATGTCGACAAATCATGAAATTTCACAGGGATGTGGATTGAACTCCCTTCTTTAAAACCATGTTAAAGAAAAAAAAATTGTTTATTAGGTTGCCCAGAATCAAGCTTCAAATTTGGACAAAAGTGATAAGTCTATGCATGGTGATACATATAACAACTCTGGAATAGGTAGAAAATAAGTGTATAAAAATGTGATAAAATTCATACAAGTCTATTGGATTTTATATCCCATGACCATGAACTAAAATCATTTCAAAGTTCAAGAGAAAGGGTTGGCTACTGACAAAAAATAGCAGCATGTGCCTTTCTTCAAATAAAGATAAAATGAAGGGTAAAAATGCAAACAACTCAAACTCAGTCTCTACATGTTCTATGTTGACCCATTTTTCAAATTGTGAAATCAAATTCCTCAGAGCTAACCCCCAAAGACCTCAAACCTCCTCTTTAAAATTCAATTTCCTGTCAAAAGAGAAAGCACATCAAAATATGGTTAAGTTCTACATCAATATTAAAGTCAAAATTAATAAAGAAATTAAGCTCACTTGGAGCCATCTCTGAAGCATGAAGGTTGACTAAAGTTGTTATGTGACACATAGAGAGCATGCCAATTATCTCAAACCAAAGAAGTAAACACGTTACACCAATTAAATTCATAAAGAAAAAGATGCCAACTTGACGAAAATGTGCACCATGCCAGCACAATGCTCAAAGCTCCATTACGTCAAAACCCTTATTAATAAAAGTCCTAAATCAATCCCATATGCTTATTATGATCTCTTAGCACTGCTAATTTCAACCAAAACCAATATCTAGCACGGTTAGCAGTCAACTGGTACTGAACTGAAAAATGGCAAGCCGCGGAAAGTGTCAAGTCGTATCGCAATACCCAAATTAATACTTCAGGTAAGTTCTCATCATAGAATAGAACATAACGAAAAATGGCAAGTCGTGGAAAGCTTAATGTTTTGCGATGGATGCATGATAATACGGATGGCATTAACTATATAGTATTGTTATTAAATAATAATAGTGATCAAACATTAAGTTTGGGGAAGATAGAAAGCAACATTGTAATTACTTAATGGTTTCATTTTAATTAAAGGGGAAATCTTGGTTCTTCTTTTTTCAAAAAAACGGTGCTAAATTTGAAATAATTTATCCAACATTAGAAGTTTCATTACCCATATTAATTGATTAAACTATCGACATAAGAATTGTTAGTGGTCCGTGCTTAGTCTTTCATAAAGCAAGTGACGTACTCATACTATTTATTAGTTTCTACTTGTAGTCACAATCTCTGTTGCAATGATTTGTGAATGGCGCCATTGGGGCCATGAAGGGTCCCGTAAAATGATTTATTCAAGAGAGATTTTAGTGATTTATCTGTTAGCAAACTCAATGTACAATTTTCACTTTTTAAGATCTAACACCTTGAATCCTCATTTTTCGCGTAATGTGCATTTCTTTGGGCCCTCAAGACACCACCTTAATTGAATCTTCATTTTTCGCGTGATTGATGGCACAAATTTGAATAATCAGGAAGAAGGAAGTACAGTCTCTCTCTCTCTCTCTCTCTCTCTCTCTCTCTCTCTCTCTCTCTCTCTCTCTCTCTCTATATATATATATATATATATATATACTAGTATTGTGCCTGTGCGTTGCAACAGAGACTTATTATAAGCAAACAAAAAAATTGCTGCTAACTTATAATATAAGTCCTAAAAATAATTTAAAAGTAGAAAATCATCTAACTACCCACCCATTCAAATTACATGAAAGTTTTAGATATTCTTCATTTTCTCTTCAGATCGGAAAGTTATAATTGTTTCCATCAGCATAAAATCTACTCATCATTTATTCGCAAAGATATAATAACCCTAATAAAGATTATTTCTCCTCTTGATATAATGAATATAGAATATCAGAAAAATGATTTTCTCTACATATTCGGAAAGATTGAATAATTTCCATTTCGATTGTCGAAAATATAGAAGAAGATGAGAAATGAAATAGAGGAAATAAAGAAATAAAGAAATAATTTAATTGCAAGAATCAGATATAGCTTTAAAGATAAATAAGAAAATAGATCGCTAGAGATTGATTCAATTTTAATTGTGACAAACTATATAGCAGTATGTGTGGCAAATATGTTATTAATTAAATTTATACTTCTATGTATTTAATCAAAATAAGACAGATTATGTGATTAGAGGACTGATATTAAATCCGAGAATTCATCTTTCAATCTTAGTTCTTAGCGGATCAGGACAACTACATGCATAATATAAGAATGGATATATATATATATATATATATATAGTAGAACTAGGGTGCTCCTAGTAGTACCAAGTCCCTTTGTACTCTTAACTCTAAAATACCTCTCGGATTAACTTTGAATGACGAATCCAAACCGTTGAAATCCTTCTACCTTACGAGTGATGCATCTACATGTGAAAATTTTAAAGTTTCAAATTAATTTAGTATAAAGTCAAGTGGTCAAAATTAGAAGGTTTCTAAATTAATTTTAATGCATTCATTTTTTAGAAACCTTTTGACCATTTGACTTTATACTAAATTAATTCAAAACTTTAAAATTTTCACATGTAGACGTATCACTCGTAAGATAGAAGGATTTCAATGGTTTGGATTCGTCTTTCGAAGTTAATCCGATAGATTTTAGAGTTAAGAGTATAAAAGAGTTTTGTACTCTTAGGAGCACCCTAGTTCTACTCTCTCTCTCTCTCTCTCTCTCTCTCTCTATATATATATATATATATATATATAGTAGAACTAGGGTGCTCCTAAGTTCACCCAACCTCTTGTGAGCTTGACTCTAAAATATATCGAATCGACTTTAAACGATGAATCCAAACCATTGAAATCCTTCTACCTAATGAGTGATGCGTCTACATGTGAAAATTTTAAAGTTTCGAATTAATTTAATATTGAGTCAAGTGGTCAAAGGAGTCAAAAAAATGAATGCATTAAAATTAATTTATAAACCTTAAACTTTTGACTACTTGACTCTATATTAAATTAATTCGAAACTTTAAAATTTTCACATGTAGACGCATCACTCATTAGGTAGAAGGGCTTCAACTGTTTGGATTCATCGTTTAAAGTTGATTCGATATATTTTAGAGTCAAGTTCACAAGAGGTTGGGTGAACTTAGGAGCACCCTAGTTCTACATAGATATATATATATATATATATACAGGGGCAGAGCTACAGTACCCTAGGGGTAGGCAACTGCCTACCTCTGGAAAAAAATAATAATTTTGGACTAGGATCTTTAATAGGTTTTGCCTACCCCTGGATTTGATTCTGCCTACCTCTGGATTGAATTCAACGTAGCTATTGCTAGTCAAGATAGATGTGTGAGTCGTTTAATCAAATTAGGGAAGAAAGGTATTTTCAAATGTTTGTTCATTTAAAAACTGCAGACTGGTACCATTGTTGGTGCTGATAGATGTGGCGGAGGCGGGAAGGGATCTTATAGAGGTGATTCGAATCTGAACCCGTTTAGAAAAAAAAAATCCGAATCCAATTTTTGCCTACCCTAACTCAAATCCTGACTATGCCATTGTGTGTGTGTGTGTATATATAGCCTTTGACTCAATTAGTGACTACAAAAGAAACAAGCCCATCATATTATATTTGTACGCTTGAAGGCCCAAAGTAATAACGGATGAATGCATGTATGTATTAATTTGGTACCCTTGAAAGCCCAAAATAACCAGATTTGGAACCCATGCTATCATCATATTGGTAAAAGCGTCATTTTAGCATAGCCCAAAAAAAGTCTGTTTCAATTCAAATTCAAACTATTCTTGGTTATATGGTGAACTATTTTAAAAAACATCCATATATAAAAGTTAAAACTTGAAGTTGGTTGTTAATCCGCATCCTTTCTGCACGAATCTCAAAGCACATTGAACTAGCCCCCTGGCTTTCAATCCACTCAAAGTATGAGATATCTATCACAGAGGATACGGGACTTAGGAGGGTGCCGGGGGGGGTGGCTGCGGATATATGTATCCAGTTCAAAATAAATTAAATCTTTGAACTAAAGCCTCAACTTAGCCGCATATATTCATCCTTTTCATCTGGACCCAGTTGTACCAGTTGCTTTACAGAGTGCTGATAGTTAGCCAACCTGAAATTGATTAAGATTTTCCAAAAATCAGATTAGATGTACAAAATGCACGTAGATGAACTAAAAAAAAAATCTGATATATCATTTAAAAAAATTCTTACTCAATCTTTACACGGACTTGTGCCATATAGAGAGCATTTAATGAGAAGTACACTGGAATTCCCTCGTATGCTAAGCATGAAAAAACATGGAAAGGCCAGTCTGCCTTGCCTATTTTAGTACCGATTTTGTATGTGTGCAGGAGGAAGAGCGAGTTCTCTTTATGTGTGCAGGACTTCAATTCAATTCACACAGAACCCAGCAGGGGAGATATAGACAACAAGTTCTCTTCAAAAGAAAAAAATAGAGAAAGAGGGACCTAGAAATTGACACCAAAAACAAAGGAATTAAGCAACAGGAAAGATTTCGGTATACTGGTACAACAAAAAGGAGAAATCTTGTTTAAGAAAAGAATCATAGTATTAATTTCTCATGAGTACCACTAATTCAGATTGATGAAAGCTCAATCCCATTAATTCCAATTGCAAATATTAAAAATTTATTCCTTTATTTAAATATATTACCAACACAATCATAATTGTTATAATTTAAACTTTGAGCATCCATTTTTTGTGAATTTCAGTTTCTATGCTTTGAAGGAATAATTATTCCCTTTTATCTAGCATGAACAACACACATGATGTACTGAACCAACCTGTAAGGACTCTCAACACAATAAAAGCTGCCTTTTGAAATAAAATAAAATAAAAAGGAATTTATTATTCATACGGTCCATCAGGGCAGCGCTTTCCATGCTCTTCAGATATGGCAAAACATATTTTTATAGAAGCTCTACCAGTAGCACATAACTTGCCTACATTTACCAGCACACAACCAATCATTAAAGACAACAAGACATGTTTTATTATATCAAAAGATTGGAATTTTCAATTTTTACACATATTTTGTTACCCTTGCTTCCTAGAGGAAACGGTGAATCAGTTGACACAAGTCCAAGCCAAACTTAAAACTATGCCTAACAGAGCGACATGAATTATCTAATCAATCTTTGAAACTGGTACATCCAGTTTCAAACAAATACCATGAATAAAAGGATGCAAGGAAACAAACAAGCAAGAAAACAAACAGGCAAGAGGCCAATTCTGGTAACAACATCCACCCAATGATTTGTCGTTACTCAGAACTGTGTACCTCAAAACAGTAATAAAAATAAATTTGTAAAATCTACTAAGCTCCAAAGCGGCTATAAAAAGAGGATGAAACATTATGCATTCACTTAATCATTTGCAAATTAAACCTTTTATCAAAAGACCTGCCACAACAGCAGATCGTAAATTTAATTATATGTAAATTTCTTCTAAGCAGATGAAAAGATGAAACTACCCTTGAAAGACCGACAGATAAACCCGACTGTTGCAAAGTGAACTACAGTGCGAAAGAGTAATTACCAAGGGATCAGGCGGTGGCCATCTGGTTCGGAGCGTTCACCAAGAGATCAGGCAGCGCAACAGATCCTGGGCGACAGCAAGCTCAACTTCCCCAATCCGCCTCCGACCTAAATTTGCCAACCCAGCCCATCGCCTAACGGGTTGTGGGATCTTGCTCTGATGCATAGAGCAGAAAGCTTGGTGGAACAAATGGGAGTTTGGATGATATTCTTCTCACTAGGGCTGCTCATGAGCCGAGTTAAGTCTGAGTTGAGGATGACTTGGATTCAACTCACCAAAACATGAGCCGAGTAGAGTCCAAGTCACTAATTCAGTTTCGAGTCATAAACTATGATTTGGAATCAACTCGCAAGCAACTCGAGTCGAAGTGATTAGACTCATGACTCATAATATAGTACATAGTGAGATAATCAAATCTAATTATAACAAAAGAAATAATACATTGTTTATCAAAATAACACACAATAAAAAACACTACATAATGAGACAATGGCCAATACATAATTAAACATTACGAAAATATCAAAATAGTACATAATTAAAAATTACCAAACAGATAAAGTCTAACAAAACAGTAGAGAGTCTAATAAATTAACAAAACAAAAAAAATACATAGTTCACCAAATTACTAAATATTACAAAGTCTAATAAATTTATCAAATTACCAAACATAATTATAAAAAAAAGGTCTAATTAAAAAATAGTACACAGTTCTTATTTCTACTTCTCTTTCTCTTTCTTCTCTACTTCTCTTCATCTAATAAAACAGTACACAGTTCTTTTTTTTGATAGTTGATTTTATTTTATTTCAAGCGGCAATAAGATTAGGTTTCGTTGATTGTGAGAACTGGAAACAGGTTACAGGTATAAGGTTTAGAGAAATTAGGAATATATGGATTAGGGTTTGGTGAGTCCAACAGAGTTGGAGGTAACTTGGAATCAACTCATAAATCAACCGAGTCAGTAAACTTGAGTTTGTTACCGATTTGTCTCTGAATTGATTCCGAAATGACTTCCGGGTCGTGAGCGTTTTGTTCACCCTTTCTTCTCACTATAAGTATTCTTCGTAGCGAGTTCTGAAAAATTTGGAATATATTACTTATTAAGAGGGCTTATATATTTGTCTAGTTAAATATCTGAAAAACTAAATTAATTATCTTGTTACTAATAAGATATACATGCATTCTTCAGTTCACAACTTAGCTTATAATTTGTATGTAAGGTATGCAGCACCTTCTAAGTTGCCAAGTTGCAACTTGTAAGCAACTCTTATTTTCACATTTTGGCACCATATCATATAAATTTCATATATCCTAGGTGTATGCATTGTCATTTGTACAACCCAGTACAATTTAGAGGATAAACATATTGTATCCATAACAGCTTTTATGTAACAGCTTCATATGGCAAGACTACCAAAAAATGCAATTTCATAGTTGAATGGTTTGATGGAACTCTCATATGTAACAACAAACTTATAAAATAATAGAAACTAGGAAGTACCTTGTAGTTTATTCCATGTTGCAAGCACCACTCCTTTAACCCGGGGCATTTAGAAACCTCAATGTTGCAAGGTTGTACAGGAGGCAACTCATCACGCAATACTTGTAATTGAGGACAGCATGAAATATGCAATCTTCTGAGTGAAGAAAGGTTTGTCAACCCCAACAATGAGCTCCCATATGAACCCTCCCCTGTACACGTTGTCAATTCAGGAGAAGGTGCCATAAACGAGCACAGGGAATCACATCGAGTAATGGATACTAGCTGATGGCATCTATAAATTTTCAACTCTTCAAGTTCTAATGGCAGTGACTCTGCTTTTAAGAATTGCAAACTATCGCAGCTCATAATTTTCAAAAACTTTAGTTTGCGTAGGCTGTCAATCCACTCTGGAAATGTAATGCCACGGTATCCATCTATTGTTAGTTTTCTAAGATTTGGGTGAGGCTGGAGACTAAGCATCACCGAAAAATAACTGTGATCTTCAAGAAGTATGTTCTGTCCTATTTTGATGTTCAGCTCAAGTCTGTTAAGCTCGTTAAGTCCACTTTGGATGGGCAACCGTATACTGCTATACTCACAAGATTCATCCTTATCCCAGATTAGTATCAATTGCTCCAAGTTATGCATACTCACAAGGTTAGCACATTGGACATCCATTAAATTGGGAATATTGTTCAATCCACGTAGACAAAGAGTTCCTCCCAGATCAGGAAAATCCTTCAACCATCCTATTGTATTGCATTCGAGATTCACCTTTAGTGCTTGAATTCCTGCAAATTTGCTCAAGCTAGGTGGCAAATAACTCACACCAGTATCCCTGATTTGCAGAGTTTGAAGATCTGTAAGGTTCTCCAGGTCACTAGGAAGCGTTTCTAGTTGCCAGCATTTAACAAGACAGAGTTCCCTCAAGGCCTTGAGTTGACAAAGGGACTCAGGCAACACCTTGAGGTTTTGACACCAATCAATTGTCAGCTCTTCTAGGTTAATTAGATTTTCTATTTTTCTTGGCAACTCTTTGAGAGAGCATTGAGTAAGAGTTAGCTTTTGCAAGCTGTAAAGAGAGCATATGCATTCAGGTAGCGTTTCAAATAACATATGACTAAGTGAAAGAAAACAGAGATGTTTCAAATGACCAATGGAGGAAAGGGATTCTGATTTTGCATGTGAAAGATCTAGAGCTCTTAACTTTGGTGCCATTGAAAGGTCAAAAGTACTAAAAAAGTTTTTAACAGAATAGCCTGTAATGAGTGTGCGTAGTGCAGTGAACTTGTCAAGAGGGAATACGATCTCCTAGGTCTCTTAGGTCCACATAATGAGGTATATACAAATGGTATAGTACATTAGGAAAACTTGGGAGCTTACTAACCTCAATTGAGTAACAACAATTTTCAGAATTAAGTTGGGCTAAATCATGAACTATATCATGCAACTTGAACTCACTTGATCCATCAAAATCAAAGAAGGACCTCTCGCACAACTGCTGTGCATAATCAAAACCAATTTTTTCTGCTTTCTTGTTTCCCTTAGACTCAATAAAACCCTGGGACATCCATAATTTCACCATATATTTTAAATTATAGAGGTAATTTTTAGGAAACATGGAACAATATAGAAAACAAGGCTTTAGGTATGTGGGAAGGCGTGCATAGCTTATTTGAAGAGGTGAAAATATCTTATTCCTAGCATCAGACTCCCATAGCTCACTTTTTAAAATATCTCTCCAACTCTCTTCTTCCGCCTCATGTCTCAGAAGGCTAGCAATTGACTTCACAGCCAAAGGCAACATTCCACACTTGTTCATGATTTGCTTTCCAATTTCTACCAACTTTGGGCACTTTTTCTGCTCTACTCCACCGAATGCATGATGTTCGAACAATCGCCAACATTGTTCAGCTGACAAAGACCCAAGGTTCAATGTTAGCTCTGTTTGCATGATTCGTGCAACAGGATTATTCCTCGTAGTAACTAGGATTTTTGCAAATGTTGCCGACATAAAAGGAGCCTTAAATAAATCCCAAAGATTATCGTTCTCATTCCATACATCATCAAGAACCAAAAGTACCATTTTCCCACTTATCTCCTTCGATATTTTCTCTTGCAGAACACTCAGGTTTGTAAAATCACACTTATTTCTTGTAATAGACTCCCATAATTCTTTGGTGAGCCTTTCAACATTGAAATTCTCTGATACAGATATCCACCCAAATTTATCAAACCTTTGTCTAATTCTTTGATCATTATAGGCAAGTTGTGCAAGGGTTGTTTTACCAATGCCCCCCATACCAACAATTGTCACCACCGAAACACCATCACTTTCAGTGGACAACAATTCAATCAATTTCTCCTTTTCAATCTCTCGACCAAAGATATTTGACTCAACTACGAAGTGGCTAGTTGGAGCTATTTGCAATTCATTGTTGCAACGCCTAGGCCCATCTCCCTCTGAGAGTTGAAGTGCTATTCGATCCTTGGTAATCTCATCAAATCTACTTGTTATTTGCTGAATTTGATCGAGCATGCCACTTGGAACCTGGAGAGTTACAAATACCTTGAGAGTGTATTACCTACTATAATGTTTTTGTTCACAAATAATGCTAGTTATATATATAGCACATGTCTTTGTTACTTATTTACAGTTTGAAAAGTGATATATGTGGACTCATCGTAATTTATGTGGCACGCCGCACGCCATATGTGTCCAGCTGGTATCTTGTATATGGTTCTACCTAGACCTGATACTGAGAGATTTATCTTATCTTAGTGACCTTGACTCATCAACTCAAAATCTATTACGGTATCACACATATCTTTTGCACAAGGAAAATAAATTAGGTACCTGAATTAGCTTGCTTTTACGAGAATCTGGTGGACAGGCATCTCTTGCCTCAACCTTTGCCCGTAAGACTTCATAGTGGTGCTCACCCAGCACATCCTCTGCTTCATATGCAACTTCCTTGAGCTCCTTCAACCAGAGCTTGACTGACGAGTCTGTGATCTCCCTCTGTTCTGCATCATACAGGGTTTTCTTGATCCTCTTCAGCATCCTCATTAATCTCTCCAATTCAGCCTTGATTTGGTGGTTTTGATCTACTGGAGGATTGGAGGAAGAAGACGAAGCTAGTGCAGATGCGGCGACAGCAGGCAGCAATTTGGCGCCCAAAGAAAGAAGGTTGGAAATCGCTCCACGGAGATCCATGGATCTAAAATTGCAAAACTCTCTTCTCTTGTGTTTGGGTTGATATGAAACGATGCAAAGAGAGAAGGTAAATGTGATATGAAAGTGTAAAGTATCTTCTCTTCTGTTGGGTTGATGCAAAGAGAGAAGGTAGAAAAACTAATTATTGGGAGAGTGTGGGCCAAAAAATTGACGCGTCATTTCTTGACTGGGAGTCGAGTCATTTCTTGACGCGCCAAATTTTTTTTGTACTGTCATACAGAGTATGGGCCAAAGATTGACTCCTTTACAGTGTGCGGGCCCAGGGAAATATCTGGTGAAGGCGCTAAGAAAATATATAGCATCCTAAGAGTTTCTGGGCCTAATACATTACTAAAAAAAATTAACATGAGGGTTGTATAGATTCAATCAATTCTCCAACATACTAGTTATCCGTGTGTTTAATCTCATCTTCTGATGGAATCTGTAATAAAAGAAGAGCAAGTAACAAAAAAAAAAAAAATTATTTATAACTGCATTTGTTGTATGTATGGTATAAATAAGTATTTTAAAATATGACCGTACGTATATGCATATATATGTGGGGACTAATATTTCGCACCAAAAATAATATAGTGTAGATATTATGCAAACCACATATATCATATATGACTACACGGATGCATTTTACCAGCGTACATAGAAGATCCGCATGTAGCATTAGGATAGCAAGATTCCTAAAATTATGTGTGCTACAGATTCAGACTTGAGCGCAGATAACACTTGATTATTATGAATATAAATATGAGGAGTGTTGAAATTTCTTCATTTTTTGTACTTTCCATCGTGCTTTCATTTTTAAAAATATTAATAATTCAAAATTTAAAACTTAAATGTAAAAAAAAAACCGTTGGATATTATCTACATCATTTTATCTATTCACATACAAAAAAAAATATGACATTTCAATTTTGTTTTGGTTGTCATCAAGAGCTTGTAAAAAACGTGCTAATGTGAATAATTTTTAGACGTTGATTTTCCAACTTATTGATTCACAAAAAGACATAATCGAAATGTGATAATTTGCTATGAACTCATAGAGAAAATAACATAAATCACATCTAACAGTTTTATTTTGACTTTTAAATTTTAAATTTTGAGTTATTAAAGGCACTAAAAATGGAGGAATTTGAACCCTCCTCTATAAATATATACATATATGTGTATATATATAAACACTTTTTTTTATTATTATTTTTTGCTGAAATTACAAAACTAAAACAAATGTAAGATCAGACTGCATAAGCAATATGGAGTGATCTTCCGTACTTATATTTAAATCCATATTTTAAAATACTAATAGCGATGCAATAATACGTACTTTATGAGTTTTTAAAAGTGCTTGAAAATTGTATTGAATAAATCTTAGTGAATTGAAATCATTACATTGACGACAAACTTCACTTTGATTATTTTTTTAATGCCTTAATGAGGTTAATGAGATTAACATAATTTGTGGCCATTTTAAATTCTTAAATCTAATATTTCATTTTCACCTTTTTGTTAACAGACTTGGCTAACTAATGGTAAAAGATAACTGATGGACATTTTTTTACCCGAAAAAAATAATGTAATTTCACCTGATGTCATTCTTTGAATATTGTTTAATATGATTAATAATTTAAGAAAATTGATTAATAATAATATAAAATTATTGTTTTGAATATTGTAAGTAATGTATTTGCATTGGATTTACATGACAACTTTAACAACCGACATTAGAATTTGCTAAAATAAAAAATCTTTTGACGCGCCAAAGAAATGGTTGTGAGTGGAAAAAAACTCTCTTCTCGTGTTTGGGTTGATATGAAACGATGTAAAGAGAGAAGGTAGAAAAATTAATTACTTACTGGGTGAGTCTTGGAGAAGACTGGTTGTCAACTCATTAAATAAACGCATTTTTATATATTTTTTTTATAAACCCAGGTCTTCGTCTTCGGCCTGTTAATTTTATTTTTACTTTTTGTAAGGAAGGTATCGAATAAAATGGATAGGAGTCGTGAATAATTTCGTTCTTTCTATTTTTTAACATTTAACTGTTAATTTTCAAGATATTTAATTCTCAATTCAATTTTAATTAAGTAAAAACAATTCATATAAATAATAATATAGTGTAAAATTTTGGATTTCCAAAAGACGTGATAACATGGGCAACGTAAATGTCTTCTGACGCGCCAGAAAAATTTCATACTATCATAAAGTGTGTGGGCCTAACATTGAAGGTGCCAAGAAAATACATAGCATCCTAATTAAGAGTTTGTGGTCTAACAATATTACTAAATACTCCTTTGCTGCTAAATACGCATACTAAAAACTCATAAGAGTTTGCGGGAAGGAATTTTCCAACATGTACCGTACCTAAGTTTTCTCAACTTGAACAGATTTAATCATGCTTTTGTATAACTTTGTAATTTCTGTGGTGTTGGCGATGGAAGTGGTGATCACTTATTCTGCGTCGCTCACAGCTCAATATCAAAACAAAACGAGAAAGTAGAAAATTATGTCAGATGTCTCATATTGGCTGAATTATTTATAATTAATGAATAATACAAAATATAATATTTTTGAAATACAATATTAAAAAAAAAGTTTATAGACACATATAAATATCTTTTCAATGCAAAATAGTTCATAATTTTTAACTTTATTATGTTTTAGGCACAACAAAACATAAATTTTTTTTTTTTAAATAAGAAGGGAAGCAAATTAGCACACTAGCCAAGCCCTCTTCCAATTATATAAATAAAGGTCATGTTTGGTTGTGGAGTAAAGTTACTCCGGGATTAAATTTCTTACTCCAAGCTAAGATGGATTAAAATAATCATGTTTGGTTGGAGTTTGGTTAGAACTTGGTGGAATAAGCTAATGAAGAGAGAGATGAAGTAACTTAATCCAGATTAACTCAAATGCTACTCCATCTTACTCTTTCAAATTTACTTCTCGTTTGGCTCCTTAAAGGTGAATTAAGAATTTACTCCACTACTTACTCCACAACCAAACATTACCAAAAAGACAAAAGTAGCCAAGCCCACTCTAATTTTAAAAGGCAATATTATATTGTAAAATTGCATCTTTGAGAAAGGATTGGGCAAGGAAAATATGGTGAAAATATAATTAAGTAGTATTATACTGTATCTTGTCTATGCGTTGCAACATGATATAAAATAATTAAAAAAAATTCATACAAGAAGACACTAATGAATTGAAATGAATAATTATTCAACAATATTAAAGAATTATTTTAAAATACAATGGTTCTAAATTTAAATTACAAATATTCATCGCTCAACTTTTCCTTAAACTAGTATTGCAAAACAATTCTGGGGCATCATATTTTTCTTCAGCTAATAGAACAGTAACCAACAAACATACTCCTTTGAATTTAAGATTTATATTTTAGTTATACAAATTTTAAGTTAAAATAAAAAAAAAACATAAATTTAGATAAACACTAGTGAATTGAAAATAAATAAATAATGATGAAAACCAATTTCTTTACGGTTGTAAATAGGATTAAATAAATGCTCAATGTTTTTATTATCAAATCAGTCGTATAAAATTAAAGCTTATCAAATCGGTAATAATTGGGTTGGATTTAGGGGTGTAAATAGATACGGATTATCCGTGGATAATCCGCTCCGATAGAATCCACTTATTATCCGTATCCGGATTAAATGGATATGGATACGGATAATTTTAGTATATGGAAAAATAATACGGATATGGATACGGATAATTTCGTGAGGATATAAACGGAGCGGATATCCGTATATATCCGGATCCGAAATTTAATCTTTCAACAGCTTTCAATTCATTTCACCCTTGCGAAATTCCCAAAAAACATACATATTTGTTTTAAGTCCAAGAAGTCTATTAATTTTATACGACCGATTTGATAATCAAATTAGGTAAAAACATACATATTCGAATTAGGTATTAGCATTATCCATTGATTATCCATCAAATTAGGTAAAAACCGATCTGTACCAATTAGTCATGCATAATCATATCACTGTGCAAACTTAAAAAGTCTATTAAATTTTTGTCAATTTAGATAATCAAATTAGGTAATTTAAAATTATGAAATTTAGTATAATTACTCAATATCCGATAATTATCCGCTCCATATTCGTATTCGAATCCGTATCCGTTTGAGACGGATATGGTTTTCAATTTTGATATCCGTTTACTATCCGTATCCGTATCCACTTGTTGAAAAACGGATACGGATATGGTATTAGCATTATCCGCTCCGAATCCGCTCCGTTTACACCCCTAGTTGGATTATTTTTTTTAACGTATTGACAATCAGTTGTTGTACATATCCTTATAATTAATGTTGTCATGATTTCCTTATTTCTTTTTTTTTTCCACTGGATTTTAGAAATTATTTAAAGCAGGAATTAAGCTTCTAATGAATTTTGTGTCCTGTTATTTTGAATTTTCCATTTCAGATAGGTGTTTTTTTTAATTTCCTGTACCATCATTTTGAATTTTCTCTTTCAATAGGAAGCTTTAATTCTTTGAATATCTTGTACTATCAATTTGAATTTTCCTTAATTTTAAGCACGAAGCTTCCTTTGAATTTCCTATACAATCATTTTGGATTTTCCTTTTGAGAAGGAAGCTTTTTTTTGAATTTTCTGTACTATCTTAATTTTGAATTTTCCTTTTGAGCAGGAAGCTTTCTTCGAATTTCCTATATTATCATTTTGAATTTATCTTTTTCTAATTTTTTGGATAAAACTTTTGTCTGAATAGAATTCCTCAGGTATGTGGGAATACCCACAAAATGCCACCTGCACGTGATATTATATTTGTGAATAGATGTTTGAAATGGTAGTATATATAGATAAAATGATACAACATTTAAGGGTAAGGGAAAATAAATCATATCCGCCAATTAAGTACAGTTTTTCTAAAAAATCACAATAATTTCTCCCTTCAGTAATGAATTTATATATTTGACGACCTAGTTGATTTAAGTATTAGTTAAATGGTGTGTAATGGTTACTAATAAACTTCATTTTTTTTGTTTATTGGTTCCATTTATTGGTCCCATAAAATCGATAAGAGACGTGATAACTGTTATTTTTTTTAAGAATTAATTATGAATTTCATTTATTTAATTAAAAAAATTAATATAAGTAATAGTATATATGATATAAAATTACTAACCCTCATTTATGGTGTGGGCCAAGAGGAAAATGCCATGTGAGGCTCCAAGAAAATATCATCTTGATACTGATAAAGGACCTAAGAGTGTGTGGACCAAAGATTACTAAAATTGCTTTCCAGCTTATTTCTTTGAAAAGGAATATAACATCCTGTCCATACGATTTCTTATCTTGTTTTTGTTGGTCTTCGAAATCGAAGCGGTGATCATAGGGATCCCTTTATGTAAAATATATGTTTGAAATTAGAGACAGAATTAGAAAATATATGTGTGAATCATATATATATAAAATTGAAAATACATCTACATGAATGTCACGCCTTCATTCACATGCAAGCCATAGCTAATCTGTCTACATGAATTGTATAAAATTCAAACTACATCTATTTGAATGTGACGTCTTCATTGACAGCAAAATAATTTTTGATATCGTTCCAAAAGGCATGTCACATAGGCAACATAAAAGTCTTCTCACGCGCTAATGAAATTTCATATCGTTTCAAGTTTGTGGGCCTAATTAATAATGTTACTAAAAACCCCTTTGCTCCTTGTCACTTGATAAGGAATTAATTTACCAACCTGTACCCAAGTTTTCCGGACATTTTTATTAATATCCAACATTAAATAGAAAATACCCAAATGTGCCCAGCTCTGCTAGACATTAATAAAAGTGTCCAAACATATCAATTATTGGTGACTTTTGAACTGGAATCAATAACTCATATTCAAAACATTTTTTTCCAATAACAAAATATTTTAATTTTTCTTACAGCCGTGAAAAATCCGGCCTAAAAAATATTGATCCGGATTATTTGTTGCAGTTTTTTCTAATAAATCAAATTATATAGTATTCTATTTAATTTCAAGAAATACTAAAAAGATTTCTATTATTTTAATAAAAAAAACATGGTCAAGGAAATATAATGTGAGGCGCCAAGGAAATATCATTCTCAAAGGCATTATCTAATGATTATTGACACACACACAAACAGAGAGAACGCCTTTTACCCTTAATTTTATAGTTTTAATATGCTTAGTTTTGAATAACTTATCCAACATTAACAATTTTAATTATTTAGATTAATTGATTAAACTATAGACAGAAGAATTTTTAATGGTGGTTATCTTTCATAGAGCAAGCGACGACTCATACTATTTATTAATATCTACTTCAGTACCCATGGTATATATTTGTTCATTTTCTAAGATATGACAAGTTGATTTCTTGGTGTAATGTGCGCTTTCTTTGGCCTCTCAAGGTATCACTTTTGAATCCTCTTTTTTTTTTTTTTTTTTGCGTGATTGATGGCTCAAATTTAAATAAGCATGGCGGACATTCTATAAAAGAAATGATGTGTCAAATGTGTTTCTTGAAGAAACGATACACCACCTTTATAATTGATGATTATTTATTATTTCAAAGCCCGTGTATCAATTTGTACTTGTTTCTAACTCTTTTTGGGTTTTCATTGGTTTAGATTCTATAACTAGATGTTACTACCCCGGGTAAATTTTCTTGTTACCAGCATGCAACTTTTCCAGCATAGTTTGTTCCCGCATACAGTCAGGTTATTGCAAACTATTCTTGGATACAATTCAGTTACTTCAAATTCAAACTATTATTGGATCTAAAAGAGCACTATGTTAAAGAAAATCCTTATATTGAAGATAAACAAGAAATTGGTTATGAATCTGCCAAAAAAAACACAAGAGCAGCGAGAAAAAAAAAAAAAAAACGTATCCACCACAAAGTTAATTCAGATAAGATGTACAAAACTACAAAATCCACATAGATGGACAAAAAAAAAACCTGATATATCATTTAAAGGAATTCTAACACAATCAATACCATTGTTAATATTTATTTTATTTCTCATATTTTTGTGTCCATTGTTGCATTGAATCAGTATGTGAGAGACTACACTAGAGTAAAATTCAACTGCTAGTAACAAAGAGAGTTTTCAGCAAAATAAAAAACAGAGCACAACAAGAAACTCCTGTTAAGAGATAAAGGAAAGTACTCTTTACACAGCCATACTTTTGCCATAAAGAGCAATATACTGGAAAGGCCAATCTTCCTGGTCTTTTGTCAGTACCATTATTTCATTCTGAGAAAGATAAGACAGAGAGAAAGAGAAAGAGAAGGAGGCAGAGAAAAGAAAGAGAAGGACAAAAAAAGAAGAAAACTAATTTATGTGTCCAGGAGGATTTCAAATCAATGAACAAGAGATCGAGGGATTGACACCAAAAACCAACGAATATTATTATAATAAGCAACAGGAAAGATTTTGATATACTGGTACAAGAAATAGGAGAAATCTGGTTCAGGAACAGAAACATAGTATTAATTTCTCATGACCCGTAATTCTGATTTCTGAAAGCTCAATCTTTATATTTCCAACTGCAAAAAATAAAAATTTATTCTGTTATTTAAATGTATTTCTAACGCCGATCAGTGTAATTATAATTTAATACTTTTGAGCGTCCATTTTTGTGAATTTAAGTTTCTATGTTTCGAAGCAATAAATATTCTCTAGTATCCAGTATGAACAACACATGATGTAATGAACCAACCTGATTCGACTGTCAACAAAATAAAATAAAATCTTCTTTCAGAAATAAAAAAATAAAAAAAGGGAATTTAGTAGTCGTAGACTCCAAGCTCTTCAGATTCGGAAACTCATCTTTCTATAGAAGCATATAACTTGCCTTCATTTACCAGCATACAACCATCCATTAAAGACAATATGACCAATTTTATTATATCCAGAAAAATGGAATTCTCAATTATTACTTACATTTTATTACAGTATCACCCTTGCTTCCAAGAGGAAATGGTGAATCAGTTCTCCTGTGGGTCAACATGGGGCCTCCAGTTTTGTAAGTTCACAGTTTCACACTGCTCTAAGCCAAACTTAAACTATGCCTAACAGTGCTACTTGAATCTAATCATCTTTGAAACTGCTACATCCAGCTCAAACAAGTACCATGAATTAAAGTATACAAAGAAACAAACACTCAAGACGCCAATTCTGGTAACAAATGTTGGAAATTTCAGAAGGATACAACGAAACAGAGAGAAGAAATTTTCTGCTCAAATTAACTTCTATTGCTTAATTTTTTCAGATACAAAGTACATCTGAATTTATAGCTCTACAACAACTAAATTTGGACTATCTAAATTTAGTATCCCACTACCTAACCTCCTGTTACAATACTGCCATATTTAGGCATCCACTAAACTCACTACACAAACTAAATATAGAAATAACTAACCCCACTACACACACTAATTCTGTCTAGAGTAATTAAGGAAACCACTAACTCAACTACATGCTAAAAATATATCACAACACATTATTATCCAGATCTCTAAATCTAGAGTATTCTAATTATATTTTTGTATCAATATTCAACACTCCCCCTTGATACAAAATTGGTTACTCCAGGTTTTAACATCATCTTCTTTTTCTGAGTCATCATTCCAGATCTTCGTATCCCAATTGTCATCCTTCCATGTCGATTTCACCTCTTCTATCTGCTCCTTAGCCTCTTCGATAGCAGCTATCTGAGATTGTGGCTCGACTGATTCATCATCCACCGTGGATTCTTCCACTTCATTATTAGCCTTCATGACCTCCTCTATGACCTCCTTTTCAACCACATTGGGCTTTTGCTTCTTTGTCTCATATTTCGGCCTCTCTTTAACCTCAGTTGTACCAGAACTTTTACTGCCTAAACCCTCAGCACTTTGTGTAATGAACTGTCATCTCATAGCTTCCAATTTTCTCTGCTCCTCCTTTTGTTTCCCAGTTAGAAGCTTACCCTCTAGCATCTTCTTCAATTGCTTCTCCTTTTCTTTCTCCTTTTTACTTGTCTTTGCCTCCTCAGCTGGCAATGCACCATATACCATTTCTTGCACTGACACATTGGTCTTCTTTACTTTCTTCTTAGACTCCACCTTAGTCTCGATTTCCATCTGCACATGCTTCTCATCGATTTCGGGGTGCCAATTTCACTCCTAGGAGCTTCAGTTTCTTCCTCTGTGATTGTTGGCTCTTGCTCAAGATTGACTTCTACAATATGTAGTTTCATCAAGGAAAGTCCCTTTTCTTCTTTCTCTGCCTCCATCTGTACAGGCTGGTCAAGACATGATTCTGTCATCCTCAACACTTGTGTATCAGTAATGGTAACCAGATCTCCATCAAAATCCTTGTATTTGATCAGCACAGCTTTTAATGAAGGAAACCTCTTCGTCACAATATCTCTCAACACCTTGAAACTACATTTTTCTGGCATCTGAGCTAGCCGTATATCATGGTTGTACACTAGCTTCAACGGCCTCTGACGAATGAGCCCTACATTCTCCACCTTGAGGGCCTTTTCATCAAACAAAATATTTCTACTCACCATGATTTTGCCACTTTCTGGACTGCTGCCACCATTTTCTTTTATGTGCACTCCTACTGTGCCCTTGCTGCTTGCATTAGTCTTGCTTTCGGTGTATGCCATGAAGAGTGACGGTTGCTCATTTTCTTCTACAGCATAGCTTGCTTGATTCTCCTCCCTTTGCTTCTTGTAGCATTCAGATTGGTAGTGCCCACACTTATTGCAGTAGTAGCATTGGATGTTTTTCTTGGCTTCATAGCACTCAGATTGATAGTGCCCAAACTTGTTGCAATAATAGCACTGGATATCCTTCTTGAATTCATCATATGATTGACTATTTTCAGCAGTGTTGCTGCTACCTCTTTCTCTTTCTCTTCCTCTTCCTCTTCCTCCTCTGCTGGAGTTACTTCTTCCTCTGCTGAAATTACCTCTGCCTCTGCCTCTGCTTCTTGACGTCTCCCCCTTGCATGTAGAACGCCTTGTCCTCACCTTTATCTTCCGCCTTTGACATCCTTGCTTCATGAGTCTGCAGTGATCCCATGAGTTCATCAAAGGTGTAGGTTGCTAGATCTTTGGATTCTTCGATTGCTGCAACTACATGATCAAACTTGGGTGTTAGGCTCCTTAACACCTTCGCCACCACCGTCTTCTCTTCCACGGTGTCTCCAAATGCTCGAATTTTGGTTGACCACCTCTTGTACTCTTGAGAGGAAAATTTGCACGGATTCCTCCTTGTTCATCTGCAATGTTTCAAAGTCCCTGCGTAGGCCTTGAAGTTTGATTGCCATGATTTGAGAACTTTCTTGAAATGCTGTTTTCAGGGTTGTCCATGCCTCCTTTGCACTGGTGGCTGCCGCAATTTTCGAGAAGATGGTGTCATGCACTGCTTGTTGGATGAAGAATAACACCCTTGCATCTTTCTTCTGATTTTCTTGCTGGTTCGGATCTGGATCTGCTGGACCATTGTTAACCAACTCCCATAGGCCGTGTGACTTGAACAAGGTCGTCATCTTGATGCTCCAAAAAGTGTAATTCTCGCCTTTGAAGAGAGGAATTGTTGGTTGAGTTACATTCACCGTGTTGTTGCCGTTTTCTGCCATTGAAAACGCCCCAAGGTTGATCGACTTGCTCTGATACCACTTTGTTGGAAATTTCAGAAGGATACAACGAAACAGAGAGAAGAAATTTTCTGCTCAAATTAACTTCTATTGCTTAATTTTTTCAGATACAAAGTACATCTGAATTTATAGCTCTACAACAACTAAATTTGGACTATCTAAATTTAGTATCCCACTACCTAACCTCCTGTTACAATACTGCCATATTTAGGCATCCACTAAACTCACTACACAAACTAAATATAGAAATAACTAACTCCACTACACACACTAATTCTGTCTAGAGTAATTAAGGAAACCACTAACTCAACTACATGCTAAAAATACATCACAACACATTATTATCCAGATCTCTAAATCTAGAGTATTCTAATTATATTTTTGTATCAATATTCAACAACAAAATCCACCGAAGTGAACCTCACTTTTACAGTTATCTTAGTGACCCTAATTGACAAAACCTATCGCATATGCCCTCTGCACAAGAAAAATTAAATTAAATAAGTTACCTGAATTAACTTCATTTTACCAGAAGCATCTCTTTCCTCAAGTTGTGCCCGTAAGACTTCATAGTGGTACTCATCCTATACATCCTCTGTATTGCACACAACTGTTTTGAGCTCCTTCAACCAGCGCTTCTCCTTCTGCTGATCTATTTGGACTGTCAAGCACTGGTTGAAGGAGCTCAAGATAGTTACGTGAAATGTGATCCTGTTTGTGATCTTCCTCTGCTCCAGCATCCACATCAATTTCTTCAATTCAGGCTCAATTTGACGCCCAAAGAGAAAAGATTGGAAATCAGTCCGCCTAGAACCTTTGATATAGAATTTCCAAGTCTCTTCTCTTCTGTTGTGTTGATATGAAATGATGCAAAGAGAGAAGGAAGAAGACTCTCGGTCTCATTTTTATATATATTTTTTTTAATAAGACAGGTGTCCGTCTTCAGCTTTTTGGTTTTAGAATTGGTGGTGCCTTAACACCAATTATTTGGAGGAGCTTTACTGGCCCTAAAGAAATTAGTAAGAATACTAGGAGGGTAAATTTGTCATTTATCTTATTTAACTATCCTTAGTCCTAATTTATTTAAATTTTTTTTTATTTCAGCGGCCATGCTTACACACCAACGAAATTTTAATCGGATCAGAATTTTTTATTTTTACAAATTATTAATAATAAATATGGAAAATATATGGAGTATCTTGAATTTCAATGTAATAGAAGGACCGGGATCGATGACCTTTATTTAAAGTTTGAACCAAGATCAATGGTCCAGATTAAAATATTTCTCATTTTTTTTTTCCAGCAACACACCAAGCAGCAATTTGATGAAAATGTTTGCCATGAAAATTCCAATCCGAAATTTTCTTGTATATGAGTCATTAATCCTGGTCCAAACTTCGAATCTGTGTCATTAGTCATGGTCCTTCTTGTACAACAAGATTTCAATATACGACATCCATTTTTCTATATTTATTAATAAAAATTCTAATCGATCCATTTTTTGGTTGGTGTTCAAGCGTGGCCGCTGAAAAATAAAAGTTTGGATCGGTCAAAATTTTACAGATTTAAAGTTTTGAATAAGATTACAAATTTTTTGATGTAGTTGTAACAATTATTAAACACTTACTTTTAAGAACTGAGCATAATCTTGTAAAACATAAAATTTGTAAAACTTCAGAATATCGGTGATTGAACAATATGCTTAATTCGAGTATAATTATTAGCAAATTAACTACTATAAATTAAGTTTGCAGGCAGGAGGAGATCCATAAAGACCCACGGGTAGACAAGTTTCTACCCCTATAATTGAAATTTTATGTCAGCCCAGTATAAATTAGCCCGAGTGCCTACCCTTGATTCATTATTGTGCCTTCATCTGGGCCCAAAAAATCTAAATAGCAAGGCCCAATCTCCACTAAAATAAAACTGTTAGTTTGCTCCGCTATTTTGTTCGCTGGAGAAATGAAAAGCAAAAAAAAAAAAAAAAAAAGTAAATGTAGCGACACAACAGAGAGAAAAAAAAAATAAGACTTGGGCTTCTATTCCTATTTGCTTCCGTTCAGAGTCAGAGACCAAAAAACTCTGTCGTCACTAGAGAGTCAGAGAGAGAAACTCACGCGCCTCTCCCCTCTCAGCCCTCTTCACGCTTGTAGCCTCTTCACGCTTGTATATGTCAAAGAGAAAATAAATATTCAATTGAGATAATTGAAAACAAATAATAAAACTAGAATTGTTAAATTAATATGCTTCATATCTTATTCATCGCTCTAACTTTACGGTAAACTGTAGTACTCTATTTTTCAAAATTTAACTGTTCATTTTCAAGATATTTAATTCGCAATTTAATTTTAATTAAGTAAAAACATTTCATATATATTATTCTAATAATATAGTTGTAAAATTTTGCATTTCCAAAAGACATGTCACATGGGCAACTTAAATGTCTTCTGACGCACCAGAGAAATTTCATACTATCATCAAGTGTGTGGGCCTAAGATTGAAGGTGCCAAGAAATGGATCCGACTCTGCTGCTTTTCTGAGAGAAAAGCAGGAACCTGCTTTTCCAATCTCAACCATTCAAAATTTTTTATTTACGTATCTCGATGAAGAAACTTTTCTATGCACAAATCTCAATGCATTTGAATGGTTGGGATTGGAAAAACAGGTTCCTGCTTTCTCTCAGAAAAGCAGCAGAGTGGGATCCCCAAGAAATACATAGCATCCTAAGAGTTTGTGGGCCTAACAATATTACTAAAAACTCCTTTGTTGCTAAATACTTGGAAAGGAATTTACCAACATGTACGTAAGTTTTCTCAATTTCAAGAGATTTAATCATGCTTTTGTATAACTTTGTAATTTATGTGAGTGTTGGTAATGGAAGTGGTGATCATTTATTCTGCTTCGCTCAATTACTAAAACAAAAGGAGAAAGTAGAAAATTATGCCAGACATCTCAGATTGGCACAATTATTTATAATTGATAAATAATACAAAATATAATATTTTTGAAATCCAATATTTAAAAAAATCTTTATAGACGCATGTAAATATCTTTTCAATGCAAATGAGTTCATAATTTTAATATTATTATATTTTAGGCACAACAAACAAATTAACACACTAGCCAAGCCCTCTCCAATTAAATAAATAAGAAGACAAAAGTAGATTGGACAGATGACGGTTGGTGAGTTCAAAAAAAGCGAGATATATTTACAATATATTTTTAATGCTTGGGGATTCCTTTATAATGGATATATTGACAATTTATTTTTTAAATTAAGTTAGAAACTTTCAAAAAAATATTAACAAGCTTCATAAAATAATTCACATTAAGTTAAAAGCAAGATATGTGGGCATTCAGTGGAGCCATTGATTTTTCAAATAAAAAAAGACATTAATTTAGTGTGCATTTAAATAAAAAAGAGATTAATTTTTCATATATGAGTTGCATTTAATTTCGATAAAAGATGAAGGAAAAAAATGGTGGGAAGACCTTATTTTTACTATTTGAATTCCTTCAATTAAGGTTCATAAAACATTGGTAAATATTTTGGAAAAGACTAAATGAAGATTTTTCTAAAATAATTATTTTACACTCTATTCAGAAAAAAAAAAAAGAATTTTAGGGTTAAGAGTTTGTGCAGTCATGCTAAAGAGTTTCAAAATTTGAATTCAAATATTCTCAAAGAATTTTATAATAGAAATCAAAATTTGCGCAAATCGAAATTGAAGGAAGTCAAAATTAAAGAGTTTTGGATGGTAAAATCGTCACTTTTCTCCTCTTTTTTTTATCTGTTGGGCTTGAGTTTTTATCTGTTGGGCTTGAGTGAGTTGTGAGTAGAAGGAGAGATAAAATATGTATATAGAGTGTGTAGGGCATTTTTATAGCAAACCGTTAAATTTTTTTATGGTTTTAGTTTCTTGGATGTTTAATAAATTGAAGAGTTTAGTTTCTGTTTGACATATATAAGCGTGAAGAGGGCTGAGAGGGCAGAGGCGCGTGAGTTTCTTTCTCTGACTCTCTAGTGACGACAGAGTTTTTTACTCTCTTGATTCTGAACGGAAGCAAATAGGAATAGAAGCCAATCGAAGCCGAAGTTTTTTGCTCTCTGACGACGTAGTTTTTCTCTTTCTCTGACTCTGTAGTGACGATAGAGGGTTAAAGGAGCCGTCATTTTTATTCATCCCCAAAATTCTCTGAATTCCGCCAACTCTGCCCACCAAACTCAAATTCTGTCAAAAATGTCCAAACCGGCCATTATACTGCCGGTTCCTAATTTTTATTAGAAACCGGCTATTACACCGCCAGTTCCTAATAAAAATTAGGAACCGGCTATTAAGCTGCCAGTTTCTAATAAAAATTAGGTTTTTTTTTTTTTAAAATCTGGACAGTTGATATATAATTTTTAGTAATTTGTAAGTATCAAATTCGTTCTGAATATTTGAAATATAATTTTGATGTTATATGTTACGAATCGTTTGAAATTCTCATTCTTAAGATGATTAATTAACAAAATTTGTTGATTGATTTATTTCAACTAAATTTATTATGACTTTAACGAGAAAAACGATACGTAAATGACAAACATAACAGATCCAAATGACAAACGATAGAGTAGAAAATATAAATAAATAAACAGAGATAATATAACCATAAAATGACAAACATAACAGATCCAAATATAAATCCTACGGAACAATAAAAGTAAAAATCTATCATCGTCTAAATGGAGAACGAGAGTATCGCCAAGCCGGATGTCCTCTGTTAACCCTTTCGGGCAGCCCCAACCAGGCCGCATCACGTGCAGCAACAGTAGCGGCATCAGCCTCTCCCCTGATACGTGATGCGGTCTCCCACGGATCATCATCCCCCAGAGTAGTAGCTGGCGGGGGTGTAGAGAAGAAAGTCTCTGCCAGCCCAGACGCATAGTTAGAAGGGGCCTGTGACCCGCTGGCCTCATCATCGTGTGCCATCGCCGTAGGATATCGTCTCGGCATGGATGGTGATAGGCTCTCAATCTCATCGAGACTGATAGTCAGCCCATAATCCTCCATGTGGTCGAAAGATGAAGGCTCGTCGTGCGGTGGCTGTGGTGGCGGCGGCGGCGGCGGCATGCTAGCCGAACCCTGCAAACCAAACCAAACAATGATATAATTTTTTCTACTAATAATTACTCGACTCATAACAAATACGACTTACCGGTGGCTGCACTGGACGTCCCTCAGAGTTGTAGTAGACTGCCCAGCCAGAATTAGACAGCACCCAATGATAATAGTCCCAATCCGCGTCGAAGCGAGGTGGAGATGGCATATCCTGAGTGCAGACTAGCGGCGCATCTGGCTCATCTGACTCTACTGCCCGCCAAACAATGTTCTCTCTGGCGTCGCGCAACATGTTGATCGTACGCCCACTCTGTTCGGCATCATCGATAAGTGGGCCATGCTCCTGCAACTTGCTCCATCCAACTTTTCACCAGCTCTTGATCCCGAGCAACTTGACGGCATGCGCAACGGCTTTAATCGACACCAATAACTGAAAAAACAAACAGAAATTAGTCAACATATTTATGTAATAAGCGTTTAATGAACAAGTAATATAAATGTGTTGGATTAATTACCGAGCGAGCCCAGCGACGTCCGGTAGGCTGGTGACCTGATAGATTCTCATGAAGTGTTTGGCGGAGATAGGCGCTGTAATCGCCCAGCAGATATACTGACGCCCCGCCAATCCTCTGATACCAAGTCGTGTACCTCAGCAGATGAGATCCTGGGGTCTGAGTGATCTCATCAGGCATCTGGTATATCTGAGGCTCCTCCGGAAACTCAGACTCCCTGTAATAATTTGCCAACTGTAGCCGTCAGTTTCTGTCCATAGAGCCGGCGTGCGACATCCTGTATATTAAATTTTAGTTGCAATGGGTCTACTGGGATATGGAACGGTCGATGTAATAATTAATTAAATTTCTTACCTGTGCATTCTCCTGATCTCCTCCCTGGGTAATGATGGATCCACTGGGATTAATGGCTCCCCTCCATACTGCCAAAGTACTCGATCTGGATAGTGGTGCTCCACTATCCAGAAGCTGACTAGCGGGCCTCAGTACCACCAGCTATCACGGTGCTCAAGACAACGAAGAGGCAACTGCTGATCCTCATATAGATCTGCGTATGGTGTCCACTCCACCTCCGACTCGTCCAAGCTCTGTAGCTGTAAACGCACCATCCTGATACCTATGGTGCGTCCATGCCCCTCATCCGATAGTGGTGGACACCATGCCAGCGGTTGCTGTAGGCCGGCCACCGCTCCGGATCATTGTCCTGATCATCGTCTTGATGTCCCCAATTTGGCTCTGGCTCATTGGGGATAGGATGGCCCACCCGTAGCCTTGACCAAGACCAATCCTGCAACAAAAGAACCGGCCCATACATTTGCTTGGCCTTCACCTGTATTTCTGAGGTTATTAGTCGTAATTTCATTTGACTGATTGATGAAATAATGAAGTATCAAACAACATAATGACTAACCTGAGAAGCTGTGCAGAGGCTATGATACAGATGTGCTAACACGGCTCCACCCTAGTTGTAGGCCGGCGGGCTATCAAAATCCCTCATAAGTCAGAAATACATCATGGGGATGCCATCGCCGCTTACATCAGGAAACATAACAGTACCGAAGAGGTCCATCACGTACCCCCGGGTGTATCTACAAAAACAAAATAGATGGTTAGTATTAATTACACAATGTAATTAACATATCAAAAGTAAAATATTATTATTATTAGTATTATTACCTCCGAATCTCCAGATCACTAGAGGCGTCCGTCAGACCGGCACTGAAGTGCCGCCGCAACTCTGTCCTCTGCATGTGATAACTGGACTTCCCCTTATCGGTCCGTAGCTTTGTCGGATCTGCCCCCAAATACTGATCGATATCATGTGCGAAGTCTCTACTGTCAGATACTTCGCCTATGGGAATGCCCCTAATCGGCAAACCCCAGAGGGCACTCACGTCCTGCAACATGACAGTCATCTCTCCGAAAGGCATATGGAACGTGTGCGTCTCGGGACGCCATCGCTCCACTAATCATGCAATAAGAGATGCATTGATGGAGGCAGTTGTGTCCCGCAGGATGGACACAATCTGATATAGTCCCAGCCGGATGAGATATGGGTCCATCTGTGAGAAGTACTGCATCCGAGGGACAGAAAATTGAAATCCATCAAAAACTCGTCCTGCGTTGAAAAATAGCAAAACAATGTATTACATAATGTATACAACAAAATTGAAACTTCGTGGGAGGTAGACAAAAAGTAGCATACCTCACGGGAAGCCAGGGCTACCCGGTGGTTTGGTCATTTTTATATTTTTTTTGATAGGGTATATTTGATATTTTTTAGGGTATTTAAAAAAATTCGGCCCGGTTAGCGTTTCTTTTCTTTTCTTTACGATTTTACATACTTTTGGCGGCACATTTTTCAATTCCAATGGTTTTTTTTTTTTTTTGAGGGTTCTGTCATGTAGTAGAGCATTCAACAAGCATTAATGAGCCTTTCTCACTGGCCCAAATAGTCTGTTGCACACATGGCCGACGCAGCCAGAAAAGAGACAGGCGTGGCCCCTCCACTGAAACCATGTCAGATAAAATTATAATTATTAGTAGCTTATCCGTTTCTGTTAAGTACTAATTTTATCCATATTTCATATTATCAATAGTTTACCCATGTTTCTGTTAGGTACTAATTTTATCAATAGTATATCTGTTTCTGTTAAGTAGAAAAGTATAGATGTACGATGTCTCATATTGGCTGAATTATTTATAATTGATGAACAATAAGAAATATAATTTTTTTGAAATATAATATTTAAAAAAATATTTTAATAAATACAAAAAATATCTTTTTAATGCTAAATTTATGTACGTTACAAAAGAGGTCATATCATGCAGGGGAGTTGAAGAATGGATATATTGACAATATATTTTTAAATAAAGTAAGAAAATTCTCAAAATATATAAAGCTTCGTAAAATAATTAACATTAAGTTAAAAACGAGATATGTAGGAATTTTATGGAGCCATGTGACTTTTCAAATAAAAAAGAGATTAATTTAGTATGCATTCAAATAAAAAAAAGGATAATTTTTTCATATATAAAAGAGTTTAATTTAATTCCGGTGATGGATAAAGTTCCAAAAAGTGGTAGGAAGAACTATTTTTACAATTTTCCTTCAAGATTCATCGAACACTGGAAAATATTTTTAAAAATATTAAAATAAGATTTTCTAAAATAATTATTTTTCACTTTATTCATAAAAAAATAAATATGAATTTTTAGGGTTAAGAGTTTGTGCAAGATTCAAAATTTGGAATCCAAATATGCTCTCCTAATACAAATCTTACTTTTCTAATTTGCACAAATCAATTGAAGGAACATATGAGATCACGCTGAAATTAATATAAATAAAGTTGTTGAAGATGCCACAACCAGTGATTATATATTTTATTAATTTTCAGATAAAAACACTAATAAATTTCCATAAAATGCTTGGGTGTTGTACATAAAATCCACAAATTAGTGTTTCCAGGTAAAAACACTAATTAATTAATTTCCAAATGAAACGGAAACAACATGAAATCCAAAAAAAGGACTTCCAATCAGGGATGAAAACATAGCGGATAGTTATAAAATTATATTCATATTCTTTTTTATTTTCTGGAATCAGATACAGAGTGAATATCAGACAAATACAAATAAAAATCTGAATCAGATCGGATATTTATTTAAATAATAGAAAACAATATTACAAAAATACTAAAGTTCATAATAATTAGTTAGTTATAATCACTACTACAAAAAACGTCTTCCTACACTGTACCTATACACGGATTTTCTCAATTTTATAAAAAAACGTGTATGAAATAAGATTTTTCCAGTGTTCTAGGAATCCTACACGAATATTAACTTAAAAATTAGTGTCCGTGTGGAAATTAATCTTTTATACACGGATATTTCATTAAATATCCGTGTAGGAAGGGTTTATTGTACATGAATTATTGTTTAAATAACAGTGTAGAAAGGCTAGAGAGCTACACGGATTTTTACTAAAAAATCCGTGTAGGCTAGCTAAAAAAAAAAAAAAAAAAAAAAAATCAGCAACCTTCCTACACGGATTTTTAAATAAAAATCCGTGTAGGATAGCTAAAAAAAAAAAAAAAGATTCAGCAACCTTCCTACACGGATTTTTAAAATCCGTGTAGAAAGGCTAGAGAGCTACACGGATTTATAGTGAAAAATCCGTGTAAAAATGTAGTTTTAGGGTTTTTGGTTATATAAGAAGGCATTTTCCCTCCAACGCCGTTTTGATTTCAACTCATAGCACAACTGGGATCTGAGATATTTGAAGTTGTTATTTTCTCCTCTCTATCTTACTAAGGTTAGCCATGAATATATATATATTTTTTTTCTTTATCTAATTTTCTGTTATTTATTATTGCTTATTTAGATCATCTGTAATTATTATTGCTTATTTCTCTTTTATTTTTCTTTTCAGTTTTGTATGGTTTTCTTTTCAGTCCTGCGCATGCCTCACGAAAAGGGGCGTAACTTTTGATCCGTCCGTCGGATCGGGCTGAATTTTTGACAGGAACTCCACAGCCCAAAGGCGGATCCAAAAATGATGGGAATCCATTTTTGCCCATGTTACGGGTTCAGATTCGCGATCCGAGTCTTCCTTCATGGACTTTTGGACTTTTTAGACTTTTGGACATTTTTTTTGCAAAATACTATGTATATTCAATCTGAAATATATAATTACTGACTATCAAAACTGGAGGCCAGCTAAAAAAAAAAAAAAAAAAAAAAAAAATTCAGCAACCTTCCTACACGGATTTTTAAATAAAAATCCGTGTAGGAATGTTACTGAACCCGGTTTATTTATTTAATATTCTGTTGAGAAGAGCTACACGGATTTTAATTAAATATCCGTGTATGAATACTCTTCCTACACGGATTTTTAATAAAAAACCGTGTAGGAAGAAGTTTCATACACGGTTTTTTATTACAAAACCGTGTAGCTCTGAGTATTTCCACACGGCTATTTAGTAAAAAATCCGTGTAGGATTAGTGTAATCATACACGGATAAATACTGGACTTTCCTACACCCCAGTATTGCACATGTTTCCAAATCCGTGTAGCTCTCCAGTTAAAGTCCGTGTACAAACTCGAATTTTTGTAGTAGTGAATGGTAAAGAACATAATTTTTTCAAATATATATTAAAATATACGGTATATATCTACTATCCAAATATGAATAATTGACACATAAAATCATATAAAATCATATATGCATCCTTATCAACACAGATATTCACATATCAAATATTCAAATCTAATTAATTTTTTAAATATAGAATCAATATGAATCAGATATTATTCATATATTTTTCACCTCTATTTCACATGATGTATTACCGATTTGTGCCACCAAACAAACTTTTACCATATTTACACGATTAAAGAAACATTTTTCTTTATTATTATTTGTCCCTGTTACCTGGCATTGCTAGCGGACTATTACCGGCAATAGTGGTAGGAACATTTTTTGTTTGTTTTATATTCTCAAATAAATAACATATAAATGGAGGATTAATTGAGTAGTAAAATTTTTCATCAATTAATTTATTTAATAATGAATAGCATCATCACAATATCTAATCCTAACTAAATGACATAACAAAACAAAAGCACTGTATTAATTCGAGTAAAAAAAGAGAGTAAATGATGCTCCTCATTTTTTTGTAATGATTTCCATATTAAAATGTGTTTGGATACTAAATTTAATTTTTTTTAAATATTTTAGTATTTATTAAGATGTGTATATAATTATTGTTTTCAGACAATTTTGAACCACTGAAAAACTGAGATTTTAAAAAATTCAAAAAATAGTAATCAATTTAAAAAAATATAAAATTTGGTCTCCAAGCATATTTTAATATGGAGATCATGTTGAATGGATTATGTTGACTGTTTAGACTATGTGACTGCAATAACGACTTATAAGTATTTAATGTCAAGATGTGTCACCATAAAAAAATGTAATTTGATCTCTCCTCAATTTATATATAGTTATGGTATCAACTTTTAATAAATAATATTAAAATTGTAAATGTGTTTGCCATTTTTTGCACAAATTATACATTGAATTTGGTGCAAGTAATAAGAAATTGGATCATCTTTTATGAGCAGGGTTTAATTGTTCGTGTCTGTCTTATATTCTTTTTTTCTTTATCTTTTAAATCTAAAAAATTAAATTGAATTGCTCAATATAATCTTCATATTTAAATGTGCTTGGATTCCAAATTTTATATTTTGGGATATTTTTCTCTATTTATTTTAGATAAATAAATAATGATTGTATTTTCAAAAAATTATGACCATCCAAAAACATTGATTTGATCTCTAGGTACATTTTAATATGGAGATCACATTGAACAGTTCAGTTTCATTGTTAGATTTTTTTTTTTAAAATAGCGATTAAAGATATGAGATATAAATGAGACATAAAAGGCATAAATTATTTGAACCCTACATTTAAATTATATATAACAATTTAGTTTTAGCGACATAAATTGTTTTCAAATTATAACAAATTAATTTGATATACAACAGTATATATAAATATAAGAAAAACAAATCTATAATATATTGGACATATGATAATTAAACAACAAGAATTCACTAAACCAAATTCATGATTGTATTTTGAGATCAACCTCGTCAAGATAAATTGCGCGTTTAACTCTAATTAAAATATATTAAATTGATTTTAAATGACCAACTGAAGCCGTCTCGCCAATCTTTCTATCAAGCGATGATTTTATAATTTATAAAATTTTAAGTTTACTTGGTATAAAATCAAATATTAAAAAAATGATGAGTTAGAACTCATCATTATTTGTTATGAAAACAATCATTAATTTGTCAAATATAAATGTTATAGGATAATATATTCTGGTGTCACTCGATCCATCTTAAGCTGTCATGAGAACCTCCAACTTATATTGCTGTAACCGCACTATATAAGAGTGAATTTATTAGTATTGAATGGAGGAGAAGACAATTGATATCTATTTATTTTTATTTTTCAAAAATTATATATTTACACAAAATTTTCTATGTAATTTAGAATAAAATATTATGAATAGTATAAAATAACTTTTGCACCATGAAAATTTATATGACTACTCTTCACACAACTCTTATAGTCTGAACACTGTATATATTGCTCATGATGGAATAAGAATTGAGTTTTATATAGAAGAATAAAGATGATTCCAAAAAAAACGAAGATTGTGCCTATGAAAAAATAACCCCACCTAAACAGTAGCCAATTAGACAAAGTCATGATTGAGGCTATCACACACGTGACTCCCCGAGGTATGGCACACAATGACTCATAATGAAATGGCACACAATGCCAAATGCATCTCTCAGCTGCCCTTTGGCACACAATGCCCAGCCACTGCTGCCACTGCCGCTTCTGCCGCTGCTACTGTTGCAGCCGCAGCCGCTGCCGCCGCCGCTGCAGCCGTAGCCTCAGCTGCCTCAGCCGCCACAGCCACTACAGTTGCCGCCACAGTTGCCGCCGCAGCCACCGCCGCAGCCGCTGCCCGTGAAAAATTTGGAATATATTACTTATTAATAGAGGGCTTATATATATTTGTCTAGTTAAACATCTGAAAAAATAATTAATTATCTCTTTACTTCACAACTTAGCTTATTTGACTGTAAGGTATGCAGCACTTTCTAAGTTGTCAAGTTTCAACTTGTAAGAAACACTTATTTTCACATTTTGGCACCATATCATTGAAATTTCATATATCCTAGGTGTATGCACTTTCGTTTTCAATTTAGAGGATTAACATCTTACATTCAATTTTGGCACATGACTCATGATGAAATGGTACACAATGCCAAATGCATCACTCTCAGCTGCCCTTTGGCACACAATGCCAAATGCATCACTGTCGCCGCTCCTGCCGCCGCTCCTACTGTGGCCGCAGCAGCAGCTCCTGCCGCCGCAGCCGCTCCTGCCGCCGCAGCCGCAGTCGCTTCTCCTGCTCCCGCAGCAGCAGCCGCTCCCGCCGCAGCCGCAGCAGCCGCTCCGGCCGCAGCAGCCGCTCCGGCCACGGCTGCCACGGCTGCCACGGCTGCTCCGGCCACCGCCGCGGCTGCACCTGCCGCCGCGGCTGCCGCAGCAGCTGCTCCATACACCCCTGAAAAATTTGGAATATATAACTTATTAATAGAGGGCTTATATATATTTGTCTAGTTAAATATCTGAAAAAAAAATTAATTATCTCTTGACTAATAAGATATATATACATGCATTCTGCACTTCACAACTTAGCTTATTTGAACGTAAGGTATGCTTTCTAAGTTGTCAAGTTGCAACTTGTAAGCAACTCTTATTTTCACCTTTTGATACCATATCATGGAAATTTCCTATATCCTAGGTGTATGCACTGTCGTTTGTACAACCAAGTACAATTTAGAGGATTAACATATTGCATCCATAACAGCTTTTATGTAACAGCTTCATATGGTAGGACTACCAAAAAATGTAATTTCATAGTTGAATGGTTTGATAGTACTCTCATATGTAACAACGAATTATAAAATAATAGGAACTAGGAAGTACCTTGTAGTTTATTCGATGTTGCATCCATAACTCCTTTAACCCGGGGCAATCAGAAAGCTCAACGTTGCAAGGTTGTACAGGAGGCAACTTCTTTTTTTTTGAAAATACTGACAGCGGCTGTCAGTTGTACAGGAGGCAACTCATCACCCAATACTTGTAATTGATGACAGGATGATATATCCATTGTTCTGAGTGAAGAAAGGTTGGTCAACCCCGATGCTTGCAATTTGTGACAGAGTGATATATCCAATGTTCTGAGTGAAGAAGGTCCCATAAACGAGCGCAGGTTCTCACATTCATAAATGGTAAGTTTGACCAAGGATTTCAGCTTTTGTATTCCAGGAATAGATACTAGCTGATGGCACATATAAATTTCTAACTCTTCAAGTTCTAATGGCAGCCACTCTTCTTTTAAGGTTTGCAAACTATCACAGTACATAATTTTCAAATACTTTAGTTTGCATAGGCAGCCAATCCACTCTGGAAATGTTATGTCACGGTATCCTTGTATTGTTAGCTTTCTAAGATTAGAGTGAGGCTGGAGACTAAGCATCTCCGAAAAACAACTTTGATTCTCTGGAAGTACGTTGTGTCCACTTTCGATCTGCAATTCAAGTACACTGTCATCTATGCAACAATATGCCTTCATACCCCAGGATATTATCAATTGCTCCAAGTTATGCATACTCACAATGTTAGCACATTGGACATCCGTTAAATTGGTAATTTGCTCAAATACCCATACACAAAGAGTTCCTCCCAGATCAGGAAAATCCTTTAACCATCCTATTGTCTCACAATCGAGCGTCACCTTTAGTGGTTGAATTCCTACAAATTTGCTCAAGCTAGGTGGTAAATAAGTCACACCAGTATCCCTGATTTCTAGAGTTTGAAGATTTGTAAGGATGCCCAGGTCACTAGGAAGCGCTTCTAGTGCCCAACATTCAATAAGGCAGAGTTTTCTCAAGGCCTTTAATTGACAAAGGGACTCAGGCAACACCTGGAGGTAATGACATTTCTTAATTATTAGCTTTTCCAGGCTAATTAGATTTTCTATTTTTCTTGGCAATTCTTTGAGATCGCTTTGATTAAGAGTTAGCTTTTGCAAGCTGTATAGGGAGCATATGCATTCAGGTAGCGTTTCAAGTGACATCTCACTAAGTGAAAGAAAACGGAGATGTTTTAAATGACCAATGGAGGAAAGGGATTCTGATTTTGGACATGAAAGATCTAGAGCTCTTAATTTTGGTGCCATTGAAAGTTCAAAGGTACTAAAAAAATTGTTTGAGAATAGCTTGAAATGAGTGTGCGTAGAGAAGTGAACTTGTCAGAGGGAATAGGATATAGAACTATATCATTGGGAAAAATTGGTATATACAAATGGTATAGTACATTATGAAAAATTGGGAGCTTACCAACCTCAATTGAATAACAACAATTTTCAGAATTAAGTTGTGCTAAATCATGAACTATATCATGCAACTTGAACGCATGTGACCCATCAAAACGAATTTTAGGTTCAAAGAAAGACCTCTCGCACAACTGTTGTACATAATCAAAACCAATCTTTTCTGATTTCTTGTTTTCCTTAGACTCAATAAAACCTTGGGAAATCCATAATTCCACCATATATTCTACATCGTAGAGGTAATCTTTAGGAAACATAGAACAATATAGAAAACAAGGCTTTAGGTGTGTGGGAAGGCGTGTATAGCTTATTTGAAGAGATAGAAATATCTTATTGCTAACTCTATCAGACTCCCATAGCTCACTCTCTAAAATTTCTCTCCAACTCTCTTCTTCCGCCTCATGCCTCAAAATGCTAGCAATTGACTTCACAGCCAAAGGCAACTTTCCACACTTGTTCATGATTTGTTTCCCAATTTCTACTAACTCTGGGTTCTTATTCTGTTTTACTTCACCAAATGCATAATGTTCGAATAATAGCCAACACTGTTTGGCTGACAAATAACCAAGGTTGAATGTTGGCTCTGTTTGTATGATTCGTGCGACATGATCGTTTCTTGTAGTAACTAGGATCTTTGCAAATGCTGCTGACATAAAAGGAGCCTTAAATATATCCCAAAGATTATTGTTGTCATTCCATACATCATCAACAACCAAAAGTACCCTTTTCCCACTTATCTCCCTCTGAATTTTGTCTTGCAAAACACTCAAATTTGTTAGACCAAAGTCATTTCCTGTAATACACTCCACTAATTCTTTGGTGAGCCTTTCAACATTGAAATCCTCGGATACACATATCCACCCAAATTTGTCAAACCTTTGTTTGATTCTTTGATCATTATAGGCAAGTTGTGCAAGGGTTGTTTTACCAATACCCCCCATACCAACAATTGTCACCACCGAAACACCATCACTTTTAGTGGACAACAATTCAATCAATTTCTCCTTTTCACTCTCTCGACCAAAGATATTTGACTCAACTACGAAGTGGCTAGTTGGAGCTATTTGCAATTCGTTGTTGCAACGCCTAGGCCCATCTTCCTCTGAGAGTTGAAGTGCTATCCGATCCTTGGTAATCTCATCAAATCTACTTGTTATTTGCAGAATTTGATCGAGCATGCCACTTGGAACCTGGAAATTATATGTTAATGTACGCATATAATACTAGTTATATAGTAACATGTCTTTGCACAAGGAAATAAAATAATTGATTACCTGAATTAGCTTCTTTTTAGGACAGTCATCACTTGCCTCAATTTGTACCTGTAAGAGTTTGACTGACAGGTCTTTGATCTCCCTCTTCTCATGAACACAAAACCTATCACATTTACCCTTTGCACAAGGAAATTTGAATAAATTAGTTACCTGAATTATCATTTTTTTTTATGAGAATCAGGGGGAGAAGCATCTCTTACCTCAACTTGGGCCCGTAAGACTTCATAGTGGAACTCACCAAGTACATCCTCTGCACCATACGCAACATCCCTGAGCTCTTCCAACCAGAGCTTGACTGCTGAGTCTGTGACCTCCCTCTGTTCTGCATCATACAGTGTTTTCTTGATCCTCTTCAGCATCCTCATCAATCTCTCCAATTCAGCATTGATTTGGTGGTTTTGATCTACTGGAGGATTGGAGGAAGAAGACGGAGCTAGTGCAGACGCGGCGACAGCAGGCACCAATTTGGCGCCCAAAGAAAGAATGTTGGAAATCGCTCCACGGAGATCCATGGATATAAAATTGCAAAACTCTCGTCTTGTGTTTGGATTGATATGAAACGATATGAAATCAATCTGAAAGTGTGAAGTCTCTTCTCTTCTGTTGGGTTGATGCAAAAAAGAGAAGCTATGTAGAAAAACTAATTATTGGGAGAGTGAGTGGGAGACTCAGAGACGACTGGGAGTCAAGTCATTTCTTGACACGCCAAAAAAAATTCGTACTATCATACAGTGCGTGGGCCAAAGATTGATTCCTTTAAACACTTGAGAACAAATACCACTTGATTTGATGAATATATATATACATATATGTATTTATGTACGCATATATGTATATATGAACACTTTTTTTTTATTATTATGTTTTGCTGAAATTAGAAAATTAAAAGAAAATGTAAGATCAAACTGTATAATTGCATAAGTAGTATGCAGTGATCTTCTGTTCTTATATTTAAATCCGTATTTTAAAATACTAATAGAGATGCAATAATACGTAGTTTTTGAGTTTCTAAAATTGCTTGAAAATTGTATCGAATAAATCATATTGAATTGAAATCATTACATTTTTATATATTTTTTACAACCCAGGTCATCGTCTTCAGCCTTTTATTTTTATTTTTACTTTTCAGTAAGAAAGGTGTCGAATAAAATGGATAGGAGTAGGACTACAAACGAATCGAACTGAATCAAACATACTCTAATTTAAATTTGGTTTGAATTAATTTCGAACTAAGTTTGGTTTGAATTAATTTTCAATATTTTATGAACTTTTTTACGATAAAGAATGGTGATCGTAGTCACCGAGAGTGAAAGGTAAAAGTCATCTAGCTAGGATTTCAGAACAGAGAGCAAGGGTTACGACTTACAAGTTATGACTTATGGCTGGGTGGCCTAATGTTTAAACTTTAAAATAATTAGCGAATATAAGTCATCAGCGGAAATTAACAGTTCACGTTACTTTGAGATTCAAACTAGAATAGGTCATGAACCTATTTTGAACAAAGCATGTCCAGTTTGAGTTTGGTTTGAATTAAATTCGAACTATTTCAAATCGAATTTTTTTACAATCTTTTCTAATCAAACTCAAATAAAATTACGAACTACAAATTTTTTGTGCAGTCCTGGATAGGAGTCGTGAAGAATTTTTTTCTGTCTGTTTTTAAACTTTTAACTGTTAATTTTCAAGATATGTAATTCTCTATTTCATTTTAATTCAGTAAAAACATTTTATTTAAATAATAATATAGTGTAAAATTTTGCATATCATTCCAAAAGACATGTCACATGGGCAACGTAAAAATCTTCTGACGCATCAAAGAAATTTCGTACCCTCATACAGTGTGCGGGCCCAAGATTGATTCCAATATAGTGTGAAGGAATGGCATAAAGAAAATACATTGCATCCTAGCTAATAGTTTGTGAGCCTAACTAATAATAGTAATAAAAACTCTGTTTCTGTTTAGTACTTGGTAGGGGTGTTCATTGTGTCCGGTTTAATTGGTTTTGGACCAAATCAAAATAGATCAGCTCAAAAGGTTTGGTTTTTTTTATTTAATGGTTCTGTTCAGTTCGGTTATGTTCGGTTCGGTTCAAAATTTTTCAAAACCAAATAACCAAACTGACCGAACTTTTATATATTATGAATTTGGTCCAGAGACCGCTCCGGTTTATTTCTTCATCAATTGGTTTAAATACTTCGGTTAATTTCTTCATATCCTAGTTTATTTCTTAATACTCTGATTTATTTCTTAATATACTTTGATTTATTACAAAACAATTGCTTTAAATAAAAAAATTAATATATTTTAGTTTGAATCAAACAAACCGAACCAACCGAAATAAAACTTTGGGTCGGTTTGATTCGGTTGCAATGCTAAATTGATTGGGTTTGATTTTAGTTTTGAAACTGAATTATAACTTTAGTTTGCCTAATTTAGTTCTGTTTCAACCGAACTGAATCAATGAACACCCGTAGTACTTGGGAAGGAATTTAGCTTGTACCTTATGTTTATTCTGAACTTGAAGAGATTTGATCATGCTTTTGTAAAACTTTGTAATTTCTGTGAGTGTTGGTATTGGAAGTGGTGATCAGAGAGAGCACGTTATTTATAAAAAAAAATGATATCTGCTTCTCTCACAGCTCAATTATCAAAACAAAACGAAAAGTAGAAAATTATGTCAGACGTTTCAGATTGGCTGAATTATTTCTAATTGATGAATATTACAAAATATAATATTTTTGAAATACACTACATAAAATAAATCTTTATATATAGACACATATAAATATCTTTTCAATCCAAAGGAGTTCATAATTTTAACTTTATAATGTTTTAGGCACAACAAACACAATTTTTTTTTTTAAAATAAGAAGAGACGCTTAATTGGTGAGGTATATCGTTGAGGGGAGTTCAAAAAATTTAATGCGTTGGGATTCCTTTATAATGGATATATTCCCAATATATTCTAAGTTAGAAACTTTCCAAAAAATATTAATAAGCTTCATAAAAAAATTCGCATTTAGTTAAAAGAGAGATATGCGGGCATTTAGTAGAGCAATTGATTTTTCAAAGAAAAAAGACATTAATTTAGTGTGCATTTAAATAAAAAAGAGATTAATTTTTCATATAAGAGTTGCATTTAATTCCGGTAAAAGATGAAGGAAAAAAGAAGTGTGAGGATTAAATTAATAAGAGACTATTATATTTTTCGACATATAATTGTTATTTTTATATAGATTACTTTATTAATTTAATTTTAATTAATTAAAAATTTAATTTAGGTAATAGTATACTGTAAAAGTTGTGTATCATTCTAAAAGACATGTGCGATGCCGACATAATATCATGCATGGGCCAAGAATGACATGATATCATGCATGAGTCAAGAATGACTAATGTTAATGATATCTTTATATTCTTTTAAAAAAGTGAAGTGACATAGAGATCACTTTATTACTTGTTAATGGAATAGGTGGTCATAGAGATCACTTTATTTAAAAAAAGTATATATATATTGCGGAAATAAATTTGGAATTCTGAGCCCAATTTTTATGCACAATTTTCAATGAAGATTAACAGTTGGAATCGGAATAACATGTTTTTGTTATTTCAAAGGATTAACAACATATTTATTTGTTAATGATCTCTTTATACTTTCGAAAAAATAAAATGACATAGAGATCACTTTATTACTTGATAATAGAAACGGTGATGATGGAGATCACTTTATTTCACATTATTGGAGAAATAAATCAGTTTCTTCTTTTTAAATTTCTAAATAAAGAACTTTCTTTTGTTGTTGCATTAATGCTTGAGTGTGAATCATACATAAAATAGAAACGTAATTACATCTGCATGGGGTACCACGCGTTCATTAACATGAAAATTCAGGACAATTTCATGACGAAATATATATCAGTTATCTTTTATTTAGTTCATATTCGCATTAATTTTAATTAAGAACTATGACAATCGACATTATAATTTGTCTAACATAAAAAATTCAAATTCTTAGTCATTTTTTTTTTGTCTAAATATACCAATGATCAAGTTTTTTGCAAAATTAAAAATATTGGACTGCATATAAAAATAAATAAAGCTAAGTTTTTATATTTTTAATTACGTGCTTGATGAGAAATTTATTTCTAGAAGCATAGATTTTGGTACTAATTAGAATATAGATGAACTCCTTGTGCAGTTGTGCTGCGGAAGAGGCTATAGTTCATTAGTACTACATAAAGCCATTGTATTATATTGATACATTTGAAGGCCCAAAGTAATGGGCTTCAGTTGCCTAAATCAATTGTATTGTGGAGGCATCATGTATCCATGTTTGAAATTCATTATCTGTGGGTGACAGAGAGAACTCACTATTTAAGTAATTTTTGTAAACCATAATTGAAAAAAAACCATAAGTTAAGGAGCCAACATGGTTTTTTTTTTTCACAAAAATCATAAATATTGAATAAGCTATTCGGTATGTGCCATGCCAAAAAATTTCTTCAGTAAATAATGTCACATAAGAAAGTTAAACTCGATGGTACCAAATAGGCTATTTGGTATTTATTGGATTTAAATGGGATGTACCGAATAGCTTAATCAGCTATTGTTAAAAGAAAAAAAACCATCATGTTAGTTCTCTAATTTAAGGTCTTTTAAAATTAGCGACCTCTGACAAAATTCACTCTTGAGTCTTGATACCAAAAATCAAAGAATACAGTGTGTTTAAAACATTAAATACAATTCAGTAGTTAATTCAAATTGAAACTATCCTTGCATCTATGGTGCACTATTTTAAAGAAAATCCATATATTAAAGATAAACTTAAAATTTGTTATCAATCCACCAAACACAACACAATTGTAGCGGAAAGAAATATGTATCTATGACAAATCAATTAAATATTTCAAGTAAAGCCTCATCTTAGCTGCGTTCATCCTTGTTATCAGGACAAATCAATTAATTAATTTGTCAATTAATTATTTACAAATTTCTTCTCAGCTGACGAAAAGACGAAACGACCCGTGCAACACCAACAATCCGTGGGCTTTCTTTGGGCCCTCAAGGTATCACTTTTGAATCCTCTTTTTTTTTGCGCGATTGATGGTTCATATTTAAATAATCATGGCGGACAATCTAAAAAATAGATGATGTGTTAAATGTGTTTCTTGAAGAAACGACACACCACCTTCATAATTGATGATTATTTATTATTTCAAAGCCTATGTATCAATTTGTACTTGTTTCTAGCTCTTTTTGTGTTTTCATGTGTTTAGATTCTAGAACTAGATGTTAATACCACGGGTTGATTTTCTTGTACTGCTTTAAGCCCATATATATATTTTCAAAAGAAAGCCCATGGGCTTCATATAGTATCATGGGTGTTACCAGCATGCATCTTTTCCAGCTTAGCTTGTTCCCGCATACAGTCAGGTTATTGCAAATTGTTCAAACTATTCTTGGATCTAAGGAGCACTATTTTAAAGAACATCCATATATGAAAGATAAACTGGAAATTGGTTATGAATCTGCCAAAAGCAACACAAGAGTAATGCGAGAAAAAAAAAATATGTATCCATCACAAAGTCGGTTAATTCTTTGAACTGAAGCCTCAACATAGCCGCAGTTGTAGCAGTTGCCAGCCAGAAATTTACAGAGATTTGCCAAAATCAGATAACATGTACAAAACTACAAAATCCACATAGATGGACAAAAACAAACCTCATATATCATTTAAAGGAATTCTAACACAATCAATACCATAGTTGATATTTATTTTCTTTCTCATATTTTTGTGTCCATTGTTGCATTGAATCAGTAAGTGAGAGACTACACAAGAGTAAAATTCCCATTCCACTTTTCAACTGCTAGTAACAAAGAGAGTTTTCACTTTTCAACTGCTAGTAACAATGGGAGTTTTCACTTTTCAACTGCTAGTAACAGAGCACGAACAGAGCAGAACAACTAACTCCTGTCAAGAGATAAAGAAAAGTACTCTTTACACAGACATACTTTTTCTATAAAGAGAGCATTAATGAAGAAGAAAAATATACTGGAAATCCATCGTATGCCAAGCAAGTAAACATGGAAAGGCCAATCTGTCTGGTCTTTTTTCAGTACCATTATTACATTCTGAGAAAGAGAAGACAGAGAAAAAGAGAAAGAGAAGGAGGCAGATAAAAGAAAGAGAAGGACAAAAAAGAAGAAAGCCAATTTATGTGTGCAAGAGGATTTCAATTCAATGGACAAGAAATCGCGGAATTGACACCAAAAGCAAAGGAATATTATTATATTAAGCAACAGGAAATTTGGAGAAATCTGGTTCAGGAACAGAAACATAGTATTAATTTCTCATGACCCGTAATTCTGATTTCTGAAAGATCAATCCCTTTATTTCCAACTGCAAAAAATAGAAATTTATTCTGTTATTGAAATGTACTTCTAACACCAATCAGCATTATAATATAAAACTTTTGAGGGCCCATCTTTGTGAATTTCAATTTCTATGTTTTGAAGCAATAAAGTATGAACAACAAATGATGTAATGAACCAACCTGATTCGACTGTCAACACAATAAAATAAAAGCTGCTTTCTGAAATAAAAAGAAAAGAAAAGGGAATTTATTGGTCTACGGTCCACTAGGGCAAGGCAGTCCAAGACTCGAAGCTCTTCAGATCCGGCAAGTCGGCTTTCTATAGTAGCACATAACTTGCCTACATTTACCAGCATACAACCATCAATTAAATATAATATGACAAACTTTATATCAAGAAAAATGGAATTCTCAATTGTTACTTAATATTTTATGATGGTATTACCTTTGCTTCCAAGAGGAAATGGTGAATCAGTTCTCCTGTAGGTAAACGTGGGGCCTCCAGCTTTGTAAGTTCACACAGAGCCTAACAGAGCAACTTGAATCTAATCGATCTTTGAAAATGGTACATCCAGCTCAAACAAGTACCATGAATTAAAGGATACAAAGAAAAAAACATTCAAGACGACAGTTCACATGAAATTGAGTCAGGAATGAATCTCACTTCTACGGTTATCTTAGTGACCCTGACTCATGAACACAAAACTATCGCATATACCCATAAGTTACCTAAATTAACTTCATTTTACCAGAATATGGTGGAGAAGCATATCTTGCCTTAACTTGTGCCTGTAAGACTTCATAGTGGTACTCATTCAATACATCCTCTGTATTGCACGCAACTGTCTGGAGCTCCTTCAACCAGTGCTACTACTTCAACATAGATGGTCAGTCAAGCACTGGTTCAAGGAGCTCAAGAGAGTTGCGTGAAATATGATTCGATGTGTGATCTTTCTCTGCTTCAGCATCTTCATCAATTTCTTCAATTCAGCCTCAATTAGGCGCCCAAAGAGAAAAGATTGTTAAATCAGTCCGCCTAGGATATGAAAAGTTGAAAACAATCTATAATTGGAAAGTCTCTTATCTTGTGTTGCTGTTGGGTTGATATGAAATGATGCAAAGAGAGAAGGTAGAAAAACTAATTATTGGGGGAATGGGAGACTCGCAGAAGACTCTGAATCAACTCAAAGAAGACTTTGGGTCTCATTTGTATATTTTTTTTAAATGGACAAGTGTCCGTCTTCATGTTTTTATTTTTTTAATTAATGGTGCCTTGACAGCGATTATTTGGGGAAAATTAGACGCAATACTAGGAGGGTAAAATTTTCATTTATCTTATATAATTATCCTTAGTGCTAATTTATTTAAAGATTTATTTCTTCAGTGGCCACGCTTACACACCAACGAAATTTTGATCGGATCAGAATTTGTATAATTTTAAAAATTATTATTAATAAATATAGAAAAAAATGTGTGGAGTATCTTTAAATTTTGATGTACTAGAAGGACCGGATCCATATTTTGGTTGGTGTTAAAGCGTGACCGCTGAAAAAAAAAATTTGGATCGATGGAAATTTTAGAAATATGAAGTTTTGGATAGGATTACAAAATTTTTGATGTAGTAGTACTAAGAATTATTGAACACTTACTTTTAATTACTGAGTATAATCTTGTAAAACCTGTAATACCTCATAATATTGGTGATGAAAATGCGGGATGGGAAGTTGAAAACCAGCTTGGCATTTTACTATAAATTAAATTTTCATAGCACATCTTACCAATAGAAAATCAATTTATATATAATACAATAGTGGTGTATAATTGCTTATTAGTTCCCTTTTATCTTTTGTTTTTTATAGTGTGATCAATTGGACCAAGCCTTAAAAGGTTTAAAATTTAAAAACTTTTTTTTTAAAAAAAAAAACTTTCTTTTCAGCCCTTTTGGGATTTTTTAATATTTTTAAAAAATTTTTTTTTAAAAAATTTTTATATATATTTATATTAAAATATAAAAAAAAAAAAAATTTTTTATATTTATTATATTATTTAATTAATAAATATAATTTTTTTATTTTTTTAATGAAATAGTTATATAAAATTTATTTAATAAAAAAAGAAATAAAAATAAATAAATTTTTTTAAAAAAAAAAGGGGAGGGGAAAAAAAAAATTTTATTTAAAAAAAAAAGAGGGGAGAAACAAAAAAAAAAAAAAAAAAAAAAAAAAAAAAAAATAAAAAAAAAAAAAAAAAAAAAAAAATTTAAAAAAAAAATTGTTTTTTTAAAATATAAAATATATAAAAAATAAAAAAATTTTATATAATTAACCCCTTTTTCATTCCTTTCCCTACTTTATAAAAAAAAAAAAAAAAAAAATTAATTTCTTTTTTGGGGTGGGCTTTTTTTTTTAAATAAACTAAAAAAAAAAAAAAAGGGTTTTCGGTTGGTTTTGGGAGAAAAAGGAACCCCCCCCCCTTTTTTTTTTTTAACTTCCTTTCTTTTATAAATAAATTATAAAAAAAAAAATAAAACCCAATTTCCTCCCCCTTCCTTCATCCTCCCTTTTTCCTTTTTTCTTTTTCCTTTCTTTTTTTATAAATAATAAAAATTAAAAAAAAAAAAAAAAAAAAAAAAAAAAAAAAAAAAAAAAAAAAAAAAATTATTATGTTTTTCTGGGCTTGTATTCAGATGGATTATAATAAATATCTCTCTTTTTTATATACTTGTAGGTTCTCCAAACTGGACTCGAGTCATAAGATGCGGCGCAGTCAAAATTATGAATTGAACTCATCAAGGTTATCATAAAAGTTTGAATGATAAAAACTTTGGGTTGGGAGGAATTTTGTATTCCTTGGATTGACTTCAAGTGTCGAGGGGCCTTCTTTGGATCAACAGCAGGTGAGAGTAGAAGGAGAAGATGAAGCTTTCACTCTAGCAGCAAAAAACTGTCGCACATATCCCCGTGCTTGATGACCTTGCTAGTCCTAAACCTAGACACGAATTTACCCAAGTGCTTGCTGGCTCTCACATCGGCTGGCCCTTCTGCATAAGTCTGTAAAGGTCCTAAAGGACGTGAGAAGTTCCATAGGACGAGTGCGGTTTTGCATTCCAAATTGAATTGTAACTCCATAGATTTGAGAGGATGGGTTTGGGTCTTGTAGGAATCGGGCATTCAACTGTGGTGTGGTAATACTTTGACTTCAGTGAATTGGTTTATTGAGGCTGACACCTCTCTATCTCAACAATACTGACGGATGGTCCCCTCTTAGGTTTTTCTAAACAGGCTCGGTTCGCTAAAAGTAAAAACCCCCTAGAAACTCCCTCACGGCTCACTAAAACCAGGTCTAACCAACTGAAGGAAGTTGGGGTTGCAGAGATAAAAAATAGAACTGTGGTAGAATGGGCTAGAAGCATGATAAAATCAAAAGGTTTGCCGAATTTGTTCTGAGCTACATAAACCATAATAGCTACGAAAAGGTCCCAAACTCTATTTTTTTAGAAGTAAATGCAGCAAGTATAATAATTTGGGGCTTTTTCACCAATTATCCTCTCTTCCTTCTTCGCGAGTCATCCATGCGCTCAAGTACTCAGACCCAGATGAGCGATTAAGGAAGACCTTTTAATAATACCCGATCTAGGTTATGAATCTTCATATTTGATCCCTAAAATTTGAAGGTTTCGTTCCACCCCTGCATATACTCATAATTTATTAAAATAATTAATTTAAATTATCAAACATATCAAATAAAATTATTATTACTTAGTTTCCTTGTTAATTAAAAAGATTCATGAAATTGCCATTTAAAAAATTGTTCAGATAAGACAAAGCAAAGTATATATAACATATATATGCAGAAAAATAATAAAAATGACTGATTAATCGACCATTTAAATATATAACAGATGATTAATAGGCCATTCAAACATTAATTAAGCTTGGGGTAGATACAAAGCAAGATTGTAATTACTTTTTAAGATCTAACAATTTGATTTCTTGGAGTAATGTGCGGCACTTTCTTTGGGCCCTCATCAAGGCACCACCTTCAATCTTCATTTTTTGCGTAATTGATGGCACAAATTTAAATAATCATGGAAAGAAAAGAAAAATACAGTTTATGTGCGTGCTAGTTGCTATCATAGGTGATGTACATAATTAATGAAATTGAAAGTGTAAAATATTTCAAGGAATTTATATTGGTACGCTTGAAGGCATTTATATAGTGAAGATATAGCCTTTGACTCGAGTAGTGACTACTATCTCAAGTCCATATTATATTGGTACGCTTCAAGGCTCAAAGTAACAAGGCCAGGCCCAAAGAAATAACGCTTGAAGGCCCAAAATAACCTGACTTGAAACCCATGATATCATCATATTGGTAAGCGATTCTCCAGCATAGCTCGTTGGCCAGGTGGATTTCTAATTAAAAAGAAAAATTCAAATTCAAACTATTCTTGAATCTATGGTGCACCATTCTAATAGCATCCATATATGAAAAACTATATGTATCTATTACAAATCAATTAATTATTTCAAGTAAAAACCTCAACAGAGCTGCATTCTTCCTTGTCATCAAGACCCAGTTGTACCAGTTACTGTACAGGGCGTGGATAGTTGCCAACCTGAAATTGATTGAGATATTCCAAAAATCAGATAAGATGTACAAAATTCACATAGACCAACTCAAAAAAAAAAAAAAATCTGATATACCATTTCAAAAATTCTTAATCTTTACACAGACATCCTTTTGCCATATTTCAGTACACTGGAATTCCCTCGTATGCTAAGCATGAAAAATAAGGCCTGTCTGCCTGGCATATTTCAGTACCGATTTTTTATGTGTGCAGGAGGAAGAGCGAGTTCTCTTTATGTATGCAGGAGGACTTCAATTCAATTCACATAGAACCCAGCAGGGGAGATACAGGCAAATAGTTCTCTTCAAAAGAAACAAAATAGAGAAAGAGGGACCTATAAATTGACATCAAAAACAAAGGAATTAAGCAACAGGAAAGATTTCGATATACTGGTACAATAAAAAGGAGAAATCTGGTTTAGGAACAGAATCATAGTATTAATTTTTCATGAGTACCACTAATTCAGATTTCTGAAAGCTTAATTCCATTAATTCTAATTGCAACAATTAAAAATTTATTCCTTTATTTAAATATATTACCAACACAATCATAATTGATATAATTTAATTTTTTTTTCCTTTTTTTTTGTGAATTTCAGTATCTATGTTTTGAAGGAATAATTATTCCCTAGTATCTTGCATGAACAACACACATGATGTACTGAATCAATCTGTAAGGACTGTCAACAAAATAAAAGCTTCCTTTTGAAAAAATAAATAAAAGAAAACGGAATTCATTATTCATACAGTCCATCAGGGCAGCGCTTTCCATACTCTTCAGATATGACAAAAAATCTTTCTATAGAAGCTCTACCAGTAGCACATAACTTGCCTACATTTACCGGAATACAACCAATCATTAAAAACAACATGACAAGTTTAATTATATCAAAAGAATGGAATTTTCAATTTTTGCACACATTTTATTACCCTTGCTTCCTAGAGAAAACGGTGAATCAGTTCACACTAGTCCAAACCAATTATGATGAATGAAGGATGCAAGGAAACAAACACGCAAGAGGCCAATTCTGGTAACAACATCCACCCAATGATTTGTCGTTACTCAGAATTGTCTGTACATCAACATAGTAATATAACTAAATCTGTAAAATCAACTATGCTCCAAAGTGGATATAAAAAGATGATCAAACATTATGCATTCACATAATTATTTGCAAATTTAACCTTTTACCAAAAGACCTGCCACAACAGCAGCTCATAAATTTAATTATTTCCAAATTTCCTCACAGCAGATGAAAAGATGAAACTACCTCTGGAAGACCGACAGATAAACCCGACCGTTGCAGAGCGAATTCGAGTCTGAAAGAGTAGTTACTGAGGATCAGGCGGCATCCATAGGGCAAGTGGGTGGCAGAGATCCGCGACCCTTGAAAGGGCATGTGCATCTGGTTCAGAATGTTCGCCACGAGCATCTGGCAGCGCGACGGATCAGGGGCGACAGGGCCAAGCTCAACTTGCCTGACCTGCCTCCGACCGAAATTTGTTAACCCGCATCACCTAACGGGTTGTGGGATGTTGCTCTGATGGATAGCGTGGTGAGTTTGCATGGTGGATTCGTATCGGAGCTTCGAGGTTGAGATCACGAGTTTGGGAGAGTTTCTCATATCAGGACCGCCCTGGATCTTGAGATTCCAGTTTAATTTTATAGCTCATCTTCCGCAGCTAGTCCTGAAAAAATTTGGAATATATTACTTATTAATAGAGGGCTTCTATATATTTCTCTAGTTAAATATCAGAAAAAAATAATTAATTGTCTCATTACTAATAAGACATACATGCATTCTTTGGTTCACAACTTAGCTTATTTGAATGTAAGGTATGCAGCACTTTCTAAGTTGTCAAGTTGCAACTTGTAAGCAACTTATTTTCACATTTTGTCACCATATCATAAAAATTTAATATATCCTAGGTGTATGCACTGTCGTTTGTACAACCCAGTACAATTTAGAGGATAAACATATTGCATCCATAACAGCTTTTATGTAACAGTTTCCTATGGCAAGACTACCAAAAAATGTAATTTCATAGTTGAATGGTTTGATGGCACTCTCATATGTAACAACAAAATAATAAAATAATAGGAACCTAGGATGTACCTTGTAGTTTATTCCATGTTGCAAGCACCACTCCTTTAAATTTGGGCATCCAAAAACCTCAACGTTGCAAGGTTGTACAGGAGGCAACTCATCACTCAATACTTGTAATTCATAACAGTATGAAATCTGCAATCTTCTTAGTGAAGAAAGGTTTGTCAACCCCAACAATGAGCTCCCATGTGAACCCTCCCCTGTACGCATTGTCAATTCAAGAGAAGGTCTCATAAACGAGCACAGGTTCTTACATGCAACAATGGAAAGTTTGACCAAGGATTTCAACTTTTGTATTCCAGGAATAGATACTAGCTGATAGCAGCTATAAATTTCCAACTCTTCAAGTTCTAATGACAGCGACTCTGCTTTTAAGAATTTCAAACTATGACAGAAACCAATGTCCAAATACTTTAGTTTGCATAAGCTGCCAATCCACTCTGGAAATATTATGTCATCGTATCCAATTATTGTTAGCTTTCTAAGATTAGGGTGAGGCTGGAGACTATGCATCACCGAAAAACAACTTTGATCTTCAAAAAGTATGTTATATCCACTTTTGATGAGCAACTCAAATACACTTCCATTTATGCCATAAGAATCAGCCCCATCAATTAAATTGGGAATATTGTGCCAAGCTAGTATCAATTGCTCCAAGTTATCCATACTCACAAGGTTAGCACATTGGACATCCATTAAATTGGGAATATTGTTCAATCCATGTAGACAAAGAGTTCCTCCCAGATCAGGAAAATCCTTAAACCATCCTATTGTATTGCATGCAAGATCCACTTTTAGTGCTTGAATTCCTACAAATTTGCTCAAGCTAGGTGATAAATAACTCACACCAGTATCGTTGATTTCCAGAGTTTGAAGATTTTTAAGGTTCCCCAGGTCACTAGGAATCGCTTCTAGTAGCTTGCAATGAATAAGGCAGAGTTTCCTCAAGGCCTTGAGGTGACAAAGGGACTCAGGCAATATCGCAAGGTCACTACAACTATCAATTATCAGCTCTTCTAGGCTAATTAGATTTTCTATTTTTCTTGGCAACTCTTTGAGCTTATAATTACGCTCAAGAGTTAGCTTTTGCAAACTGTAAAGGGAGCATATGCATTCAGGTAGCGTTTCAAATAACGTATAACTAAGTTCTAGAAAACGGAGATGTTTCAAATGACCAATGGAGGAAAGAGATTCTGATATTGGATGTGAAAGATCTAGAGCTCTTAATTTTGGTGCCATGGAAAGGTCAAAAGTACTGAAAAAGTTTTTCACAAAATAACCTATAATGAGTGTGCGTAGAGCAGTGAACTTGTCCAAGGGAATAGGATCTCTTAGGTCCACATAATTAGCTATGTACAAATGGTACAGTATATTAGGAAATATTGGGAGCTTCATAACCTCAATTGAATGACAACAATTTTCAGAATTAAGTCGAGTTAAATCATGAACTATATCATGCAACTTGAACACATGTGACCCAACAAATTCAAAGAAGGACCTCTCACACAACTGTTGTGCATAATCAAAACCAATCTTTTCTGCTTTCTTGTTTTCTTTCGACTCAATAAAACCCTGGGACATCCATAATTTCACCATATATTTTATATCGTAGTGGTAATCTTTAGAAAACATGGAACAATATAGAAAACAAGGCTTTAGGTGTGAGGGAAAGCGTGCATAGCTTATTTGAAGTGATGGAAATATCTTATTGCTAACTGTATCAGACTCCCATAGCTCATTCTCTAAAATATCTCGCCAACTCTCTTCTTCCGTCTCAACCCTTAAGAGGCTAGCAATCGACTTCACAGCTAGGAGTAACAACCCACACTTTTTCATGATTTGCTTTCCAATTTCAACCAACTTTGGGTCCTTGTTCTGTTTTACTCCACCAAATGCATAATGTTCAAATAATAGCCAACACTGTTCGGCTGACAAATAGCCAAGGTTTAATGTTGTCTCTGTTTGCATTATTTGCCCAACATGATCATTCCTTGTAGTAACTAGGATTTTTACAAATGCTGCGGACATAAAAGGAGCCTTTAATAAATCTCAAAAATTATCGTTCTCATTCCATACATCATCAAGAACCAAAAGTATCCTTTTCCCACTTATCTCCCTCTGAATTTTGTCTTGCAAAACACACAAATTTGTTAGACCATAGTCATTTTCTGTAATACACTCCACGAATTCTTTGGTGAGCCTTTCAACATTGAAATCCTCGGATACACATATCCACCCAAATTTATCAAACCTTTGTTTGATTCTTTGATCTTTATAGGCAAGTTGTGCAAGGGTTGTTTTACCAATGCCTCCCATACCAACAATTGTCACTACCGAAACGCCATCACTTTCAGTGGACAAGAATTCAATCAATTTCTCCTTTTCACTCTCTCGACCAAAGATATTCGACTCAACTACAAAGTGGCTAGTTGGAGTTATTTGCAATTCATTGTGCCAACGCCTGGGTCCATCTCCCTCTGACAATTGAAGTGCTACCCGATCATTTGCAATCTCATCAAATATGCTTCTTATTTGCTGAATTTGATTGAGCATGCCATGTGGAACCTGGAGAGTTATAAATACCTTGAGAGTGTATTACCTACTATAATGTTCATGTTCACAAATAATACTAGTTATATATATTGTACATGTCTTTGTTGCTTATTTACAGTTCGAAAAGTGATTTATATGGACTCATCATATTTTATGTGGCACGCCATATGTGTCCAGCTGGAACCTTGCATATGGTACCAGCTCATCAAATAATACTAGTTGTACCTGGACCTGATACTAAGAGGCTTATCATATCTTAGTGACCTTGACTCATCAACTCAAAATCTATCATAGTATCACACATATCTTTTGCACAAGGAAAGTAAATTAGTAACCTGAATTAGCTTTGTTTTACGAGAATCGGGTGGAGAAGCATCTCTTGCCTCAACTTGCGCCCGTAAGACTTCATAGTGGTAGTCACCCAGTACATCCTCTGCATCATATGCGACTCCCTTGAGCTCCTTCAACCAGAGCTTGACTGATGAGTCTGTGATCTCCCTCTGCTCTGCATCATACAGCGTGGCCTTGATCCGCTCCAGCATCCTCATCATTTTCTCTAATTCAACCTTTATTTGGTTGTTTTGATCTACTGCAGGAGATAAGGAAGAAGACGTAGCTTGCGCAGATGCGCTGACAGCTGGCACCAATTTGGCACCCAAAGAGAGAAGGTTGGAAATCGCTCCGCCTAGACCCATCGATCTAAAATTGCGAAGTTCTCTTCTCTTCTCTTTTGTTGATATGAAAGGTTACAAATGCTAGCTAGAAAAACTAATTTTTGTTAATTAATTATTGCAAAGTCTCTCGTTTGGTGTGCATGGAATTAATGGTCTGGTGGGGTGTCGGTGCATGGAGATTGGAGTATTTTGACCATTTGTGTAGGTTTCAATGTTATGGAGCTGTAATCTTTTGTCTCTAGCTATTATCATCCAATGCATTACATTGCTTATAAAATAATATTCTCTCTTTTGAAAAGTCAAAAGGTATGCATGTGACTTTGCGAGGATCGAGACACCTAATAAAGAAGAGTAAAGACAAAGATCAGCTTTTTACTCTACCTCTGCATATTGAAATTATATTTATTTTACTGACAAAATATTTGACAAAATTAATTAATATTGATAAAATAAAATTGCCACATTGTAAAGTTAACCAAAGTTTTTACTTTTAATTTAAAATATTACTAATTATAATATAATCATTTATAAATTTATTTTTATTGTATAGAAAAGGGGAATTCGCATTCTCTGAGATATCTCATATTTTGCATAACTTTTTGGAAAATCTCAACCTTTCAAAGACATTATGTACGAACCTCAAAGCTCGAATAATACTTGCTCCTGTACTAGTCCCCGAATAGGCACCAGAAACATCGGTCACACAAAATATGAGAAATCTCAGAGGATACACTCAGAAAAGGGTCGAGATTTATGTGTGGAAATTTCGTCTTTTAAGATTAAAAATTTGATTTTCTAGGGGTAATGTGCGCTTACCTTGAACCCTCATTTTTGCATGATATATGGTACAGAATAGAATAGTCATGGACTCAAGATGAACAATCTTAAACAGAGACGCTGGCCAGCTTGTCAACAACAAATCATAATGTGTGTCAATTGTGTTTTTGTTGATACGACTTACATGTTTAGCATCAGTTAGAGAAAGATTTATCTTTTGTTATGTTTTGTTTTGTAATATATTTAAATATGTACACTAATAAGGAAGGTAGATCAACAAAATAGGATATTCCCTAGCCGCCATAATCTCTGATATAAGAGGAGGATGTTCTCTCTTTTAAAATGACTCAGATTTTACCAATTAAATAAAACAAGAAAAAGGGGATGCTCTTATATTTTAAAACCACTTCAAAAGTTCAAATTATTATTTAATTTTCTGTTGAAAGTTATGAGGACTCATGATTCAAGGTTAGAAAAAGGGGATACTCTTATATTATTAAAAAATCCTAATTAAAAATTTGAAATCACAAGTTCTGAAAACTATTTTATCTTTGCAAATTCAAAATCTAATGTGTAATTTCTTATTAGTTTAAAGTTTGTTTTAAAGATAATTGTACTATTTTGCAAATTTAAAAAATAAACAGAGTTTGTAAGTAATGTCTGTAATTTTTTTAGTTCTGAAAAAAAAAATTATTTGACATTCTGCTTGGCTCACACCTCATTTATCATTTTTATATATATTACCAAAACAAAACAATAAATTAGAAAAATATGTTAGATGTCTCTGATTTATTAAATTTGATTTCAAGTGATGCTACTATTTTAGGAAGAAAAAAAATCTATCAAAGAAAAGACTGATTTTTTTTTAAAATAACAAAAAATTCTTACATTAAATAAATTTTTAGACACAAATAAATATTTTCTTAACGTTAAAATTCAAAATATTTATCCCCGTGGAAGACAACTTAGCACAAGGAGAGGGGAGCAACTTAGCAGATGAGACGTACGTGCCCTCTTCCAATTGGGGGAAGTCCAAAAGATTTAACTTATTTTATGTATTATTATTGATTTATATGTGCGTTGGGATTCCTTGGTTATAAGGGATACATTGACAATACTGAGAATATATTTTTAGATGAAGATAGAAATTTATGAAAAATTAGACAACTTCATAAAAAAGTTAATAATAAGTGAAAAGTAAGATATGTGGGCATTCAGTGGAGAGATATGAATTTTTGAAGAAGGGTATTAATTTAGCGGGCATGATCAGTAATTCAGTATCCATTTAATTGCGGTATTTGCAAGGAAAAAAATAATAAACTGGGAACACCTTATTTTAACTACTTGATCAAAATTCTTGTATTAAAAAGAAAGTCAGAACTCTTCCTTTTTAAGAAAAAAATTACTCCTCATCTTCATAATTTTTATATTTTATAATATTATTTTCATGTTAATATTTAGTCCTCCAAAATAAATCAGAATTCATTACATAATTTGGAAAGGACTGTAAAAGTAATGCTCTCCGTGTGGGGGTAAAAGAAGCATTCGGAAGAGAGTTTATAAGACAGTTGCTTAGCCCAAAAACAAAATTCGAAATATTATAGTTATTCATAATTCAAGCCATCCTTTCTTTGAATGTATTTCGACCGTTTTTAACTAATGTTCTATATAAATGAATAATCAAATGTGAATTTTAAATATTTATTCGAACAAGAAATATGTAAGTTTATTGTGAATTTTACAACATTTTAGTAATAGCAGCTAAATTTATATTATACAATGATTGAATATGTTTATTAATTCCGGATTAAAAATGAGATTGAAAGTTTAGAAAAAAAAAAAGTAGTTGTTATTAACTGTTAAAATATTTTTTGGCTTAATAAATTTATGTCACAACTTATTCCTATACAATGGGATTAAATTGGCTTTAGTACAGGAATAAAGGAATTAGATTGCCTCCACCCGGTTATAATCTTTTTATTCCTGTTGCAAATAACATACGGGTACGATACTAGTTTTTCATAAAGAAAGCGACCGCAAATGATTTCTTTATGAGTCGATGGTACTGATGTTATTAGCAATTAATAATTAAAATCCAATGTGGAATTCTAACAAGATTTCTCCGAATAAAGGGTGCTTACTTTGGGCCGTCAAGGTACCACATTTAATCCTTATTCTTTTAATGGTCGATGGCACAAAATGGGATAATCATGTTACTGCTTTAAGCCCATATTATATATATTTTCAAATGAAAGACCATGGGCTTCATAAATATCATGGGTTTTACCAGCATAGTTTGTTCGCTCTTACAGTCAGGTGGATTTCTCATTATCCAAATCAAAGAATAAAGGCTGTTTCAATACAATTCAGCTAATTCAAATTCAAACTATTCTTCGATCTATGATGCACTATTCTAATCCATGTGCTAAAAGAGACGCTGAAACAGTCTATCACCTAAGGCTTCAACATAGCTGCATTCATCACTGTAATCAGAACCCAGTTGTACTAGTTGCTGCACAGAGTGCCGATAGTCTGCTAACCTGAAATTGATTGAGATTTGCCACATTTCTGATAAGTTGTACAAAATGCACATAGATGGACCAAAAAAAAAAAAAATGTGATTTAACAATTGAAGCTGATTCATTTAAGATTGATTTTGACAACCAGTGGAATTAAAGGAATTCTTACACAATTAATGGCCTATTTCAGTACCATTTTTCATTCTCAGAAGGAGAAAATTAGATGAAGAAAATTAGATGAGGGAGAGAGAAATGAGAGGGAAAAGCAGAACATTAATTTATATGTGCTGGACATCAATTCAATGCACACAGAACCAGGCAGGAGAGACACAGACAGTGTTAAAAAAAAAAAAAAAAAAGATCAAGTAGATAAAGAGAGACCTAGGGTATTGACACCAAAAACAAAGGAATTAAACAACATGAAATACAAGAAAAAGGAGAAATCTGGTTCATGAATAGAAACATAGTATTATTTTCTCATGACCTAACTCTGATTTCGGAAAGCTCAATCTGTTCAATTTCAAATGAAAAAAATCCTTATTTAAATTTACCTCTAAAACCAATCAGTATTGTTATAATTTAAGCTTCGCACTGCAATTTTTGTGGATTCCAGGTTCTATGTTTTGATTTTTTGAAGCAATCATTATTTCCTAGTATCTATTGTGAAGTATGACTATACATGTAGTGAACCAACCTGTAAGGACTGTCAACACAATGAAAGTTGCTTTGGGAAATAAAATAAAAGAGCAGGGCTTGTGAAGCTCTTCAGATACGGCAAGTCGTCTTTCTGTAGAAGCTCTACCAGTAATTAACACAAGACTTGCCTACATTTACCAGCATGCAACCAATCATTAACACAAGACTTGCCTACATTTACCAGCATGCAACCAATCATTAAGGACAATATGAGAAATTTTATTATATCAAGAAAATGAAATTCTCCATTATTACATAGTTTTTATTACCCTTGTTTCCAGATCATGAGCTTCTTCCTTCTGCAGCTAAAAGAAATGCACATGATGATATTTAAATCCAAGAGACAAACACACGCCCCTCTTTGCAAATAATAGTTGAGGTATTGCATCAAATATCTAATGGCAAGATAGAAAATTAAATAATAGAAAGTAATTGAGGTTTGCCAAAAATCAGATAAGATGTAGAAAATGCACATAGATATGGCACAAAAAAAAAAAAAATCTCATATATCATTTGAAACTGCTTCATTTGAGATTTTGACTACTGGTGGAATTAAAGGAATTCCCACACAATGAATGCCATATTATGTTTATATCATCTTATCTCTCATATTTTTGTTTGTTTATTGTTGGAAATTGAAACAGTAGGGAGAAGCAATAAACAATGGAATTCCTTCATATCTTAATTAGCAAGAAAACATGGAAATGCCCATCTTCAGTATCATTTTTTAATTCTCAGAAGGATAAAAGAGAAAGTGGAAGAGAAAGAGAAAGAGAAGGGAGAAAAGAAGAAATTAATTTATGTGTACTGGAAGACTTCAATTCAGTGAACACAGAGCCAGGCAGGAGAGACGTAGACAAAAGAGTTCTCTTAAAAAAAAATAATAATAAAAAAACACAAAGAGAAAGAAAGACCGAGGGATTGATATCAAAAATAAAGGAATTAAGAAAAGTGAAAGATTTCAATATACTTGTAGAAGAAAAGGAGAAATTTGATTCAGGAACAGAAACATATGGTATTAATTTTTCGTGACCACAAATTCTGATTTCTGAAAGCAAAATCCCTTTAATTCCAACAGCAAAAACTAAAAATTGATTCATTTATTTAAATTTACCTCTAGCACTAACATTGTTATAATTTAAACTTTGAACCTTCATTTTTGTAAATTTCAGTTTATATGTTTGGAAGCAATCAATATTCCCTAGTATCTAGTATGAACAATACATGATGTACTGACTACTGAACCAACCTGTAAGAACTGTCAACCCAATAAAAGAAGCTTTTGTAAGTTCACATAAATCTGAGCCAAACTTACACTGCTTAACAGAGCAACATTAATCTAATCAATCTTTGAAGCTGTTACATGCAGCTCAAACAAGTACCATGTGTCAGAGGATGCAAAAGAAAGAAACACTCAAGGGGCCAATTCTGGTAACAACATCCACCCAATGATTTATCAAGGTTTTCAAGCTTAAGTTATGTCGTTACTCAGAACGGTCTGTACCTCAAAACGGTAATAAAAATAAATTTATAAAATCTACATAGCTCCAAAGCAGCTATAAAAAGGGGAACAAACATTATGCCTTCACTTAATTATTTGCAAATTTAACCATTAACCAAAAGACCTGCCACAACAGCAGCTCGTAAATTAATTATATACAAATTTCTTCTCAGCTGACGAAAAGACAAAAATACCCCTACAACACCTACAACCAAGGGAAAGATAATTACCAATGGATCTGGCAGCGGTCGTTGGGTATGTGGGCACTGGATATCAGCGATCCACACAGGGCCCTTGATCGCCATAGTTCAACTTCGCCAAACAGATTTTGCAAAATGATGTTGAGATTGGACTGTGACGACAATAAGCCCTGCAAATTTCAAAATTTACTACTTATATTAGAGTGCTCAGATAAGATATAGTTTCTAGTTAAAGCATCGATCCTATTAATATGTAAATAAGCAGAGTCCAATGGGTTATGCTTCCATCCGATCCGCTTTAAGACAAGTGCACGTCGCTTCAATATTCGTGCATATTCACTTAAATATTTCTGCAGATCTAGCTAGCACTAATATTAAAGCGCAACCCATCGAACTGAAATTTGAGTCTGATGGACGTTTTACGTGAATTTCTCCCGGTTCTATAACAGGCTATGCAAGAAAACATGGAGAGGCCCATTTGCCTGGTCTATTTCAGATTTCAGTAGCATTTTTTCCACTCTCAGAAGGACAAAAGAGAAAAGACAAGGGATAAAAGAAGAAAATTAATTTATGTGTGCAGGAAGACTTCAATTGAATGCATACACAACCAGGCTGGAGAGAGACAGAGTTTTCATAAAAATTAACAAAAAGACAGAGAAAGAGGTACCTAGGAATTGACATAAAATGAATAGGAATGAAGGAACTGGAAAGATTTCAATATTCTGGTACAAGAAAAAGAAGAAATCTGGCAGAGGAAAAGAAACGTTAACATAGTACTAATTACTCATGACCACAAATTCTGATTTCTGAAAGCTCAATCCCTATTGATTGTTTTTCTTGGCAGAAATTTCTAATCTCATCCTGATTTTTATATATAGATAAAAAGTAATGTAGCTTATAAGCTATCAGCAAATACTTCCCTCAAATATCTAATGGCTAGACAGTAAATTATATAGTAGAAGGTACCTTGTAGGTAACGTTGCATTGCAAGTGCACCTTTCCCATAACCTAGTGCCAGTGTTGTCAAATAATCTTGATTCTGGTTGTGAATTACTGATGAAGCAGTAAATCAAACTAACCACTAGGTTCTTAACTGCCAAATTGCTTCCTCTTCCTCTTCATCTTCTTCGGTTTCAGATAAGTCATCTTCATCTTCTTCAATTTCTATCAAGTCCTCTTCCTCTTCATCTTCTTCGGATTCAGATAAGTCCTCTTCATCTTCTTCAGTTTCAGATAAATCCTCAAAGTCCTAAATTAAGATTTGAACCTTTATTTTGGATTTAGAAAACAAATGTCATAATTAAAGCGGGTGCTTTAATTCGCGCTCATATCGTGATTTCCAAAGTTCAAATAGCCGATCCGAACCGTTAGATGTGTTCTCCATATTGAATGTGCCTGGAGACCAAATTTTACATTTTTTGGAATTTATTTACTATTTATTAAGTCACTTTGAAAATCGCTAATCCAACGGTTTCACTGTTCAATATGAGCCACCGTTGGATCAGCGATTTTCAAAGTGGCTTAATAAATAGTAAAAAAATTCCAAAAAATGTAAAATTTGGTCTCCAAGCACATTTCAATATGGAGAACACATCTAACGGTTCGGATCAGTTATTTGAACTTTGGAAATCACGATATGAGTGCGAATTAAAGCGGGTACTTTAATTCGCAATACATAATAGCATTACTATATATATATATATATATATATAGAGAGAGAGAGAGAGAGAGGGGTTCCAATGCACCCAAAATTTCATGCTCCCATTTGCTCCCAATCTTTTATTTTCATTTTCAAAGTCCGAATAGTCGATCTGAACTGTTCAACATGATCATCATAATAAAATATGCTTGGAGACCAAATTTTATATTTTTTTTAATTTTTTTACTATTTTTTAAGATATGTACAAAATCACTTTATCGGATGGTCCATAATCTCCTTAAAATAATGATTTTGTACCTATCTTAAAAAATAGGTACAAATTTGGTCTCCAAGCATATTCTATTATGATGATCATGTTGAATGGTTCGGATCGACTATTCGGACATTGTAAATGAAGATAAAGGAGATAAAAAAAATTGAGAGCAAATGGGAGCATAGAAATTTGGATGCATTTGAACCCTCCTCATATATATTATACCTTTAGAAATAATCATACTTGGTTTATATTTTTTTTTTGTTCACTAAATAATTTACATATTTTTTAAAAATCTAGAATTCATGACTGTTGTTGTATTATCAACAATCTAAAAAATACGAATTGCGTGAGAATTTAATTAGCAAGTTACGTATATCTCAAACAACATATAATATATTTTTTTAATATCAATACTATTAAATTCAATTTTATAATATATTGTTTTTTTTCCGATAAATATAATATATTGTTAATATTGTAAAAAAGAAATTGACATATAATTCCACTTTTAATTTGAAAGTCAAGTGGTCAAAATTAAAAAGTTTATAAATTAATTTTAATACATCATTTTTTTGGAAGGGGCTTGGTCAACTAGGAGCACCCTTGTTCTACTCTACTAATAAATTAAAGTTTTTTTCTTTGAATTGCATGAGTTTGATCATTTGTGCATAGCAATTTTGTTATTTATACATATCTAATTTTGTGCATCCGTAATCATTTAGTTTTTCAAATATTCATTTGTGTTGATACAAATTCGGATACTGATAATTATTCGTATTTTCTTATCCATTTATTTTAGTACCACATATGTTCATAGATAATTCTTTTTTTTGTATATTTTTATTAAATATGATTATATTGTTGATTAGTTTTTATTCAAGAGATATATTTTGCAATGACATGCCAAGTTTAACGTAGAGAAAAAAGATTTTGTTCACTATAATGATTAAATATCCGAATTATCCTATTTCATATAATTTATATTTTTTAATGAAAAAATAATTTATTGATTAATATGTTAATTTATTTCACTATTTAAATTAAGGTATTCAAATTATATCTATCCGTATTTATATATGTTTAATATTCAATCTATATCTGTATCCGTTTAGTATTCTATCTGATCCGCATCTAAAAAATAAATACGATTATGTATATGGTTTTGTCACTATACGATCCCTGATATGTTTTCACCCCTATCTTAAGCTCACAAATCATTTGGTGAGCTTAACTCCAATACTTATTGAAATGATTTCAAATGACAAATTCAACCGTTAATATTGGTCTACATCAAAAGTAATGAGCTTACATGTCAAATTTATCGTTTTTCGAATTAAGTTAGTATAAAGTGAAACATTAAAAAAAATGTTCCTAAACTAAATTTAATACATTCATTATTCATCATTTTTTTACCACTTGGCTTTATACTCAATTCGAATTTTTTTTAAATTTGACATGTAAACATATCACTTGTGAAGTAGATCAGTTTCAACATATTAAATTCGTCATTTGAAGTTAATTTGACAGGCGTTCACCAAAGTGCTTAGTGAGCTTAAGAACACCCTAGTTCTATTCTTATATAAAATTCATTACAAATTATAAGAATAATTATTTGGAAAATTAGGAATGTCTAATTAATTTATACAAAATAAATTGTGAGAATTTATTACAGAGAAAAATAATTCTTTAAGAAATGTATCAAATGATTTGAAACAAATTTTAATAATTCTTTAAGAAAAATAAAAAAGACCATTTGAAAATGTAGCAAATTCCAGTATTTAAATAAATATTATAATTCTATAATTTTATTGGGACTTGATCACTGACCAACTTTTAAATTGTACCAAATTTTATTAACAAATTAACTTGTAAATTATATTTAATATATCGACATTTTGATTTATTTAGTAATTTTATTTTATTAGTTTTCCTATTATTTAAATAAATATGGTTATTAATATATTTGAATAAATGCGCAAACTATTTAATGAGTTAAATCTTAAAAGCATATATTTGAATTGTTTATTGTGACAATATTTAATTGTTCTTTGATTATTATGCTGCATTTAAGAGTTGTTAAATTTCAAACTCGACAAAATAATTTTTAATTGTATCAATTTCGATATGCAATATATATAAACGGTGAGAAATAGGTTTTTTGAATAAACAGTTATCCTCTCTTCACGCAAATTATATTTTCAAATTATATCCACATGTGCATATATATATCCCTTTGCGAATTGCTTACCCCAAACGCGCCGATTTTTCCCTGAGATATCTCATATTTTGGTCGACTTTTTGGAAAATCAGAACTGTTGAAATACGTACTGCACGCATCTCAAAGCTCAAATAATACTGGCCCCCTGCGCCATCCCGAATAGGCACTGGACATTCGGTCACGCAAAATATGAGATACTTCAGAGCATACGTACTCAGACACGCCTCTCTCCTCCCTGCATAGATATGCTGGCGCCTGGCTCTAAACAGCGCTAAATGGCCGGCGCCAAGTAAAAATGCCACCTAATGCTGTAGGTGCTAAATGGCCGGCGCCAAGTAAAAATGCCACCTAATGCTGTAGGTGCTAAATGGCCGGCGCCAAGTAAAAATGCCACCTAATGCTGTAGGTGCGTAGATTAGCAAAAGATCGAAAACGCCGGCACTTCTGCCTTTCTGCGCCAAGTAAATTATTTATGAATGATATTCCTAAAATATTTACAAATTATTTGAAAAAATAAATAATGTCAATTATAGTTCATATTTGATAGACATGAAAACCAAGAGTCAATGAATTTAATTGTTTATTCTCATAATGATATTAGTTTAGAAATTTTAAATTGTAATAATATCAATTATTATTTTAGGGTTATCGATGAAAAATTACAATCAAATAAAATAATAGATGTAAATAAATAATTTTTAATAAAAATAGTTTTAGGGTTATCGGCGAATAAGTCATCAGGGTTATCGGTGAAAATTATCATCAAATAAAATAATAGATGTAAATCAATAATTTGTAATAAAAATAGTTTTAGGGTTATCGGCGAATAAGTCATCAGGGTTATCGGTGAAAAATTACCATTAAATAAAATAATAGATAAATCAATAATTTGTAATAAAAATAGTTTTAGGGTTATCGGCGAATAAGTCATCAGGGTTATCGGTAAAAAATTACCATCAAATAAAATAATAGATGTAAATCAATAATTTGTAATAAAAATAGTTTTAGGATTATCGACGAATAAGTCATCAGAGTTATCGGTGAAAAATTACCATCAAATAAAATAATAGATGTAAATCAATAATTTGTAATAAAAATAATTTTAAGGTTATCGGCGAATAAGTCATCAGAATTATCGGTGAAAAATTACCATCAAATAAAATAATAGATGTAAATCAATAATAAAAATAGTTTTAGGCGGATAACTCTGGTAAATAATATGTAAATCAATAATTTGTAATAATTTCTTAAAGCGACAGTTGAAAGGGCAAGTTATAGAGTTCTTCCTAAGGTTTGTATAGTGTTCTAACAAAAACCCGGAACCCGTGACCCGGTCCGGTCCGGTCCATGCACGGGTTTCACGGGTTCGGGGGTTGGCCGGACCGGCTAAAAATTCGGGTAAGGGTACCGTTTTTGAAACCGAAACCCGCCAAACCCGTGACCCGTGAACCCGCCTACCCGGTCCGGTCCGCCCGCCAACCCGGTCCGGTCCGGTCCGGTCCGCGTACCCGCCTACCCGTACCCGTACCCGCCTACCCGTGCCCGCCTACCCGCCTACCCGTGCCCGCCTACCCGTACCCGCCTACTGTGCCCGCCTACCCGTACCCGCCTACCCGTACCCGTGACTCGTGATACCCGCCGGCCCCTACCCCTTTAATCCCCATCAAATCAAAATCAAATCAATTGATTCCAATTAATCTAAGCCATTGATTTTTATCGAGATTCGCACTTGTAAAAATAATTTCATTAAGATTTGTGAATGAATAAATTTGAACGGTTAGGATTTAATTCAAAATTTCAATTTGAAATCACAGAGGCAACGGTTTAAAATTTTCAAAATTCATTCCCCCCAAACAAAACCTCCTTAAATATACCCCAATCTCTCATATTTTTTCACATCTCAATATCTCATATTCTCTAATTCTCTCAATCTCATTCTCTCAATATTTTTATTATTCTCAAAATTTAAATTTATTGTTCAAAAAAATAGTTGTAAATTTAATTTGTTCTACAAATCCGCAAACGGAATTACGAAGGTTGTTCAAAATCTCGCAAGATTCGTTCTACAAATTCGTTCTACAAGATTTGAAGGTACATTTATTTTAATGTAATTTGTAGTAATTGTTAAATAATTAGATTTATTTTGTAGTAATTTGTAGATATTTAGATTCATTTTGTAGAAATTTGTAGTAATTGTTAAATAATTAGATTTATTTTGTAGTAATTTGTAGATAGTTAGATTTATTTTGTAGTTGTAGAAATTGTTAAATAATTAGAGTTATTTTTAATTTGTAGATAATGAGATTTATTTTGTAGTTGTAGAAATTGTTAAATAATTAGAGTTATTTTGTAGCAATTTGTAGATAATTAGATTTATTTTGTAGTAATTTATAGAAATTGATAAGTAATTAGATTAGTTTGTTTTATTTAGATTTAATTACTTTTAGATTATGTTGGATTTGTAGTAATTTGTAGAAATTGTTAAATTTTTGAATTGGTGAAGTATTTAGATTTGTTTTTTAATTTGTTAGATTTTATTTTTAAATTCGGATTTATTTTTAATATGTTAAAAAAATATGTTAGATTTAGATTTTGAAAATGTGAAGTATTTAGATTTGTTTTTTAATATGTAGAAATTTATTTTTAAATTCGGATTTATTTTTTAATATGTTAAAAAAATATGTTAGATTTAGATTTTGAAAATGTGAAGTATTTAGATTTGTTAGAATTTATTTTTAAATTCGGATTTATTTTTAATAGGTTAAAAAAAATTGGTTAGATTTAGATTTTGAAAATGTGAAGTATTTAGATTTGTTTTTAAATTTGTTAGATTTTATTTTTAAATTCGGATTTATTTTTAATATGTTAAAAAAATATGTTAGATTTAGATTTTGAAAATGTGAAGTATTTAGATTTGTTTTTAAATTTGTTAGATTTTATTTTTAAATTCGGATTTATTTTTTAATATGTTAAAAAAATATGTTAGATTTAGATTTTGAAAATGTAAAGTATTTAGATTTGTTTTTTAATATGTAGAAATTTATTTTTAAATTCGGATTTATTTTTTAATATGTTAAAAAAATATGTTAGATTTAGATTTTGAAAATGTGAAGTATTTAGATTTGTTAGAATTTATTTTTAAATTCGGATTTATTTTTAATAGGTTAAAAAAAATTGGTTAGATTTAGATTTTGAAAATGTGAAGTATTTAGATTTGTTTTTAAATTTGTTAGATTTTATTTTTAAATTCGGATTTATTTTTTAATATGTTAAAAAAATATGTTAGATTTAGATTTTGAAAATGTAAAGTATTTAGATTTGTTTTTTAATATGTAGAAATTTATTTTTAAATTCGGATTTATTTTTTAATATGTTAAAAAAATATGTTAGATTTAGATTTTGAAAATGTGAAGTATTTAGATTTGTTAGAATTTATTTTTAAATTCGGATTTATTTTTAATAGGTTAAAAAAAATTGGTTAGATTTATTTTTTGGAAATGTGAAGTAATTAGATTTATTTTAGAATATGTTAGAATTTATTTGTAAATTCGGATTTATTTTTAATAGGTTAAAAAAAATAGGTTAGATTTATTTTTTGGAAATGTGAAGTAATTAGATTTATTTTAGAATATGTTAGAATTTATTTGTAAATTCGGATTTATTTTTAATAGGTTAAAAAAATTGGTTAGATTTATTTTTTGGAAATGTGAAGTAATTAGATTTATTTTAGAATATGTTAGAATTTATTTTTAAATTTGAATTTATTTTTGAATAGGTTTAAAAATGACAAGTCCCCCTAACGACGATTCGATTGAACAAATCATCGCGAGAGCATCGATTGATCTTTTTGGTGATGCACTTCCGCAAAATTATCAACAAAATCCCCAACAAAATCCCGAACAATATTCTCAACAATTTCCACAACAATATTCTCAACAATTTCCACAACAATTTCAACCATACTATCCCGGAACCCAAGGTACTAACACTGCATATGGAGGCACTTCATCAATAGGATCGAGTGATTTTACTAGCTCACTAGGAGTCGGAGGTACTCCCACGACAAGTGTCCCTGAAATTTTAGTCGAAGCTGCCGATCCTTCGCAAAGAGACCCCCCCGATGAACCAGCACAAAATAAGAAGAAAAAACCAAAATACAACACGTATTGGATGCCCTGGTATGAAACGACCGAGCTCCCGGACGGCACTTTCCATACTTTAAAGTGTAAGGTACATAATTGCACACAAGGTTTTACATATGATAAAGAGCAAGGTATGAGTAGCTTTAAAAGGCATGTCGACATGCATGTAAGAAAGGGTCACAAGCCACACGACCAGGCTGACCCGAGAATGGTCCAAACCCTTGTGAACTTGGATGGTACCGGGAACTCACCAAAAATATGATGAAAAGGTCATGCTTAGTGAAATGGCCCGGTACATCACCCATAAAGAACAACCAATAAGTATGGGTTGTTGCATGAGTTTTTCCCGATTGGTAATTCGGGGGTGTGGTCAACCGGCATACAAGAGGTTGCACCATAACAAGTTAACCAAAGAAATAAAAAAACAATTTACCGACCGAAAAAATGACCTCAGAGCTATATTTGCATATGCAAACAATAAGGTTTCAATTACGTCCGATATTTGGACTGCCGGTAAACATGGACTTGGGTATTCTTGTATTACCGGGCATTGGATCGATGAAAATTGGGTATTACAGAAAAGGGTTTTGAGTTTTCGGGTGTTAGATTCTCCGCACACTGCAATAGTAATTTACCAATCCATTATGTTAGTTTTAGAAGAGTATAACCTTAAAAGGGATACAAACAACAAGATATTTTCTATTTCTTTTGATAATGCTAGCAACAACATTGCTTCTATTGATATTTTTAAACGGGCGCTAAATCCAATCATGAATGGTGCAATGTTTCACCAAAAGTGTGCTTGCCACATACTTAACCTCGTCGTGAAGGCGGGCCTTAAAACACCAGCCGTAAATGAGTTGATAATCAAATTGAAGCTATGTCTTACCCATATTTTTTCAAACCAAGAAAGAAAACAACGGTTTGGGAACCTATGTACCCGAATGGGATTGAACAAGTTGAGAGTGCCTTGGGATATAGATACCCGTTGGAACTCTACCTACAGGATGTTGAACCGATGCGAGCCGTACAAGGATGCTATAGGGGAGTTTTTGAGAGTCTCAACTCCCGAAGGAATGGCATTGGAACTCTCCGAAGAAGAATGGTCGCAACTAAAAATGCTTCAAAAATTTCTTGGAACCTTTTTTAAAGCAATCGTCAAACTATCCTGCTCGTACTCACCGACGGCATTTGAGTTGATAAAACATCTCTATTCAATTTCCAAAGTGTATAATGAATTGGAACAATGCCAAACACAAGTATCAATCTCTCCCACCAATCGTAGATGCCATGAGAGAAAAATTCCTAAAATACTTGGGAAGAAGTACCCCTCTTGGCCATTATCGCGGCCTCGCCTCAATCCCGCATTCAAGAGGCATTACACGATCGCGATGCTTGAAGCGTACAAGAGAAATCTACATTTGGACACAGATGGTGTGGAAACACACGTAAATAGTAAATTCGAAGAGATGTTTGCCCTATACTACTCAAGAATGAATGACAACCGAAACCAACCGTCTTCGTCCTGTGTCGCCACTAGGTATGAACTTAAATATATGTGTTTTTATTTTTATTATTTATAATATCTACATTATTTGTCCACTAATTTATTTATTTTTTAATATTTCAAGGAGCACTAGTAGTGGTGGATTATTAGCAGATTTCCAGTTCGATCAAGCCCCTCACACATCTTCTATCGGTAACGAGTTAATGAGATATGATCTGATACATCACGAAGAAGAAAATGTTGACGTCATGGCGTGGTGGAGAAGCAATGCAAGCCATTATCCAACGTTGGCGATGATGGCTCGCGATGTATTTGTCGTGCCCGTTTCAACCGTCCCTTCGGAATGTTGCTTCAGTTCTGCAAACAGAATCCTCTCTGATAAGCGCAGCAAGTTGGGTCCCAATGTCTTTGAGAGACTTGTGTGTATGAAAGATTGGATCGATGCCGAAAACCGCATGCCACATGGAGATCCTCCAGCAACATCATCTGTAGCTGAAACTGAAGAAAGCGGTACCGAGCAGCCGACCCAACCTAATTCAGATTCAGACGGTGCGGAAGAGACCGAAACGTGGTATATGAACGACAACATCTAGATAGGTAGTGTCGGTATAAATTTCTAATCTCTTTTAATATTTTTGATTATTTTTTCAATTCTAAATTTCTAAACATTTCAACTGTTTCTTAAATTATTCATTTTAAAGACGAATTACTAACAAAAAAAAAGTTAGAACTCCGCCTATGTTATTTTACATAGCCGGTCCCAAGCCCGGAATAAGGAGGAGGGTAGCTTTTGTTTATAAATCTATTGTTTTAAAATAATTCGGTTTTAAAGATCAAATATTTCGTATTTTAAAAAAAAATCTAAATTGTTTTTAAATATTTCAAATAATTCCAAATAATTCGGTTTGAAAAAAATAAAAAAACCGTTACCAAATATTTCACATATTTTTCTTTGTTATCAAATATTTTCTTTCAAAAAACCGAAAAAAAAAAAACAGAAAAAAAAAAAAAAAAAAAAAAAAACAGAAAAAAAAAGAAAGAAAAAAAAAAAAAAAAACCGGTCCGGTCCGGACCAACCCGTGAACCCGGTCCGTGAACCCGTGGGGGTAAGGGTCCACGGGCGGGTAAGGGTAGAGTTTCAAAATTTCGACCCGTGTACCCACCTACCCGTCTACCCATGAACCCCCCGAACCCGTACCCGGCCAACCCGTGAACCCGGGCGGGTTGAACCCGGTCCGGCCCGGTCCGGTCCGTTTTAATACACTAGGTTTGTATACCTCTGTGGACCAAACAAAGTTATATATCCGGATAGGCTCATGCTCATGCTGTGTAATAAAGTGTAGTGTCACGTGGCGACCGGAATTTCCCAGCCAATAGAAAACTATAAATGAGTCACCCACGGATCACGATCCGCAATTGCACTACTCTCGTCATATCCATCGTCCATTTGATGCCCATCCGACGCTCCAAAACAACAAAAATGTTCTTTCACTTTCCGGCCTTTGTTTTCATTCCCGAACCATATTTTGGCAATTCAGAACAACCATCCAAATTATATCAAAATATAGATACAATTAATTGCATATAACTAAAAGTAATGAATAATTAAGAAATGTCGTACCTCTAGAAATAATTAAACTAAGTTTATAATTTCATCTCCTCTATGTATTTTTTTTTTCAAAACCTAAAGTTTATGATTATTATTATACTATATATCAACAATATTGAAAATATCGAATTGTTTAAGAATTGAATTAGCTAGTTATTTATATGTCGATATTGAATATATAGTTTTTACATTATTAATATTATTAATTTTTAATTTTTCGGGTAACTATTTCTATTTCTGTGGATACGGATAATTATTCGTATTAGTAATTTCTAATTTTTCGAATATCCATTTGGGTGAATACAGATAAAAATATAGGTATTTATCCGTATTTGTACATTTTATCCATTTGTTTTAGAATTATATGTGTTTAAAGAGGAATATATATTTCTGTTGGTAGTTTTTTTATTAAAAATATGATTATATTAGTTAAGTATTTTTGTTAAAGAAATATATATTTCAGTTGGTAGTTTCGAACTATCAAAATTTTATGTCACTTATAGTGTACAGTGAAACATACACTAAATCTAATTATTTTGATAGACATAATATGAGGATAATAGGAATCATGTTATAATATGTATTGTTTAAATTTAAGTTTTATTTTAAAAACTATTATAATATGTATTTTTAAAATTTAAGTTTTATTTTAAAAACTAATAATATTATTAAAATTGATACTCTAGGAATGTATACTAAAAATATACTCTTAGGAATGTTATAATATGGAGGTTTTTTTAATGAGGAATACAATATGAACCACATTAATTTTATATTTTTAGTTTTATTATATTTTTTAATTATAGCAATTGAATATTTGTTCTCCTTGACACAAAGTATATAATATTACTATTATGATATATCATGTAATATTTCCATATGTGAATGATATTCCTGAAATATTTGCAAATTATTTATAAAAATAACATTGATACCACCGATCTAATTTTCAATTTTTTAATGCTATGAATAATAAAGCAGAAAATACTAGTATATATTTTCATGTAATTAGGCACACATAATACATACTTATTAATAAACCAAATTTTGTTTTGAATTGGCTGAGTTTGATCAAAATATGAAAGAATCAAAATTATTGATTTACATATATCATGCGTAAGCAGTTCCCTCCTTATTTTCTAAAATTAACGATATATCATGTTTTCAAAATTAACTTGTCACCTTTCCAAAATTAAAAATATATTATATTTCCAAAATTAACATATTACCTTTCGGAATTTGACTATATACTTAGTTTCCTCTCCTCATTGAAAGTCTGCTCAACTTATATATATTTTGTTTCTTATTTTGATTATTTTTTTAGAATTAGAATGTGAATTATATAAAAACAAAATATAAAAAATATTTTTATGCAGATAAAAAAAATCAAACTTACAAATACACATCCATTTAATTAGAGAGAACAAGTTTTAAGTGGAGGAGACAAAAAATTCAGACTAAAAACTAAAACAATAAAAATTATTAAAGAACTCACCTGTCAAACTTCATGGTAGACAATAATTAGACAACTTGGATTAGTTTCTCTAATTATATTGGATTTTGTATTTAAAAAAATGAAAACTTTTTCAATTCTTTTTTTTTATATATGGTAATTTTTTTTTATAAAAAATACTATAGAAAAATATAAGAGGGTGGAAAATAACAACTTCTTTCCAAAATTAACTTGTCATATAAAAATAATCACATAAAATGGGACAAGAACAAAAATAAAAAAAATCAATAATATATTATATTTTCAAAATTAACTTATCACTTTTTCAAAATTAACGATATAATATATTTCATCTCCTCGTTGAAAGTCTGCACAAACTTATATATTTTTTCATATTTTATTTATATTTTAGAATTGTAAGGAGAATTTTCAAACAACAAATATAAAAACTAGAGCAATGATTTTGTCCCCCTTGAATCTGTCCCCTAAACGTCCCCCGCATCTCAATTCAGTTCGCTAACCAATATTATCCATATCCAAAAAAAAAATAAGTCGCTAAAAAACAAAACATTCTACCATTTCTCTCGACCATTCTACTGCCCTTGCTCTCCGTTTCTCTCCTCGTTCTCTTGCTGTCTCTCCTGCTCGTTCAACTCCGCCGCCGTCGCCACCGCTCCCCCACCACGAAGGATGCTCGCTCTGATAGCATCCGGCTGTTTCCTCCGCCTCCTCCCTCCACTTCCAACCCAAGCACTGAGTTTCTGTACCTGGGCACACTGGTAAGCCCAAACGGCACTAACCAGCCGCTTGACCCCACTACCTCCACTGATGCTGGACGTGGTGGCGCCGCCTCCGGAGGTCCTGCTTCGCCGGAGCTCCGTCCCCTACCTCCATTGCCACGACAACTTGGCTGTTCACATGGCATGGTGGACAACTTTGATGGCTCTGCACCGAGCTCGGTTTCAGACCCAGACATGGCAAGTACATCAGTTTCTTCTTCATTGCCAACAAGTTCTAGCCCAACCCGGTTTTCACGAAGCTCAAAGGAGTCAGAGACTTGGTGTGGAGCGGGTAGAGATGCCGAGCTTCGCCCGCCTCCAATACCACCTCCACCTGCGATGCTGTTGCGGAGAGAAAACCTAAATCAGAACTCAAACCCGAATCCATACATGCAGAGAAATGAAGGGTCTAGATTGAAGCCTTTGTTCTGGGACAAGGTGCGGCCGTCCAGCTCTAGCAGAGTAATGGCTTGGGATCATCTCAAGTCTGGTTCATTCCAGTAAGATTTCGAAAAAGAATGATTGTTATTGTTGTCATAATGATCACAATCTTGTTTAGAGTATTGAAAAGGTTATTGCTTTAATTGTAGATTGAATGAGGAGATGATTCAATCTTTATTTGGTTGCAAGACAGCTGCAAATGGGCCTGGTAAATTGTTCAATGCAAAAATAGGGGTTTATTCAACTGATGAGGAAAATGTGCTGATAATGGAGCCGAAGAAGTCGCAAAATATTGCGATTTTGCTGAAGGCACTTAATGTACTTATATAGTGCTTGTAGTTATTTCCCTTTTAGCAATTCGTTTTTATTTTTTAAGTATTTTGGCCATGTACTTCTTTGGACCTTTTCTTCATTTAATATAACAGACTTACGGGTTTTTCTTCAACAAAAAAAAAATCGATTATGGTACGGTTCAGGAACTGTTTTATAAGTTTTAAATTTTCTGCACTGTTCTTAAGTATATTTTTTTTATTTGTATGTTTCTAAAATAGTTTAATTTTTTTTCTTTCTTACATATCAATATAAATTTATATATGAATGAATACTTGCTGTGATATCTATGCACAGTTTTTGTAGCAATATGTTTGAAATTTTAGGTATGAATACTTGCATTACGAGATATAAACACTTACTTAACGTGATGAATACTTGCGGACGAGGTGTAAATCAGTTAGAAATTTCTCAGGAATATTTTACAACATAAAAATAACACTTCAATGCGTAAGTATTAATATTTTATTGTTCTAGTATGAATAATTTATAGTTGGAATATTTTCTAATAATGATACTTTGTAGTTTGAATATGTTATATGTTGAATATTTGATAATCTGTATATGTATACATGCAATGTTCTAGTATGAATATTTTATATGTTTTAGTATGAATATTTTGTAGTTTATATATTTTCTAGTAATTATACTTTCAAAGTTATAGAATGAATAATTTATATATTTTAGTATGAATACTTGCACGCCGAGATATGAGTACTTGAATACTTAAAATTTTAGATATTATTATTTTTACTAAAACTTCAATGTGTAGGTATAAATAGTTGATGTAAATTTTTTTTATTAGAAATACTTGATATCTTAGGTATGAATACTTGATATATTATATATTAATACTTGCGTGCATATGCATTTGTATTTGTGCATAGTAGAAGTATGAATACTTTCCTCAGTATATATCAATACGTTCAAGCATCAAACAAATTAACTAATTAAAGTTACTTTACAACATAACAACTCACACTTCAATGCGTAAGTATGAATACTTGATGGTAATATTTTTATTAAAAATACTTGATATCTTAGTTATGAATACTTGATATACTATATATTAATAATTGCGTGCATAGGCATTCGTACTTGTGCACAGTTTTTTTAGAATTATATTTGGTATTTTAGGTATGAATACTTGCATTATGAGATGTAAATACTTGCTTGATGAGGTGTAAATAATTAAGGAATTTCTCAGGAATATTTTACAATATAAAATTCACACTCCAATGCGTAAGTATGAATATTTTAATGTTCTAGTATGAATACTTTGTAGTTTGAATAAATTTCTAGTAATGATACTTCTTAGTTTGAATATGTTATATATATGTTGAATATTTATTCAAATGTATATATATTCATGCAATGTTCTAGTATGAATATTTATATATTTTAGTATGAATACTTTGTAGTTTGTATATTTACTAATAATGATATTTTCAAAGTTGCAGAATGAATGCTTTATATGTTTTAGTATGAATACTTGCACGCCGATGTATGAGTACTTGAACGACAAAGAACCCGAAAGTACTTCATCATGGATCTCATTTGAAAGAGAAAATTACGTAGAAAATGTTCGTGATTTTAGATTTGCAAAATTCTCTACAAATCGTCAGAAATATTGACGAGATTAAACGGAGAAAAAAAACCCACTTCTAAAAATATGTAAAAGATGGGTGTGTAACTAGAGAGAAAAAAGTTGATGCCCAGTTTTTTATTTAAATACTTGATGTCTTAGGTATGAATACTTGATATATTATATATGAATACTTGCACGCTTAAATGTTCATACATGCACATGCTAGTTGTAATTTTTTTCAAATTTAAGTGGTCCCCTAAGTAGTTAGTTAGTTAGTTAGTGGTCCCCATTGTACTTTATAGATAAGTTAGTTAGGGGGACATTTAGGGGATAGAATGGAGGGGACTACTAGTCACTCCCTAAAAACTATATGCAGAAAAAATAAAGTATCGAAGAAATAAAAAATCAAACTTATAAATACACGTCAATTTAATTAGAAATAACAAGTTTTAAATGGAGGAGGCAAAAAATTACAACTAAAAGCTAAAACAATTGAATATTTCTTATAATATTAAATGGATTTGTCTCAAATATGCGGTGGAATTATGACGCTCTTCAAACCCGCGAAAGGAAAGGGGTGGGATATATACTCGACCGATTCTACAAACCCTCAGTCGGCGCCATTTTGGGTGGCAGACATTTCGTACAGGGTTACGGTTACCCAATCCACACCAACTTTCGATCTGTAAGTTTTTATAAGTAATATCGCTGTCTGATATGTGCTCTAATCTTACCATTGTTTAATTTCTTTTTGAGTGTTCCTTGTATTTGTTTGTTACTAGTTGTTTATCTTTGGTTTTACCGATAGTTAATTGCTCCTGAAGACTGATTTTAATCTATGCTTCGTTAAGCTTTAATTTGATTGCACATTTTTGGGTATATTGGGATCAATTTTATCTAAGTGAATAGTTTCAGTTTTGTAAGTGCAAACTTGACAATTGAATAATTTAGGACTATACAGCAAGTTCCGAATTGCTCATCTTCCTAAACCTTATTTTAATAATTGAGTGGGCAGGTACACTTTATTTTGCTAAAATGCATGATGCAATTTGCTGACTCTAATTGCTCATCAGTTTTGTACCAGTACAGCCCTTAGACTCATCTGAAATTACTTCCCTCATATAAGTCTTAATTGCTTATCTCACCACTATTGTGTGTTTAATTTACTTATGCCAATTTATTATGCCAATTTACATTCCAATTTACCCTACTTTTTAGATGGTGTTCTCGAATTGTGCAGCAGTGTTTAGGGTTTATTGTCATCCAATGTTTGTCAGATAATTTATGGACCTACCAACATACGTAATCATAAACTTAGTCTTATGCGTATTTATGTTATCTACTAAAATTTCATGCTAATTATCTCGATCGGTACTGTACAGCCTATTTATGTATTAGATTATAGTGGGCTAGCACTTAATTATGTCAGATTAATTTCTAAACAGTTGAAATATTTGTTAATTTCAGTATTTATCAGTTGACCATCCAATTCATAGGTAGAAATATCTAATTCCATCAAAATGATGACAAACTTGTTCTAACAGTATTGTATTGGTATTTGTACTTATCTTTGGTATAAATGTTCTTGTACGGGGAAGAAATTCAGAGTATATTTATTTCCTGGTACTTGTATTTCATAGGCCAATCGGAAAGGCCGTAGCATTGGCTTTTTAAATGGCCAGTCTTCCTAAGGGCCAGGAGAAGAGCCGCCTCAGTAGTGGTTGTCTTTTTGTCAAAGTCAATATGGATGGGGAAAAGTCGATTTGAATTCCCACTGCTCTTATGAGGGCCTAGCAATTTCTCTTGAGCTCATGTTTTGGGGCACAACCACCTCCTCTACTAGTAAGTTAATTTAACTCTTATAATGTGATATTACCTATTCATAAATATATAGTTTTGTCAATGCATTTGTACCACACTTGTACCAACCGGTTGTCCTGATTTACTAATGTCATCAGCTTGATTGGTTTGGTCCGGTGCTTCGGTGTATTTTAATTTTAAGATGCCTCTCTGGGTACGTTGCTTTGAAATTCTTAATGCAATAAACTGTGTTAAATATTGGACATTTGCTCTGATACATTATTTTTTAATGAAGTAAATTTTAAAATTGATTTTTTGACCATCTGATAAACCAAGGATAATGTTGAAATACTAAATATACTCGGTTACACTATTTTGATAATAAAACTTATGGTGGATGTATAATTACATTAATATCCTTCTCACAGAGTAACAACTTCTCATCAAATCAATAATAACCATCCATATTTGTTTATTGTATTGGAGACTCACCCTAAATATTGTGCAAAAGTTGTACAAGTAGCAACAAAATATGAAACTATAATTGGAAATGAAGTTAAGTTAATTGTAGCTGAAATGAACCTCCATTTAATTGTTTGATGAAATTGACAAAGTACCTAACAATGTAGGTTATATGAAGAGCTCACGGTTATTAGATAGTTCTTCTGTGTTAGAACTAACACACAAGTATAAAGATGGTGATTAGTTGCTTGTTGGAGATGTCCCCTGGAGGTACTTTTATTTTTAGTTCATTCATTTTTATTTAATTGATTGGAAACTAGCTGCCAATATTTTAAGTTGAACTCAAGTTTTTATTTTTTATTTTTTTTATTTAGCCTGTTTTTGGACACAGCAAAGTGGTTGAGAATCATGAGAAACATTGATGCTAACATGCTCCGTAAGTAGTTGTCCCATCTTTATGATCAGCTAGCTAGTTAGATTGTGCAAGTTCCTTTTTTTTTTTATTTTTAACAATAGATTGTAAGAGTTTGCAATGTCAATTCTCTGCATCCCTGTACAGGCTTGAAACATCTAAGCCAGACCTGCAAAACAAAATAAAGGAAATATTACTCCAATTGGAAAATCTTATTACAGGCATCGAAATAAATTCTTTCGGATATTAACCGTTTGGAGAGCAATAGACAACAAATAGAGGTTCATTACTGATACAGTACATTATTTGAATTATCAATTGCTATCAAATATACCCATACGAAAGTAGTCTAAAAGAAAAAAAAATGAATTAACATATGTTATTCTTATGTAGGGATATCTTTCAATAAATAGAGTGAAGATTCCAAGGAATGCTTAACTCAAGGAACAAGCATGTGCATGTGATAGTTGATAATATTTTTTAATTCATTATTTCTTTTTAGATGACAGTGTTTTTTTATTTATTTTTTTGTTATTTTATTAATGTAAATTTGAATGATGATATATGTTAATGTATTATGAATGTGTTTTTTTTTATTAATTAGTCTCCATTTTAAATTATAGTTTATATTATAAATTCAAGAATATTTATTCAAAACAGAATTAATAGAATGACTACTTAATGATTAATTACAACGAATATTAGAATTACATTTGCATATCAGTTTCGTTGCCATTAAAATATTTATGGTTGCATTAGATTTAATAATTGCAACTAAATTTGGTTGTATTTAGAATTATATGTGCATACTAATTTTGTTGCATTAGATTTAATAATTGCAACTAAAATTTGGTTGCAAAAATTGCACAAATAGCAACGATCGGTACGTTGAGATATACTATTCTATTGCTACAATTTGTTGGTTGCGATAAATATCCAATTTATTACTACGCATTTCATGCAACTAAATTTTAGCTACAAGAATTACAGAAGTTGCAACCACGAATTTCGTTGCGATATACTATTTTATTGCTACTATTTTTTAGTTGCAATAGATGTGCAATAGCAACCATTTATTTGGTTGCAATAGATTATTGCTACGTATTTAATGCAACTAAAATTTAGTTGCAAGAATTGCACAAGTTGCAACCATAAATTTGGTTGCGATATACTATCCTATTGCTACTATTTTTTGGTTGCAATAGATGCACAATAGCAACCATTTATTTGGTTGCAATAGATTATTGCTACGAATTTCATGCAACTATAGAATTTGGTTGCAAAAGTTGCACAATTGCAACCATGTATTTCGTTGCGATATACTATTTTATTGCTACCATTTTTTAGTTGTGAATACTACTTTATTGCTACCATTTTTTGTTGCAATAAATGCACAATAACAACTGTGTACTTGGTTGCAATACCTTATTCCTACGTCAGTTTAGCAACCAAATTTTGGTTGCAATAAACAAATTATTATTGCAACCAATGAATTGGTTGTAAATATATTGCTACCAAAGTTATTGCTACCACCGGCAACCGAAATTTTTGGTTGCAAAATCATCCTATTGCAACCAAATTAGACCTATTGCAACCAAATTTTTGGTTGCCCGAAATAAAAAATGGTGTAGCACCATGAAAATTTATATGAGTACTATTCACACAACTCTTATAGTTTGAACACTGTATATATTGCTATTGAGTTTTATATAGAACAATAAAGATGATTCAAAAAAAAACGAAGATTGTGCCTATGAAAAAATAACCCCACCTAAACAGTAGCCAATTAGACAAAGTCATGATTGAGACTATCACACACATGACTCCTGATGAAATGGTACACAATGCCAAATGCATCACTCTCAGCTGCCCTTTGGCACACAATGCCAAATGCATCACTGTCGCACTGCAGCCGCGCACCTGCCGCAGCCGCCGCTGCTCCAGCAGCGGCCGCAGCAGCTCCTGCCGCTGCAGCTGCTCCAGCTCCTGCTCCAGCTCCCGCCGCCGCCGCCGCAGCCACTCCGGCCGCTGCCCCTGAAAAATTTGGAATATATTACTTATTAATAGAGGGCTTATATATATTTGTCTAGTTAAATATCTGAAAAAAATAATTAATTATCTCTTTATTAATAAGATATACATGCATTCTTCACTTCACAACTTAGCTTATTTGAACGTAAGGTATGAAGCACTTTCTAAGTTGTCAAGTTGCTACTTGTAAGCAACTCTTATTTTCACCTTTTGATACCATATCATGGAAATTTCATATATCCTAGGTGTACGCACTGTCGTTTGTACAACCAAGTACAATTTAGAGGATTAACATATTGCATCCATAACAGCTTTTATGTAACAGCTTCATATGGTAGGACTACCAAAAAATGTAATTTCATAGTTGAATGGTTTGATAGTACTCTCATATGTAACAACAAAATTATAAAATAATAGGAACTAGGAAGTACCTCGTAGTTTATTTCATGTTGCAAGCACCACTCCTTTAACCCGGGGCAGTCAGAAACCTCAACATTGCAAGGTTGTACAGGAGGCAACTCATCTGCCGATGCTTGCAATTTGTGACAGAGTGATATATCCAATCTTCTGAGAGATGGAAGGTTTGTCAATCCCAACAATGAGTTCCTATATGAACCCTCCCCTGTACACATTGTCAATTCAAGGGAAGGTCCCATAAACGAGCGCAGGTTCTCACATTGATAAATGGTAAGTTTGACCAAGGATTTCAACTTTTATATTCCAGGAATAGATACTAGCTGATGGCACATATAAATTTCTAACTCTTCAAGTTCTAATGGCAGCCACTCTGCTTTTAAGATTTGCAAACTATCACAGTACATAATTTTCAAATACTTTAGTTTGCATAGGTTGCCAATCCATTCTGGAAATGTTATGTCACGGTATCCTTGTATTGTTAGCTTTCTAAGATTAGAGTGAGGCTGGAGACTAAGCATCTCCGAAAAACAACTTTGATTCTCTGGAAGTACGTTGTATCCACTTTCGATATGCAATTCAAGTACACTGTCATGTATGCACCAATATTCGTAAATATCCCAGGATAGTATCAACTGCTCCAAGTTATGCATACTCACAATGTTAGCACATTGGACATCCCTTAAATTGGTAATTTGTTCAGATACCCATAGGCAAAGAGTTCCTCCCAGATCAGGAAAATCCTTTAACCATCCTATTGTCTCACAATTGAGCGACACCTTTAGTGGTTGAATTCCTACAAATTTGCTCAAGCTAGGTGGTAAATAACTCACACCAGTACCACAAACTTCCAGAGTTTGAAGATTTGTAAGGCTCCCCAGGTCACTAGGAAGCGCTTCTAGTTGTTTGCAATCAATGACACAGAGTTCACTCAAGGCCTTGAGTTGACAAAGGGACTCAGGCAACACCTGGAGGTTATGACAATACTTAATTATTAGCTCTTCTAGGCTAATTAGATTTCCTATTTTTCTTGGCAATCTTTTGAGATCGCATTCAATAAGACAGAGTTTCCTCAAGGCCTTTAATTGACAAAGGGACTCAGGCAACACCTGGAGGTTATGACAATTCTTAATTATCAGCTCTTCCAGGCTAATTAGATTTCCTATTTTTCTTGGCAAATGTGTGTACATGCTTTTAGTAAGAGTTAGCTTTTGCAAGCTGTAAAGCGAGCATATGCATTCAGGTAGCGTTTCAAGTGAAAGAAAACGGAGATGTTTCAAATGACCAATGAAGGAAAGGGATTCTGATGGACATGAAAGATCTAGAGCTCTTAATTTTGGTGCCATTGAAAGATCAAAGGTACTAAAAAAATTGTTCTGAGAAGAGCTTGAAATGAGTGTGCGTAGAGAAGTGAACTTGTCAGAGGGAATAGGATCTCTTAGGTTCACATAATGAGCTATATACAAATGGTATAGTACATTAGGAAAAATTGGGAGCTTACTACCCTCAATTGAATAACAACAATTTTCATAATTAAGTCGTGCTAAATCATGAACTACATCATGCAACTTGAACTTATTGGACTCATATCTGCCTTCTCTTTCAAACAAGGACCTCTCGTACAACTGTTGTGCATAATCAAAACCAATCTTTTTTGCTTTCTTGTTCTCTTTAGACTCAATAAAACCCTGGGACATCCATAATTCCACCATATATTCTACATCGTAGTGGTAATCTTTAGGAAACATGGAACAATATAGAAAACACAAGGCTTTAGGTGTGTGGGAAGGCGTGCATAGCTTATTTGAAGAGATGGAAATATCTTATTGCTAACTCTATTAGACTCCCATACCTCATTCTCTAAAATATCTCGCCAAATCTCTTCTTCTGCCTCAAGCCTTAAAGGCTAGCAATCGACTTCACAGCTAAGAGCAATAGACAACATTTTAGGGGTACTCTCTATCTCTCTCTCTGAATCTACGATTTAGGGGTTTTCTTTTTGTGCTCAATTGGATCGATTGTGTTTTTCTTTTTGTTTCTTTTTCTCTCCATTTTTAGGCTGCACGTAAGTCAGCCCCCACAACTGGAGGAGTCAAGAAGCCTCATCTCTACGTGTGCCCTAGGTATGCGTTTCAGTTCTCTCCCCAATTTAGTCCATTTACTCCTTCACTTTCTTGATTTTCTTGAATTTTTCAAATCTGTGTTTTTATGCTGTACAGTTATTAATTTTGGGTGTGTTTAGGTTGTCACAGGATGCTCAAACAAGGGCGTATTTGATAAAATAACTTGATCGTAGAACAGGACAGGTGCATCTTCCTTACATTTCAACCAATTTTCGGTCTTGTATTATTGAATTCAAAGCTGTACATTTAATATCTATATTGGATATTTACTGATAAGAGCTTATACAAAGGAAGAAGTTTCCAAACATAATAGCAGAAAAGATTGCTTGATCATTGTCAAAGATAAGGTTTGACACATTTGCCCTTCTTACATTATCATGTTACTATAAAAGATATGTAAATTTAGAATTTTGTATGGCTTAACCTAGAGGACAATGAAGAAGTGAGCCGGCTTCTCTTGTTACTAAGAATATTTTGCAATTTTAGAATTGGACAAATGATTTATTGTGATTATTGATGTGTAGGAAATAGGCATGGCAAATGTCTGGTACGAGGTGTTGTTAGTTCTACATCTCATGGCTTTGTTGTGCTTTTCACAAGCTAATGCTTTGCTTGTACCTAAATCTCATGGTGATGGCTATCAGCCAAGAATATCTGAAGGTTTTTGCTCATAAACTTAAAAATGTTTATATTGCAAACTTATAAAATATAACTTTGCTTGTACCAGTCAGTGGGTATTACTTGCTGTCGTCAACGTGGTAAAACAAATTACTGAATACTTGTGTCACCATTTGAGTTAAGGAAAAGAAAGGGGTTTCAGAATTGGGATGATTTACGCACTAGCAAATCTTTTAAGATGTCTTTCTAAAATTGGACGACGGTTTTGAAGAAACCACTGAACCAGTTGTTGTTTGGACGACGGTACTCACTATCTGCTTTTGTAATTTTGTATTTTTATTATTTTGTTTGAGACTTTCAATCAAATGGTTATGGCTGTGATTGTAATTCTTCTTATGGCTGTGATTGCATGTATGATAATGTGTGGTTTACTTGTAACAGGTATGCATTGAGTTCATGGCTGATGCTGAAATTGTAGAAATTGCCGGTAGTTTTAATGGGTGGCAACACCGGCTAAAGATGAATCTGGATCAATCATCAAACTTTGAAGATCCATCAAATTTCAGGTCCTAGAAGTTTTAATTCTAGTTTTAACAAGGGATCCTGATAATAAGGTTTTACAGGGTATATCAACTCTGTTGCTGTCAACTAGATCTGTTCCTTTTTATGTGAATGTTGTATTATTATTTAGTAAAATTTGGATTATGTAAATGTGATATTAATTAATGTGGAATGAATATGTAAAATTTTTGTTATCTAAATGTGATATTTGAATCAATATCAGCTGTTATCTCCATTCAGCAGCAAAAAAAAAAAAAAAAAAAAAAAACACTACAGTGTCGGCTCTTAATTAATACCCGATACAAACAGAAAACATTAGTGTCGGTTCTAACATAATAACCGATACAAAGAAATTATTAGTATCGGTTCTGATGTAATAACCGATACAAAAATTATTAGTATCGGTTCTGTTTTCATAACGATAAAAAAATGTATTTAGTATCGGTTCTGAGTTAATAACTGATACAAATAATTTATCAAATTATTTTTTTCGGTTTGGAAATTCTAAATTTGTATCGGTTCCACTTAATAACCGATACTAATCGTTGGATTCTGTATCGGTTGTATAACCGACACTGATTAGTCCTGGAATTTGTGTCGCCTGGATCAGTGTCGCCCCTAGGTCCGACACTAATAGGCCTTCATAACCGACACTAATAGTACTTTTTCCACTAGTGCTCACAACTCATTCAAGCCCAATAGATAAAAATAAAAAGGAGAAACGTGATGATTTTGCCATCCTAAACTCTTTAATTTTGACTTCCTCCAATTTTAATTTGCGCAAATTTTGATTTTTATTAGAAAATTCTTGGAGGATATTTGGATTCAAAATTTGTAACTCGCATAACTGCACAATCTACTTTTGTCTTTCAAAGAAGGAATCCCCTTTCATTAAAAATATATTGTAAATATATCTCGCTTTTTTGAACTCACCAACCCTGATCTGTCCAATCTACTTTTGTCTTCTTATTTATTTAATTGGAAGAGGGCTTGGCTAGTGTGTTAATTTGCTTCTCTTCTTATTTTAAAAAAAATTATGTTTGTTGTGCCTAAAATATAATAATGTTAAAATTATGAACTCATTTGCATTGAAAAGATATTTATATGCATTGAAAAGATATTTATTTCAAAAATATCATATTTTGTATTATTCATCAATTATAAATAATTGTGGCAATCTGAGATGTCTGGCATAATTTTCTACTTTCTCCTTTTGTTTTAGTAATTGAGCGAAGCAGAATAAATGATTACCACTTCCATTACCAACACTCACATAAATTACAAAGTTATACAAAAGCATTATTAAATATCTTGAAATTGAGAAAACTTACGTACATGTTGGTAAATTCCTTTCCAAGTATTTAGTAGCAAAGGAGTTTTTAGTAATATTGTTAGGCCCACAAACTCTTAGGATGCTATATATTTCACTACTACAAAAAACCACTTCCTACACTGTAGGTTATACACGGATTTCCTCTATTTCTTAAAAATTCGTGTAGGAAAGTGGATTTTGAAATATTTCTAAGAATTATACACAGATACTTACATAATAATCCGTGTTTAATTCTCTGGGGAACAGTTCGTGTTGAAAATGTGGTTTTGTACACGGCTAATTAAATAAATATCCGTGTGCAATATAGGGAGAGCTACATGGATTTGTTATAATATATCCGTGTAGGATGGGCTATCATACACGGTTTTTTGTATTGTTATCCGTGTGTAATAAGTAACAGAGCTACACGGATTTCACACTAAAAATCCGTGTAGGAAATTCCATGTCACACCCCCGGACAACCCGCCGCGCCTTCAGGCGCAAAACGTTAAGCACATCACATACATCATCAATAACACAACCAACAAGCCACTATATTAAAAGTATAAGGGGTCCACAAACAAATAGAAAGGGAAAATATGTCAGACATGGCTAGTCAAACAATTACTGCCATGTCTACACAATATATTGTTCTTACAAAGATAAATTAAAACAAATAGTGGCTACTTTAATAACTTCCGCTAATCCCTCACTCGCGACCTTCCTCTATGTCTCCTTCTTCATTTCCTGGAACCCACATAAAAAGCGGTACGGTGAGAGAGTGAACTATCTCTCAGTGCGGGATTTAGTTCCAGCCCGGTGTTTTTACAAACCAATGCATTCAATACCCCAAATAACACAAAAGTAAAGTTTTCAAATTTACCCCTAAATTTCCTATCAATTCGAATATGCAATCATTTTAAAAACAACTTTCATTCCCGCCCCCTTTTAAATCACATTTAAAGTTTTTAAATTCCACACTCTGGAGATCCATGCCCGTACATGAAAATCCGACGAATCGCCACACAAGGACGACCCGTTCAATCACACTCTAGATGGGCCATTGTGGGGACCCATCCGGCGAACTGCCACACAAGGACAACCCGTTCTGTTCACACATCACACTCTGGAATCTGCCACACATGGACAGATCGGAGAATCGCCACACAAGGGCGATCTATTCTCAAAACACATGCTGAACCGCCACACACAGACGACCCTAATTTAAAACAACTCATTTACATTCCCCATTCCCCATTCACAATCACAATCCCTGTCAATTCAGTTCCATGCATCAAGAATTCCTATCGTGCAATTCTACACAAAATCAAACGAATGTTCGATATTCACAACATGCAGTTTATCTACCAGATTTTGAAAAAGGATTACTTACCTCAATCCACGCATTTTTATATTATTTGTAAAAAGACCAGGAACCCGCACCTGTATTCTCAGTGACTTCGTTTGAGCGTATTTTGGGATTTTGCGTATTCTCAGCGTCTCCTAGAGGCTCGCGGTTTGCTCCTAAGTTTCAACACACTTGATTATATTCTTATTTCTACTTAATCTACAGGATTTATATTCAATTTAACTAACTAAACTACCACCCTCGATTCTTCCCACCAATTCAATTTGGTAATTAAATTTGAGTAATAACCTTGATTCTTGTATAACTAGACCAATTTTAAAATAAACGAGGGTTCACTTTGCAATTCTGGATTATTGGGTCTAGGGTTTTCGGTTTTGGGTTCAACCTCAAGGGGTTCGGGTCTTGGGCATAGGGTTTCGGGTCTAGGGTATTGGGTTTCAGGTCTAGGGTTTATGGTGGCCGGCGGCACAAAGGAAGGGGAAGGGTAGAGAGAAAGAGAGGCACGGCTAGAGGGGGAACGCAACTAGGAGAGGGGGGGCCGGTGGTGGGGGCTGTCGGCTAGCCAAAGGAGAAGAGAGGGAGATGACGGCACAAGAGGGAGAGAGGGGTGGGTTCGGCTGGGCCTCTTGTGGCCGGCGGCAGCCAAGAAGAGAAGGGGGCGGCCAAGAAGAGCAAAAGAGAGAGAGAGAGAGAGAGAGAGAGAGAGAGACTTACGGAAAAATTGAAAGAGGGAGGAGGTTTCTTTTTCTTTCACAGGGAGCAAGGAAATGAGAAGAGAGGAGAGGGTTTGGTTGATTATATTATTGAATGTGGGCTAAACTTAGAATTGCGTTTTTCTAATTTGGACTTACTAATTGGGCTAAGAAATGTATAATTAAAATTATATGCTTATAAATTATTTTCTGAACTATATATATTATTCTTATTTTTATTTTGTTTTAAATTGGATTATAAATTTAAAATATACCCGGATTTAGAGGCGTTACATCCTCCCCCCCCTTGGAAATACTGTTCAGTCCCCTGAACAGACTCGGCGTCTATCTCTTCAAACAACTCCGGGTACGCTGCGCGCATGGTTTCTTCGATTTCCCAAGTAGCTCCTCGGTTGGTGTGACGTCTCCATTGTACCAATACCTGTCTAATGGTCTTACGTCGGAGACTTATTTCCTTGGTGTCCAGTATTTTCATGGGTCGTTCTTCATACACTAAAGTTTCATCTAGTCCCAGATTTGAAAAGTCGAGGATGTGGGAGGGATCTCGGATATATTTCCGTAGTTGAGATACGTGAAAGACTGGATATACCTTATCTAGGGTTGGAGGTAGCGCCAGTTCATATGCAAGTGGTCCGATTCTTCTAAGAATTTCAAATGGCCCCACATATCTAGGACTCAGTTTTCCTGCTACGCCAAAACGTCTCACTCCCCTCCTTGGAGAGACCTTCAACCAAACATGATCCCCGGTTTCGAACTCTAGTGGTCGTCTCCTCAAGTCTGCATACTTTTTCTGTTTGTCTCGAGCAGTGTCTAGTCGGTTTAGGATCATTGAGTTCTATCCGCGCAATCTTTTACCATTTCTGGCCCTGTTGGCAGTTGTTCCCCGTTGTTTCCCCACCACAAGGGGGTCTTCCAGCGATGCCCACACCAAGCTGTTGATACTGGTATGGTAGCTGTTGTTGTATGCGAACTCGGCCATTGTCAAATGATCATCCCATGACCCTTAAAAGTTAATGGCACACGCCCTTAGCATGTCCTCTAAGGTTTGGATTGTTCGTTCTGACTGGCCATCCGTCTGGGGGTGGTGAGCAGTACTGAAATTGAGTCGGGTTCCCATTGCCTCCTGAAAGCTTCTCCAGAAATGTGAGGTGAATCGCGTATCCCGGTCCGATATGATAGTTTCAGGCACTCCATGATATTTGAACTGATATTGGAGAAATAATTCTGCTAACTCCCCACCCGATGTAGGGGTTCGTAGGGGTATAAAATGAGCTACCTTGGTCAGTGTGTCTACAATGACCCAGATTGAGTCATACCTCTTTTGGGTACGCGGTAAACCCGTGATGAAGTCCATAGTAATGATCTGGAACTTCATTTGTGCTCTGGAGTTTGGATATAGCAATCCTGCCATTTTCCTTCGTTCGGCTTTTACCTGTTGACAGGTGATGCATTCTAAAAAGAATGTTTTCATGGGTCATCGTAGATTTCTCCCCGTGAATCATCCATACCGTAAGCAGAAGAAGGTATTCAACGGAAAAAATGAGCTCGGAGTGGCACGTCGTTCATTGGACGGGAAGGCTGTCTTCAAGTGGATTGAAAGCCTTGATATTGTCTTCGGAAAATGTGCCAAAGCACCACCGAAAAATATTTGGAAAAAGAAGTCCATATTTTGGGAGCTACCGTACTGGGAATTTTTAGAAGTGAGACGCTGCCTCGATGTCATGCATGTTGAAAAAATTGTGTGCGACAGTTTGATTGGCACATTACTGAACATCCCGACCAAGACTAAAGACGGTATTAAAGTTCGAAAAGACATGGTGGAAATGAGAATACGACATAACCTTGCACCGCAGGATAGAGGGAAGCGCGCATACCTACCCCCCGCAATGTGCACAATGTCGAAGATCGAGAAAGAAAGCTTTTGTAAATGTCTTCACAGTATTAAAGTCCCATCAGGGTATTCTTCGAATATTAAGAAGCTGGTGTCAATGAAGGACCTGAAATTGATTGGTATGAAATCCCACGACTGTCATATTTTAATGACACATATGATTCCCGTTGCAATTCGGGGCATTTTACCGAAAGCCGTTCGGCAAACCATTACGAAGCTTTGTTTTTTCTTCAATGCAATTAATTCGAAGGTGATAGACCCGCTTAAATTGGACGCTTTGCAAAAAGAGGTCGTCGTTACTCTTTGCCATCTTGAGATGTATTTTCCACCTTCTTTTTTCGATGTCATGGTTCACCTTGTTGTTCATCTTGTGAGAGAAATTAAGATTTGTGGTCCTGTTTTTCTACGGTATATGTATCCATTCGAGAGATACATGGGCATTTTGAAAAAATATGTAAGGAACCGACATCGGCCCGAAGGGAGCATTGTCGAAGGATATTCCACGGAAGAGGTGGTCGAGTTTTGCACGAATTACCTGACCGGTGTGTGTCCTATTGGTATTCCACAATCTCGATACGAGGGTCGGCTACAAGGAGTAGGAACAATCGATTTTAAAGCCATAGTTGCTGACGAAGATGAACTACAAAAGACACATTTTATTGTACTACAGCACATTGCAGATGTCGCTCTCTATATAGAAGAGCACATGACAATCCTTCGTCAAGGGAACTACACGAGAAGTCAGAAGTGGCTTAATAACGAGCACAATCGTTCTTTTGTAGGATGGCTGAAAGAAAGAGTGAAATCACACCCTGTAAATGAAATTGTTAGGCTGTTGGGCCAAGGACCCCAAATTGTGGTCAAAACATTCCAAGGATACGAGATTAACGGATATACATTTTACACTAAATTACAAAGTGATAAGAGCGCGACGCAAAATAGCGGGGTTACGTTGGTGGCGGCCGCTCAAGAATTCAGTAGATCTGGGATGCCCGGCCTGTAATAGCATCGAAGTCATATTACGGTGTTATTGAAGAAATCTGGGAGCTCATTTACAGCCCTCGCCTAAGCATTCCCTTGTTTCGGTGTCGATGGGTCGAAGACTGGGGTGTTAAGGTTGATAACAACGGGTTCACACTCGTTGATTTGAACAAAGTCGGGTATGTTGACGATCCGTTCATACTCGCCAAGCAAGCCACACAGGTCTTCTATGTCACTGACCCGAGTGATGCTAGGTGGAGCATCGTGCTATCGGGAAAAAGAAGGATTGTTGGGGTCGAAGACGTCGTCGACGAAGAAGAGTACGACCAGTTCGAAGAGATACCTCCATTTTGTACCGACATGCCAACCGAAGCAGCAACAATTGAAGAACAAGACGAAGAAAACTACATGAGATCCGACCACAACGAAGGATTATGGGCCAATGTTCAAAAAGCGAAAAAAAAGAAAAAGAAAGAAAAAAGCCAATGTGTAATTTTTTTTAAAATTAAACTTAAGACTTTTAATATTATTTTTGATGAAATATTTTTCAATGTAATCGTTTTTTGTTTTCTCTATTTGATAATTTGAATTTATGGTCGTTGTTAGTTGTTATTTTTGAAATTATGGTCGTTGTTAGTTGTTATTTTTGAAATATATAAGAGAATGTCTTCTATGGACATAAGGACCTATTTGTAAAATGAACATATTTTTATTTTTAAAGTTCAAACAGTCGATCCGAACCGTTCATCTTGTTCTCCATATTAATATGTGCTTGGATACCATATTTTACAATTTTCTGAATTTTTTTACTATTTATTAAGATGGGTACAAAAAATATCAAATTAAGACCATTGAATTTTGTACCCATCTTAATAAATAGTAGAAAAATTCAGAAGAATGTAAAATTTGGCCTCCAAGCACGTATTAATATGAAGGACAAGATGAACGGTTCGGATCGACTGTTTCAACTTTGAAAATAAAAATATGTTCATTTTACAAACAGGTCCTTATGTCCATAGAAGCATATAACTTTGAGATTTCGGATTAATTTCATATATTCATAATTTTATATATCATAATTTTCAAATTTGTTTAAATCATATAACTGCCACACTTTTCTACACGGATTTTTGTGAAACAACCGTGTAGGAAACATATGGAGCTACACGGATTTTGTTAAAAACCGTGTAGGAAACACCCTTTTCTACACGGTTTTTTTTTAAAAAACCGTGTAGAAAGAGGTTCAAAAAACCGTGTAGGAACACATAGAGCTACACGGATTTTTGTCAAAAAACCGTGTAGGAATATGGCTTTCCTACACGGATTTTTGACAAAAATCCGTGTAGCTCTATGTGTTCCTACACGGTTTTTTGACAAAAATCCGTGTAGAACAGTGTGAAATTGATATAATTTATGTCCCAAAAATTTCTAAGTCCCGACCCTTCCCTCTTCTCCTCTGAATTTGAAAAGGTTTGAGAAATCTGGTGCCCTTTACACGGTTTTTTGCATTTCTCTTGGTGTAGATCTTCTCCTCCCTCTCTTGCTGCCTCCCTAACTGCCTCTCTTCTGCTTCTCTTGCTGCCTCTCCTGGTGCCTCTAAGGTAATCATCACTCTCTATAGTAGGGTTTAGGGGTTTATATCCAACAATTTCGGGTTTAATTAGTGTAAATTCATAGTGTAATTAGTGTAAATTCGTGTTTAAGTTCTGTTTAATTAGTGTAATTAGTGTACATTCGGGTTTAGTGATTATTGTGAAATTTGATTGTTGCCAATAATTATAGAGTTCATTTTTGAATAAAAAAATTGATTGTGAAATTAGTGTAATTGATTGTGGAATTGTAATTAGAATACAAATATAGATTTAAAAAAATATAGAGTTCAATTTTGTAATTGTAGAGTTTGATTTTGGAAAAATATAGATTTAAAAAATTAATTAGATAATAAAAAATTAATTAGATTAAAAAATTAATAGGGTTTTTTTTTATAGTTGTATCAATTTTGAAAAAATAATAGGGTTTTTATTGTAATTTATTGTACCAAAGTTTGGTAAAAATAATAGGGTTTTTATTGTAATTTATTATTTAAAAAAAATAATAGGATTTAAAAAACTACTTACATTAAAAGTTTGGTAATTTATTGTACCAAAGTTTGATCGTTTTCTAATTTTTGTTTGTAGAATAATGTCACATTCGGGTGATCATTTCAGCAATCCTGGAGACGAGGACATGCAAGGTACATCTCAGTCAACCTCGTCACAAAGAAGGAAGCGAGGTCCGACCAAGTGCAAATCCACAGCAGAGGCGAAGCAATTTTCCATCGAGTTCACCGACGATGGCAATCCGACGGGGGCAAACCATTTTCCGTACTCAAATTGGGTGAGCAATCTCGCAAAGGAGAAAGTCGACATCAGGGTAGAGAGCTGGAAGAAAGTAACTAAAGAAGATAAGGAAGAATGGTGGCAAATGATTAAGGTAATATGATTATATTTAAATATTTCAATTTGGTTGTTGTTAATTAGAGTGAGATACGGATAATTATTTGCTGTCAATCAGGCTCAATGGAACATCAAGAATGACAACAATGACGTCCAACGGAAGTCGAAGACCTTGAAGATAATGAATGAGGGGTGGAAGCAACATAAAAGTACTCTTGTGACGGAATGGATGAAGAAAGGGAGGAGTCCGGTCGGGTACTATGAAAAGGTGACACAAGAGATATGGGATGAGTTCATTGCCATGAAATCCACACCCGAGTTCATGGTAACTAAATTTATAGAGTTTTAACTATTTTAAAAATCGATCGGTTGTTATATTTTAACTAACAGTTTGATTTGCTTTTATTTTTGAAGGAAAAGAGCGAAAGGGGCAGGAGAACTGTTGGCATGAATAAGTACCCGCACCATTTAGGGTCAGGAGGGTACGAGGGTAAGTCGGCGGAATGGAAGTCCGTGCTGGATTCAAACAAAGATTCCGACTCACCCGTGGTAAAGATCATGAATCCCCGGGGCACGAATTGGCTAATGGCAAGATCTGAGATTACCGCTGACGGGAAGATCCGACTGCCTCAAGAGTTGCAACCCGTGGCTCACAAAATGGTAAGATATTTTTGTCATAACCCTGAGTCATTCAAAAAAAATTATAGCTCATTCACTTTAATTATTATTTTGTTGCATTCATTTTTTTATTAACAGTTGCAAGTGGAGGAGGAGGTCTCGTCGGGTGTCCGGACCTGTTCGAGGGAGAATGACTCGTTGAATCAAACGCTTGATAATCCGGAGCACCCGGGTCGGGTAAGGGGTGTAGGCGTCTACAAGGGTTTCAAGGATGTTTTCCGTTCAGAGAAACCCAAGCGAAGATCGCGCGCCAAAGCAACAGAGGAAGAGAGAGATGCGCGGCTCCGCCGGGAAATCCAAAAAGAGTACGAGGTGAGGATGGCGGAGATGGAAGCAAGGATTGTAAGCCACGTGAGATCTCATCAGTTTACACACCTATCCGAGCAAGGAACCCCTATTTCGCCGGGAATTCGGCGCAGCAGTCAAGCATTTGGGAACTGCGAGGACGAGTTTGATAATATGAAGGTAATACCTACTATTCATAATCTAAAAGCAATTACTATTGCTTCATAAGCTTAGTCTAAAATATTCAATCCTAATAATAATTGCAGGTGGCCACCAAATGCGACTTGGTCATTTGGAGCGGTACGGTGCCTATTACAGTTGGCAAGGGTCTCGTAATTCCAAATCAGTCGATTGTGCACAATGCTCCGGTCGGGCGCGGCTATGTATGCGTGCAGGTCGACTCTGTGGAAACACAATGGCTTAGGCTCCCTCTTCCTGTCCCAACCGAGGAAATGTTTGTTATGGATGACACCCGTGAGTCATTTATCCAGTGGCCCAAGAATCAGATCATTCTGGATCAGGTAATATCTAAATTATCAATATCTCTTGTTACATTAAAAACTGATCTTTTTAAATACTTGAAAATAAATTTTTAAATTTGATACATGCGTAGGAGGCCCATTTGTCACCGGTACGGGGGTACAGCGGGATGGTCGGCGCGACCGATGCCCTGGTAGAGACTGATGCTGGACTCCAGGCTGAGGCGCCAGGACTTGCAGACCGCTGTGTGGTCAGTCCCGAAGAATACGAGAATTTGCCTCTCGATTGTCAGCGTCTCCACGACTGCTTGATGCTGGCACCTGAAGGCAAGAACGACATCTTCATCCAGATCCCACCCGGGATGTTCCTGCACGACGGCTGGCATATCGTGATTAATTTCGAAGACTTCAAGGACTTCCTATATGCCAAGGGCCGCGATAGATGGCTCGATTGCTCATTCCTCACAATTTTTGCCATGTAAGTTGCCTTCCTTTATTTATATATTGTATAACACTAAAATATATATTCAAAATGTAATGATCTTTCAGGAAGCTGCTCCGAACCTGCGAAGAATGGACGCCCGATGATAAGGTAAACAAGACTGTAATTCTGGATCCCGGCAAACTCAATGCCGCTGTGCTAATAGGTCAGCCTGACCAGTGTGTCGATTACATGTGCTATGCGATGCACCGTTGCCAAATGGATGACAAGACATTTATTCTCGTGTCATACCACCAGAGGTACGATTCTAACTTTCAAAATTTTTCTATATTTTCAATTAAATATTTATAAAAAAAATTAAATGTAATTATAATTGTGTTTAAATTTCTACAGCACACACTGGTGTTTGTTCGTCATCATTCCGGCTGCGAATAGGGCTTTTATTATGGATTCTGCAAGGCCAAAAGGAATTAAACCACAAGATTGCAGAGACATCTGTCCCTTTGTAGAACAGTAAGTAATATCTTTTCATTAGGTTTGATTTTTTTTCCTAATTGTAATTAAATTGTCAAATGAAATTGCTAAATACAGTCACGTAATTTTGTAAGGGCTTGGAGCAAATATGTTAAAGAAGGAGGAGTGCAAGCAAAAGGAAGAGGGGTCGCAAAAGATAAATTCAAAATTGAGTGGTTACCGGTGAGCTTATTATACAAAAAAATTTTAACTTAAATTTTATAGTTTAAAAAAATATTTTCATTCTAATATTGGCCGATAAATGTAAATTTCAGTGCGCGCGACAGCAGGAGGGTTGGGAGTGCGCTTATTACACAATGAATTTCATGATGGGTTGGATCGAAAGAGATCAATTTAAATTTCCAAAAGAGGTATGTAATTCACATTAAATATAATTTTAAAAATATCAATAATTCGATCCGTCCCTCGTTACTAACTCAAATTATAATTGTAGTATAATCGGTGCTAAGACGCTTACTCAACTGAGCAAATCGACGAAGTGAGAGGGATGTGGGCAAGGTGATTTATTTCCCAATTTTGTACTCCACAATATGGATTTTTATAAACTAAATTTGTGTAATTTTTAATATTGAATTGTTATGTTGTTTTGCCAATTTATATCTGTTTTGGGGTTCTGTTTTGGGTTAAAAAAACATTCTGATTTTATATATAATGGCTAGCAAACGTGGAGGCTAGCCAAAAACAAAAAAAATACAAAAAAAAAAATTAAAATCATACACGGATATTTCAAGAAATCCATTTTCAAATTAATTTTTTTTTTTATCTTCCTACACGGATTAATAATAAAAAACCGTGTAGCTAGGGTATGGAGCTACACGGATTTTTAATAAAAAACCGTGTAGGAATATGTTTCATACACGGTTTTTTATTACAAAACCGTGTAGCTCTGAGTATTTCCACACGGTTATTTAGTAAAAAATCCGTGTAGGATTAGTGTAATCGTACACGGATAAATGTGGACTTTCCTACACCCTAGTATTGCACACATTTCCAAATCCGTGTAGCTCTCCAGTTAAAGTCCGTGTACAAACTGTATTTTTTTGTAGTAGTGTTTCTTGGCACCTTCAATCTTAGGCTCACACGCTTTATGATAGTATGAAATTTCTCTGGTGCATCAGAAGACATTTAAGTTGCCCATGTGACATGTCTTTTGAAAATGCAAAATTTTACAACTATATTATTATATATATGAAATGTTTTTACTTAATTAAAGTTAAATTGCGAATTAAATATCTTGAAAATATATAAACAGTTAAATGTTAAGAAATAGAAAGAAGGAAAATTTTCATGACTGCTATCCATTTTATTCGACACCTTCCTTACCAAAAGATAAACAAAAAAAAAAAAGCTGAAGATGGAGACCTATGCTATAAAAATGCATTTATCTAATGTGTTGACTCCCAATCTTCTTTGAGTCTCCCACTCACTCTCCCAATAATTAGTTTTCTACCTTCTCTCTTTGCAACGTTTCATATTGAGAGGGTCATGTACTGTGGGCCTACAACTTTTTATTTATATATAAAACCATTAGTGTTAATTTATCTAAATTTTTGTGTTGTATTTTTACTTACAATTTGTATAACTAAAATATAAATTTTAAATTCAAAGGACTATTTTTGTTTGTTACTATTTTATTAGTTGAAGAAAAATATGTTGCCCCAGAATTGTTTACCAGTACTATAGTTTACCGTAAAGTTGAGCGATGAAAAAGATATGAAGCATATTAATTTAATAATTCTAATTTTATTATTTATTTTCAGTTGTTACAATTAAATATTTGTTTTCCCTTTGACATATACAAGCGTGAAGAGGGCTGAGAGGGGAGAGGCGCGTGAGTTTCTCTCTCTGACTCTCTAGTGACGACAGAGTTTTTTGCTCTCTGATTCTGAACGGAAGCAAATAGGAATAGAAGCCCAAGTCTTATTTTTTTTCTCTGTTGTGTCGCTACATTTACTTTTCTTTTTTCGCTTTTCATTTCTCCATCGAACAAAACAGCGAAGCAAACCAACAGTTTTATTTTAGTGGAGATTGGGCCTTGTTATTTAGATTTTTTTTGGGTCCAGAGGAAGGCACAATAATTAATCAAGGGTAGGCACTCAGGCTAATTTATACTGGGCTGAGATCAAATTTCAAATATAGGGGTAAAAACTTGCCTATCCGTGGGTTTTTAACTTTTTATGGATCTGCCCCTGCCTTCAAACTTAATTTATAGTAATTGATTTCCAAATAATTATACTTGAATTAAGCATATTGTTGAATAATTACTCATATTCTGAAATTTTACAAATTTTATGTTTTACAAGATTATGCTGATCAGTTCTTAAAAGTAAGTGTTTAATAATTCTTACAACTACATCAAAAAAATCTGTAAAATTTCCACCGATCTAAACTTTTCTTTTTCAGCGGCCATGCTTTAACACCAACCAAAAAATGGATCTGTTAGAATTTTTATTTTTAGAAATTTTTATTAATAAATATAGAAAAATAGATGTCGTATATTGAAATTTTGTTGTACAAGAAGGACTAGGACTAATGACACAAGCAAATTCGAAGTTTGGACCAGGATTAATGACTCATATCCAAAAAAATTTCGGGTTGGATTTTTCATGGCCAACATTTTCATCAAATTGTTGCTTGGCGTGTGTTGCTGCAAAAAAAAATGAGAAATATTTGAATCTGGACCATTGATCCCAGTTCAAACTTTAAATAAAGGTCATTGGTCCCGGTCCTTCTATCACTACTACAAAAAATACAGTTTGTACACGGACTTTAACTGGAGAGCTACATGGATTTGGAAACGTGTGCAATACTGGGGTGTAGGAAAGTCCAGCATTTATCTGTGTATGATTACACTAATCCTACACGGATTTTTTTACTAAATAGCCGTGTGGAAATACTCAGAGCTACACGGTTTTGTAATAAAAAACCATGTATGAAACTTCTTCCTACACGGTTTTTTATTAAAAATCCGTGTAGCTCCATACCCTAGCTACACGGTTTTTTAGTATTAATCCGTGTAGGAAGATCACAAAAAAAAATTTTAATTTTAAAACGGATTTCTTGAAATATCCGTGTATGATTTTAATTTTTTTTTTTTGTATTTTTTCTGTTTTTGGCTGGCCTCCACGTTTGTTAGTCATTATATATAAAATTAGAATGTTTTTTTAACCCAAAACAGAATTCCAAAACAGAACCCCAAAACAGATATAAATTGGCAAAACAACATAACAATTCAAAATTAATAATTACACAAATTTAGTTTATAAAAATTCATATTGTGAAGTACAAAATTGGGAAATAAACCACCTTGCCCACATCCCTCTCACTTCGTCGATTTGCTCAGTTGAGTAAGCGTCTTGGCACCGGTTATGCTACAATTATAATTTGAGTTAGTACGAGAGACGGATTGAATTATTGATATTTTGAAAATTATATTTAATGTGAATTACATACCTCTTTTGGAAATTTAAATTGATCTCTTTCGATCCAACCCATCATGAAATTCATTGTGTAATAAGCGCACTCCCAACCCTCCTGCTGTCGCGCGCACTGAAATTTACATTTATCGGCCAATTTTAGAATGAAAATATTTTTTTAAACTATAAAATTTAAGTTAAATTTTTTTTGTATAATAAGCTCACCGGTAACCACTCAATTTTGAATTTATCTTTCGCAACCCCTCTTCCTTTTGCTTGCACTCCTCCTTCTTTAACATATTTGCTCTAAGCCCTTACAAAATTACGTGACTGTATTTAGAAATTTCATTTGACAATTTAATTACAATTAGAAAAAAAAATCAAACCTAATGAAAAGATATTACTTACTGTTCTACAAAGGGACAGATGTCTCTGCAATCTTGTGGTTTGATTCCTTTTGGCCTTGCATAATCCATGATAAAATCCCTATTCGCAGCCGGAATGATGACGAACAAACACCAGTGTGTGCTGTAGAAATTTAAACACAATTATAATTACATTTAATTTTTTTTATAATTATTTAATTGAAAATATAGAAAAAATTTGATAGTTAGAATCGTACCTCTGGTGGTATGGCACGAGAATAATTGTCTTGTCATCCATTTGGCAATGGTGCATCGCATAGCACATGTAATCGACACATGGTCAGGCTAACCTATTAGCACAGCGGCATTGAGTTTGCCAGGATCCAGAATTACAGTCTTGTTTACCTTATCATCGGGCGTCCATGCTTCGCAGGTTCGGAGCAGCTTCCTGAAAGATCATTACATTTTGAATATATATTTGAGTGTTATACAATATATAAATAAAGGAAGGCAACTTACATGGCGAAAATTTACATTCTCATCATTATCTTCACAATTTTTATTGGCACCACTATTTTCTCCAATTTTCTCGCCATGCATGAACCAACATGTATAACTTTCCTTAAATCCCCGACAAATCAAATGAGTTCTAATTACTTCCGAGTCCCCAAATCCTACACAATTTTTACAGTCCCTACAAGGACACAAAATGTTGGCATCCCTTTTATCAACTCTATAACTCTCTGCAAATTGTAAAAACTCTTCAATACGAACCAAATATTCTTCACTATCTCGCCGCAATTCATACATCTAACTTCGATCCATCTGTAAATTAAATTAAAAAATTCATTTCAATTAATTAGTCATGCTGTAGGGTAGACATATATGTAACTTATGACGAATTAATTCTTGGCTTACAAAGGACCGGTTTACAATCCTAACCCACTCTTTGAATATTGTGCCTCATATGTGAACACATGTTAGCGGGGTTTCATTAGTATTTGAGAAAAATTCGACGCATTTCCCCTTAACTCCCCAAGTATGCGTAAAGACCACATACTCGTAGGAGTAATAAGGAGAATTACTGTCGAACTTTTCTCAAATACTAATTAAACTCCGCTAACATGTGTTCACATCCTAAATGAGACACAATATTCAAAGAGCAGTCCCAAACCGGGGACTATCCAAAATTAATCCCTATTGGATTAATTTTGAACGGGCATGGACCTAAAATCATATTAATAGGTCGGTTATTGGATAACAATACACCAATTATTCTAATTAACAAATAAAAACAACCATGCATGCATCAATTAATCAAACCCTAAACCTTAAATGCGCAATAATAAGAAAATAACAGAAAATTAAAGAAAAAAGAAGACCAATTACTAACTTGAGCAAGAGAGAGAAGAAAATCACCAGAAAATCAGCAATCTCAGATCCAAACGCAGCACAAATCAGTTTCCAGCCAACCAGAGGACAGAGAGTGATCAAAACGGCGCTGGATGAAGTATTAAAACCCTAAAATGGACTTTCCTACACGGATTTTTAGTGTGAAATCCGTGTAGCTCTGTTACTTATTACACACGGATAACAATATAAAAAACCGTGTATGAAAGTCCATCCTACACGGATATATTATAACAAATCCGTGTAGCTCTCCCTATATTGCACACGGATATTTATTTAATTAGCCGTGTACAAAACCTCATTTTCAACACGGACTGTTCCCTAGAGAATTATACACGGATTATTATGTAAGTATCCGTGTATAATTCTTAGAGATATTTAAAAATCCCCTTTCCTACACAAATTTTTAAGAAATAGAGAAAATCCGTGTATAACCTACAGTGTAGGAAGTGGTTTTTTGTAGTAGTGTATTACATTGAAATTCAAGATACTCCATATATTTTTCATATTTATTATTAATAATTTGTAAAAATAAAAAATTCTGATCCGATTAAAATTTCATTGGTGTGTAAGCTTGGCCGCTGAAATAATTTTTTTTAAAAATAAATTAGGACTATGGATAGTTAAATAAGATAAATGACAAATTTACCCTCCTAGTATTGTTACTAATTTCTTTAGGGCCAGTAAAGCTCCTCCAAATAATTGGTGTTAAGGCACCACCAATTCTAAAACCAAAAAGCTGAAGACGGACACCCTGTCTTATTAAAAAATATATATATAAAAATGAGACCGAGAGTCTTCTGCCTTCCTCTTTGCATCATTTCATATCAATACAATAAGAGAAGAGACTTTGCAATTCTATATCAAAGGGTCTAGGCGGAGTGATTTCCAATCTTCTCTCTTTGGGTGCCAAATTGAGGCTGAATTGAAGAAATTGATGTGGATGTCGGAGCAGAGGAAGATCACAAACCGGATCACATTTCATGCAACTGTCTTGAGCTCCTTCAACCAGTGCTTGACAGCCCAAATAGATCAGCAGAAGGAGAAGCACTGATTGAAGGAGCTGAAGATAGTTGTGTGCAATACAGAGGATGTATTGGATGAGTACCACTATGATATCCTACGGACACAAGTTGAGGAAAGAGATGCTTCTCCACCATATTCTGGTAAAATGAAGTTAATTCAGGTAACTTATATTTAATTTAAATTTCTTGTGCAAAGGGTATATGCGATAGGTTTTGTGTTCATCAATCAGGGTCGCTAAGATAACTGTAGAAGTGAGGTTCATTCCTGACTACATTTCATGGGGAACTGACAATTAAAATGAGGAGTAAGAAGCACTTGGGTGGAAGTTGTTACCAGAATTGGCCTCTTGTGTTTAACTCATGCTACTTGTTTTAGCTGGATGTACCAGTTTCAAAAGATTCATTATATTCTAGTTGCTCTGTTAGGCCTAGTTTAAGTTTGTCTTACAGTAGTGTGAACTTACAAAACTGGAGGCCCCACGTTGACCCACAGGAGAACTGATTCACCATTTCCCCTTACAAAAGCTACAAGTAAGGGTAATACCATAATAAAATGTAAGTAACAAATGAGAATTACATTTTCTTGATATAATAAAATTTGTCATATTGTTTTTAATGGATGGTTGTATGCTGGTAAATGTAGGCAAGTTATGTGCTACTATAGAAAGACAACTTGCCAAATCTGAAGAGCTTGGAGTCTTGGACTGCCTTTCCCTAGTAGACCGTACGACTAATGAATTCCCTTTTCTTTTCTTTTTATTTCCAAAAGCAGCTTTTATTTTAGGGTCCACCTAGCTGTCCCCCATGAAACGTCCCCTATCTGTCCCCGGCATAAAAACAAAAAAAAACGCAGAAAACCACCCAGAAACGCATTAATCCGGCAAAATACAATCGGACGCAACAAGTATTCAACCATCAATATAAATGTATTCATTTTGCTGCCAAGAAGTATTCAACCATGGTCTGCACATTAAGAACGACAAAATTCATTCCAACGGCAACCTGCGGAGAATGCAAACGTCCACATCAATACCGTACTTAACTGTGGGGACCATTAACGTCCTTTGAAAGCGACAGAGAAGGTAATGCACACTTTAAAGAAGTATTCAACAACAAACAAAGAAATATTCAACAGAAAATACTTCTCATATGATCACAATAAATTATTCACATAAGCTATTCATCTTTAACCTTAAAGTATTCAACTGTAATGGACAAAGTATTCACCTTTTAACTGTCAGAAAACACTTCTCAGAAAAGTATTCATCTGTTTTCGCCAAAGTATTCAACATAAAACATACAGTATTCACTTGATAAGTATTTACCAGAAAATACTCATTCAGCAAAAAAATCACACTTTACAAATATTTTTCATTTGTGAATTAAAACTAACTACACATGAAAATACTTTACAACTGATATATTCAACCACAATAAAGAAGTATTCAACACAAAACACTTAAATATTCAACTGTAATGTACACAGTAAATTATTCACATGAACTATTCATCTTTAACCTTAAAGTATTCAACTTTTTTAGCACAACATGTTACTCAGTAAAAATTACCCTTAAAAAAGTAAATACAAGCATAACATGTTAATCAAGTACAATCAGAAACTACAATTCAAATAACAAGTTAAGACTCAAACAATTCCAAATAACAAACTACAATTAAAATAAGCAAATACAAATCCAGTTTTCGACAATGCTAACTTCAAACAACTTCAAACTTCAGATCATTCCTTTCATCTATAAGCATCCTAAATGCTAACAGGACACGTTCGACGCTGATCATTCGCTAAAAAATTTCACAAATAAAAAATAGTCAGTTTCATATACTGTCAAATTTTAAAATAAAGAAATCATTCTTAACATACAAGTATTCATCTCATTCTGTTAACATAAGGAAAGAATAATACATGATACACAGTTAATGTATTCAACCAATGCAGTGAAGTATTCAACAACAATGTAACATGTATTCATTAGAACAAAATATTGATACCAGAACTTGAATGACACACTGCAAGATATTCATACTTATAGGGACATGTATTCATCAAACACCATATATTCACTGTTTATGCATCACATGAAATTTAAAAAAAATTGACATAAGGATAACCTGGTTGAACAAAGTATTCATTCAGAGCACAAAAAATAATAGTGACCAAAGTATTCATCCAGAACTTCAAAATATTTAACTCTAATATGTAAGTATTTATCCAGTAATATATGCCAAGATATATTACTTTTCTTCTCTTGAGCAGATACATTACTTTCCTTCTCCCTTCTTCCAAGTTTTGTTGGTAACTTATGTAATATATGCGAAGAACAGTACCTTTGAGTGGTTTCAGATCCAAATACACGTTTAATTCTCAATTCAATGCTTCCACATTGATTAGTAAGAATGCCCTCATGGTTTAACACCATTCATACATTCCAAAAACCTATAAATTTAAAATATGCAGTCAGTACAATACAAAGTATTCAACTAATACACAAATAGTATTCATCAATATAACAGAAGTATTAATTAACAACTATAAAAACCCACAAGAACCTGTCATATTAAGCATTCAACTAACACATAAGTAGCATTCATCTTGATACAAGAAGTATTCATTTGAAATTATAAAAAACTCTATAAGTAACTGTCATACTAAGTATTCAACAATAACATAAAAGATATTGATTTTCCTCAAGAAATGTATTCATCCATAACTAACCAAGGTAATACATTATTTAGAATTTGCAAAAAATAATAAAAATAGTACTATGTTATAAGTAGAACACATGCTACCTGAAAAAACACCATATGTAATATTTTTCAGTTTCTCTTCCTAAGATTTAAAGTACTTACCTAAGAGGAGTAAAAATTGTTTATTCAGCGAGAGTTATTGAATATTCATATGTCATAAAAAAGAGAGAATTAAGTGTGAATATTGTATCAAGAAAGTATGCATCTCATAATTATAAAATATTCATCCTATATATATCATATGCTCAAGTATTTAATTCAGCAAATTTTAACTAAAAATTAGACAAATTAACATAGAACACACATATAATCATCAAGTATTCATCATTATCACAACAGATCATCAAGTCGTATGAAAATAGGCATCAAAAGTTCAACATAATCAAAATACATTGAAAAACAACTACAAATATAGCTGCCGATGCTTCCAACAGAAATCACAAATACGAATTAGAAGAGAATGATCAAAGGTAAGAATTAAATTGAGATCGAATTATTGATTTACCTGAAATCCAAATCACCATAGCCCGAACGCATGACAGTCTGATTGCCTGATAGATTGAGATCGGCAGAATGTGGAGATCAAAACTAAGATCGTCGGAGTTGGAAGTTGAGATTGAGGTGTGTCAGAGCATCGACTATTTCAGCACCGGTGATGTACTCGTCCCATTCTGATCAAACTTTGGATGGATTAAAGCTACCTTCAATTTGAAATTAGATCATAAATCAAAATTTGGATGGATTAAAGCTACCTTCAGTTATGAAATATTCATCTGTCAAAAAAGGAAAGGATAAAGTGTGAATTTCGTACCAAGACAGTATGCATCTCACATCCACAAAGTATTCATCCGTAAAATCAGAAAATATTTATCATTAAGAGCAGAAAGTATTTACCTGAGAGGATTCAACGGAAATGAAGAGATAGAAGGAGGCAGTGACCGATGGAGGAAGAGATCGACGGAGAAAAATCTGGATCAGCGCAAATCCGACAGCTAGAAGCGACCCATCGGAGCTGAATCGTGCAGCCGAGACTCCGCCGGCACCTTCCCACCGAACTTCTCGAAGAACTCAAACTTGTGCCACTTATACACCTTGTTCTTTCAGATCTGTTGCTCTCCGTCGAGGAGCCTTTGGGTCTAGGTTAGAGACAAACGGAGAACAAATCGGAGGTGAGGTCAGAGAAGAGATCGAACACGTGGTGGTCGGAGGAGGAGAGATTGGAAGGATCGTGGTCGTCTGTTTGAGTTGTCAGTGTATGAGAAAGGAAAAGAAAAAGAGAAATGAAGGGAGAAAGAAATGGAGTTGTCAGTGAATGAGAAAGGAAAAGAAAAGGAGGAAAGATGGGAGAAAGAAATGGAGAGGAAAAGGAGAAGGTAAATGGAGAAATTAGTTAAGTTGTTAGTAAGGATAAGAAATATGGGGGATGGTTAGGGGACACTTAAGAGGGGGAAATTAGAATATCCCTTTATTTTATTGTGTTGACAGTCGTATCAGGTTGGTTGATTACATCATGAGTTGTTCATACTGGATACTAGGGAATATTTATTGCTTCAAAACATAGAAACTTAAATTCAAACAATGGATGCTCAAAAGTTTCAAATTATAATAATGCTGATTGGTGTTAGAAATACATTTAAATAAAAGAATAAATTATTAATTTTTGCAGTTGGAAATAAAAGGATTGAGCTTCCAGAAATCAGAATTACGGGTCATCAGAAATTAATACTATATTTCCGTTCCTAGACCAGATTTCTCCTATTTCTTCTACAATTATATCAGAAACATTCCTGTTTCTTAATATTCCTTTGTTTTTGGTGTCAATCCCTCGATCTCTTGTCCATTGAATTGAAATCCTCCTGAAAACAAATATTAGTTTTCTTCTTTTTTGTCCTTCCCTTTCTTTCTCCTCTTTCTCAAACTGAAATAATGGTACTGAAAAAACACCAGGCAGATTGGCCTTTCCATGTTTACTTGCTTGGCATACGAGGGATTTCCTTGATGGCAAAAGTATGGCTATGTAAAGAGTACTTTTCTTTATCTCTTAACAGGAGATTTCTTGTTGTGCTCTGTTTTTTCTTTTGCTGAAAACTCTCTTTGTTACTAGCAGTAGAAAAGTGGGATGGGAATTTTACTGTGTAGTCTCTCACTTACTGATTCAATGCAACAATGAACACAAAAATATGAGAAATAAAATAAAAACTATGGTATTGATTGTGTTAGAATTCCTTTAAATGATATATCAGTTTTTTTTTTTTGTCCATCTATGTGGATTTTGTAGTTTTGTACATCTTATCACTACTAGAATTTGAGTTTATTGCAAGGGGAGCACTAGTTTGTTGCAAGGTTGGGACGGCCCTTGCAACAGAAATGTCGTTTGACCATTCCTATAGTCTGTTGCAAGGGTAATCGCATGCAACATGTATCGCATGCAACTGTCCAATGTGTAACCATGCAACTGTTTTCTATCTCTCCTTGCAAATGCGTTGTGAAAGTCAGATAATATAATTAATTGGAGGCGCATGCAACAACCAAAAATCATTCTCATGCAACAACTTAACCACATTGAAGATATTATATTTTATTAAAGGTCCTTGCAACTACTAAATCCCATGCGCATGCAACTAGTAAACCCCCTGTTTATATTTTATTTTAATGAAGGTCCATGCAACAACTTACCCCCCTGCGCATGCAACTACTTACACCCCCCCCCCATGCAACTGCATTGGATTCCCCTTGCAACTGTTTAGTTACTGGAGACAGATTCATTTCTATTTATTTGATATCTAAATTTTAATGATAACATGACATTTAAATAAAAACTTGTATAATAATTGTATGTAATAATTCCATAATTTGATAACATAAGTGTAGAACAAACATTCCAAAATAATTGTAAAAAATTGTGACACAACATGCATACTCATTGTACAAACATTGATTCACCAATATTAATTAGAACTCTTGATCGGAAGCATCGAGGGGCTAGAAACCAAATTCATCCTCACCTTTGGCCATGCTCAACTCATTGTCACTTACTGTTATTGGGTTGTCCTCGAACTCTTCCTCACCTTGGTCCATGTCCAACTCTTCGTCACTCTCCTCAATTGGGTTGTCGTCAAACTCTTCCTCACCTTGTGACATCGTATCATCTACTAGCTCGAATTCATCTTCTTGCGGGGCCATGCCATCCCAATCAAACTCCTCATCATTTGAAACCTCAGTTGAATGATCCGGCATTTCGTCTTGGAAAAATTCTAGGTTTGCTTCAACATCGTCATCTGCACGAAACCTCCCCTTCGCGCTAGTTTTCATTACCACCCACCATTGGCGTCTCTCAATTTTATCCGATGGATAAGGAAGGTAGAACACTTGGATTGCTTGAGGTGCCAATATAAATGGTTCATAATTTTTAAGGCGAGAAGCATGCTTTACCTCAACAATTCCATGTTGGACGTCCACCCTTACACCGTTTGTTATGTCAAACCAATTACACCTAAAGAGAACGACTTTGTTGAGTCCGTCATAATCTAGCTCAATTACCTCTTGAAGAAGTCCATAGTAGTCTTGCGGTGTGTCAATTCCATCCCACTCCCCTTTAATGCACACACCGCTACTATTTGTTGACTTGTTGACCCCATATGCCTCGGTGTGAAATCGAAAGCCGTTAACCTCGTACCCTACGTAGCAGTCCGCTTGTTTTTCTGGCATTTGTCCTGCCCTTCGGAGGTAGGGGTCGCAATCATGATCGGATAGTACCTTCTTTCGTAGCCAATCTGCGAATCCATCTTCACGAACTTTGTCCAAATGTTGCGCCGATCTCGATTGTCCGGAGTTTAGCATGCATTCATCAAACTCCCTACGCATTCCCACATGGTAAACTATTAGAATTTGAAAGTGTTTATAATAGATACTTTTGAAATCATCAAAATAAACCTTTCATATATAATTGTACCCTAGGAATTTATTTTTTATCTCTGGACAATTGAGGATGACATATGTGTGAGCAGCTTTAAGTTCATCCTCATCGAGAGTCCTTCGAATTGGCCTTGTGAAGAAACGGCCGGCAGTATCAAATATCGATAGACGTCTCCGCGGAGTGGTACTTGTTCCAACCCCTTGTGAGTTAGTGTTAGAATTCTCCGCAAAATAAAGTGTGCAGAAGGAACCAATTTCTTTAACAATTGTTGCCTCGACGATTGAGCCCTCAACGCGTGCCTTGTTCGTGACCTTCATCCTTTGTTCTTTGTTTCGTCTATAAAAAAATATTGGTTTAGACATGAAAACAACAAGTGAGTTAAATGTTTTGTCAATGAATAAGAAAAGAATTAAGAAACACTCACCTTTCACATGGATACATCCACCGAGCCCCTACCGGTCCACCCAATCTAGCCTCGTCACACACATGGACCACAAGATGCTCCATAGAATTGAAAAATCCCGGTGGGAATATCTTTTCCATTTTGCATATTGTGACCACAATATCCCTTTGTAATTGGTCAATACGGGATGGATCAAGCTCTTTGGCACAAATCTCTCTAAAGAAGCTTGAAATCTCACACAAAACATCCCATACGGAATCAGGGACAAAGTCTCAAAATGCTACTGGAAGAAGTCGCTCCATGAATACATGCAAATCATGGCTTTTTAGCCCAGTTAGGGAGTTTATTTTGAGGTTTACGCACCTTGACCAACTCGATGCGTAGCCATCGGGGAACTTGACTTTCTCCTTGAGCCATTCCAAAACCTTCCTCTTTTGTTGTGGAGAGAGTGTGAAGGGAGCCTTTGGCTTTCGCAGTTTTCCTGAGTTATTCGGGTCGGGGGCTAAGTTCTGATTGGGCCGATTGCAAAGGAGTGCCAAATCTTTCCTTGCTTTTTCATTGTCCTTGTTTTTTTTTCCCATGCCTAAAAGAGTGTAAATCAAATTTTCTGCGAAATTCTTCTCGAGATGCATCATGTCAATGTTGTGTTGCAACAAATTATCCTTCCAATAGGGCAAGCTCCAAAAAATGCATTTCTTTTGCCAATGGTGGTTTTGACCATAACCTTCCAATTGGTCACATGGATTTTTTTTACCCCATTTCATCCCCTCTAGGCTATTCACCATTGCGAGCCGCTCCTCTCCCGTGACTCTTCTTGGTGGCCTATCATAATCGACCAAGCCTTTTTGGAAATTTTTCCTATCACGACGAAATGGATGATCTAGAGGCAAAAAAACACCTATGACAACCCCACCATGTAAATTTACCACCATACTTTAGACGGAATGCCTTGGTTGCACCCATGCAATGAAAACATGCCAATCGGCCCTTAGTACCCCACCCACAAAGCATCTCGTACGCGGGATAATCATTTATCGACCAAATAAGTGTTGCATGCATATTGAAATTATGTTGTTTAGACACATCCCATGTAACCGCTCCATTCTCCCACAATTTGTTCAATTCATCAATCAAAGGTTCAAGAAGAATGTCAATGTCCCGACCTGGATGCTTTGGTCCGGGAATGACAAGCGCGAGGAACATGCTATCTTCTTTCATTATCATCCCGGGAGGTAGATTATACGGGAAAACAAGTACTGGCCAACATGAATATGGAGATGCATTTGAGGTGAATGGCATGAACCCATCTGTCGTTATTCCCATCCAAACATTTCTAACCTCTTTTGCAAAATTCGGATATTTCCGTGCGAAGTGCTTCCAAGCCTCACCGTCCGCCGGGTGCACCATAATCTCGGGCTTCTCACGAAAACCTTCCTTATGCCATCTCATTTGGACCGCATTGGATTGGGTCATGTACAACTTTTGCAATCTTGGTGTGATAGGTAAATAACGAAGTATCTTTTGTGGAATTGGTTTTGCCTTCTTATTAGGTCCCGGCGGCTTATATCTCGGTGTACCACATTCATCACATTGTGTCTTATCCTTGTTTGCATCGTTGTAATAGAGCATACAAAAGTTTGGACATACATCTATATTATGGTGCTCCATTTCTAGCGGCTCGACCAAGCGCTTGGCTTGATAAAAGTTTTTCGGCATTTTTTCACTAGGCGGAAGCATGCTTTTGATAAGGTCCATCATCCCATCGAAGCACTTTTGGCTCAATTGGTGTTCCGACTTCAATGCAAGTGCTTGGGTCACGGCTGATAAGATTGTGTGCGATTCGCATTTCAATTGACCCGTCATGTTCTCTTCCTAAAGCGGTGTTTCCGATGCGGCTAGCATATCGAAGAATTTTTTTGCCATTCCGGTAGGTTTATCCTCCTCCCAATCGAAATTTTGACCGGCGACAACCCTTACCATATCGGCACCCACGTGATAATTGTCATGGTGTGGCTCGGTTGGTGGATGGGGCGGGGCATCGTCGAATGAGTTTGGGCGTTCCTCTCCGTGTGTGTGCCAAAGTTCATATCCATCCCGAAAGCCGGATTGGTAAAGATGCATTCGCACGGTTTGCGTATCTTTTATGTAGAGGTTTTCACATTTCTTACATGGACATGCGATACATTGTTTGCCATGAAGGACGGTCACAACCGATGGGTTTGAACAAGCTATCTCAACAAAATCTTGCACACCCTTTATGAACTCGGGTAGAAGCCTTCCATTACTATTTAATCGGTTGTACATCCATCCACGGTCTGTTCCCATTTCTCTAGTTTAATGTTGGACAATAAAAAAAAATTAGTTAGGGGTGATTCATCACATTGTGTTTAATTACAACTACATTTGGAATATAGATGGTATTTTTATGGGAGATTACAAGTAAAAGAATTGGCATAAATTAATGAACATCAATAGGAAGAAATTAATAACACTTGAACTGAATTTAGAGGCAATTCGTTGATGGATTATTTACAAGACCTAATTTGGAAAAATGTAGTTCAAATTTGGGACAAGCAAAGCTCAAATTTACAAGACCTAATTTGGAAAAATGCAGCTCAAATTTGGGACAAGCAAAGCTTAAATTTACAAGACCTAATTGATTTATACACTTCAAATGAGAGTGTACAGATGGTGACCAAGACCTAATTTCGAAAACGTAGCTGAAAGGTAGGTTAAAACGGCAGGAGATCATGGTACCTCAAACGCAGTTGAGATGCTGGTACCTCAACGGCAGGAGATGCTGGTACCACAAAGGTAGGGCCCACGCTAGGAGATCCAGATATCTAGCGCCCAAGTGAGATGGGTGAGACGGAGGGGGCCGTCATTTCCTGGGGAGTGTTTGTTCGGGTTTTTTTTTTGTTCCCGGGGAGTGTTTGTTGCTATCTGGTCAAAACGGGTGGAGCCCGCTCTGGTTCTTGAGATTTACCATTTTTTACATCGGAATACCAATGCAAATAGTGGCATTTATAGTTTAATTGTAAAATTTTTTAATTGGCATACCCAGAGTGTACGCATCATATTGACCTTCTCCCAGAAATTGCTATTCTCAAGGAAATAAGAAACAAGAAACCTCCCAGAAATTGCTATTCTTTAAGAAACAAGAAAATAAGAGAAGTTGACAAAACTTCCTTTGAGAATAAAAACTTCACAACATAGTAAACAAGAAAACCAAATTCACATCCTACAATTAACTTGTTCAGGCATAGTAAACTAGAAAACCAAGTTCACATCCTACATTAACTTGTTTAGGCATAGTAAATAAAATATTAACTTGTTCACATCCTACTAAGTTCACATCCTACAATTAAAGGGTGCTGTTACAAATGCAACTTGACAGGGGCCAACTCAATCATTGGCATTTGACTTCTCTGCGGTTCCTCTCGGACCCTGGTGGCGGCCCCATTTAGATCCTACAAATGCAATTAGCAAAAATAATCATTTATCTAGTACTACTTGGTTTTTTTCATAATTTAATTGCAATTGAGAACTTGTACTTACATTGCAAGGTGGAACCGTCACTCCACTTTTTTCGAGTAGCACTGCAAGGCAAGCTTTGTTGTATTCAGCAGTCCTCTTAAGCTCTTCGAATTCTTCCCTGTGGCGCTTCTCTTGGGCAGCCATATCAGTAGTAAACTTCCTCCGTTCAGCAGCTATCTTCGATTTAATTAACACTGCCACCTCTCCCTTTGTGTATGTTTCCCTCTCATCCTCAGCCGAGGTGGCAGTGCTCTTGGCAGGATCGGACATGTTTGCATACTCGGCTTGCAATGCTTGGTTGGCTTTGCTTGTCCTCGACCGATGACCAAATCCGAACACCCGGCCACGCTGATCCTCTCCCTCTGCAGCAAGCTCCCATCACTCTGCATCTGACATGAACGTCCCATAAATCTTCTTCAGGTCCACAAAATCGGTCTGCATTTGTTATAAATTGTCATTTCTCATTATTCATTGGTTGAAATTTGTAAATGGTCATTTTTACAATACAGTGAGGAAAATTGAGAACTTAAAAGAGAAATTGCACTTACAGCCACACTCTGTGCCCTCTCGTTTACATACACCTTTCCGGCCTCAGTTGCCTTCATGTGGGTTCGGTCGAAAACCTCCTTCAGCCCCACGGCCGAACCTTTCTCAGATGCCTGCAAATGAGAGAAGTAAGAATTAAATTTATGTAAATTAAATGTATTGGATGTATCTTAAATATACAATAACATATGAAATTTATTGGTACCAGTGCTTGTTTGTGCCGAAAAATTGACCTTCTCCCAGCCACGTGATTGATGAACTTCCCTTTTCTCAGTTTGTTTTTTTGGTTGGTGTTTGAGAGGTGGTCCCATTTCTCTTTCGACCAAATTAAACACAGACCCTTCCAATAAACCTCATTCTTGCACCATTGAGGAATGAAGTCCTTCCAAACTTCCTTGTCTTTTCCGTATTTCTTAGTGTAAGCACCCCTCACATCTGACATCGCGTTACTGAACGCTTCCGATGCGATTCTCTCAAACACGTCGAGACAGCGACCCACGTCTTCCCCCTCTCTCCAAGAATACCGCTGCAAGAACTGCTTGAGGATTTCCAACCTCGCCTTGGCTGGAAACATATTGTACGTCCTATAGGGTCCCGGCAAGTTCTCCAATGTTAAGATCCTCACTGTGGTGGCCACCTTCGAGCAGTTCGGTAATGAATCGAACTCCGCATCACCGACAGGGATCAGTACCGGTCTACATTCTGGCGCAGCAATTTTACGAGGCTTGGCCATACCTCGGCCCCGTTTCCCATTATTATTCTGACCCTTCTTCCTCTTTCTCGTTGTCTTCTCCACATTCACATTCACATCGTCAAGTTCTCTCCCTGATGCTTCCTTTGCTTCATCCATATCCCGAAGTCGGCGGCGTATGAGGCACCTCTTAGCGCCGTCATCCTCCTTGACTTGGGTATGCATGCTGTTCTCTGAATTGCTCTCATCATTAGAGGGCTCCTCCTCTCTCTCAGTTGACGCGGTAGGCTGCTCCCAGTCAGACCATCCAGATTCACCGGCCTCCGTTTGGAGCAGTGAATCCACAGAATATGATGTTGGAGAACTAGGAAGGGAGTGGAAAGTGGCATCTTCTGTTTCGACGCTGACTTCGGTTGGTGGCAGTGATTGGGACACCGTTGGGTTGGGCTCCTCTGCACTGGATGGAGCTTGGTTGGGTGGTTATGCAGTTTGGTTGTCAGGGGCCTCGTCATTAACTTGTGCAGCTTCAGTTGGAGACATGTCAGGGGCAGGGGCTTCGTGCAGCTTCAGTCGGGTGGTTGAGAAGGGCTTCATTGGGTGGTTGTGCACAGCTTCAGTCGGGTGGTTGAGAAGGGCTTCATTGGGTGGTGGCGCAACTCCAGTTGGGTTGTTAGGGGCCTGACTTGGTGGTTGTGCGGCGATAGCTTGGTTGTCAGGGGTTTGGACAAGTGCCTGTGGAATACCAGTTGGTGGTGTTGCACCAGAAGTTTGGCCGTCAGGGGTTTGGACGGGTGGTTGTGAGACCTGACTTGTTGCAGTTGCTCTCCTCCGCTTCAATATACCGGGGTTAGGGCCAAATAAAACTGGGCGTTTTGTGGCACCCTCTGAACTAGGGGTATCATGTTGCATATTCGATGTCTCGACATCTCCTGTTTTTAAACAAATTGAACAAGGTTATATTCTGAGTTTAAAATTGGACATATAAACATAGACAGACGGTTCAGTAATATTCTGAAGTGAAATCGGTTGGTGCTGTTGGAAACGGTTTGTGCTCCAAACTCTCAAACATAGACAGACTCAGATAATAAAACCGCCATCTCACTTCCTTTCTCTCTCTCTCTCTATGGACCACAACACAGCATTATCCTTTTACTTTACAAAACTAACCAAATATATAATATAAACTGGACTTTTCAGTAATATTTGTTGCAAATAAATCTGTTGTGTTGCATGCAACAATGGCGCATGCAACTATACCCTCACAGTTGACCAACTACCCTCACTTTTGAAATCATCTTTGTTTAGAATAGATACTTTTGAAACTACTAGCATTTGCAAGGGGAAAAATTTTGATAAAAACATACCTTCAGCTGCTGGTTCTTCTTCCACCGCTGTGCTCAACTTGCTGAGCCTGGATGAGCGGCGCGTGGGTAGCGTTGGGTTCAACTTGTTGCGCCGATTTTTGCTTCTTACAGGCCTCTGATCCTGACTCGCCTCGTTGTTGTCATCCATGATGAATTCTGTCAAAGAAGGGGTATAAGGGTTAAAAATTGTGTCAATATTAGTTCTAAAAGGTTTTCTATACCTCAAAACTAAATTAACGACCCGAAATTAACAGAAGTTATTCTAAATAGTTTCGAAGAACCCTAAATTACACAACCATAAATTAACGAAACCCTGCATTACCGAAATTTTCTATAAATTACAGAACCTAAAATGAACGAAACCCAATTTTTTCCATAAATTTTCTACCTCAAACCCTGCATTACCGAAACCCTAAATTAACGAAATCTGACCTCGCCAAAACCCTGTATTACCAAAACCCTGCTTTACCAAAACCCGAAATTAACGAAGTGTTCACTATCAACAGAATCCCCAAATTTGTCCAGATTTATTGTACAAGCAACTGAGAACGACTAAATCACGAAATAGACAAAACCCTAAAAAGCACGAAGAGAGAACTTACCACAGCCTTGATCGGAGATGAACTACTCTACTTGAACTAGTTCAGAGATGAACTATCGGAGTGAAGATCAGAGGCGACTAAGATCGGTGATCGATGGGGTAGTTGTTGGGTGAAAAGGTTAGTCTATGAGGCTTAGATCGGAGCGGGGTGGGGATTGGTGGCAAGGTTTTGCAAGGTATGGCAAGAATGGTATAGAGAGTGGAAGGGGGCGTTGGGAGGGGAAGGGTTTTCGAAATGGGAATGGAATTCAAAAAAATCGGCTAAGTACTGAGCCCTCTATGCTCCATTGAGAAGCGAACACTGAGTCCGTCGTTTATCCAACTACGAACATAATAGGAACCTGTAATTCTCATCCAAACCGTTTATATATATTGAGATTTGCGTATCCCTCAGATCTTTGGGGTTGAGATTGAGTTTGAAAATCTTTAAGGGTTACGATTTCATAACAGGCCCCTGTTATTTCTTTTACCAAACAGACATTCTCCCCTCTGAGAAAATACGTCGTTTCAAATCCCCGCAACCTCAGGTACATGTAAATGTAAGTCTTAATCTTTACTGTTTGATTATACGTTGGCGAGAATCTTAATAAATTTTGTGCCTCAAGAGTGGTCGGATTCTAGCGTATATACTATGTTACCTGAGAGCTAATTATTTCGCATTAACTTGGGAGATCTACCCGCAAAAACTGTTCATGAGGTAACACAACATTTTTTCATTACATCTAGCGGTTTCATCAAACTCTTGCACGTATATTGTCCGATTCAATCGAGAATTATTACAATACTTGAGAGTATGGTCGCTCTCTATCCAGCAGCTCTCAATCTGAGTGTATCATGACCATTCATCCCCAATCAGAAGGCATTGGATATCAACAAGAGCTGGTTTATACATAAACTGGTAGAGAAAAAATCCAAAATATTTCATAAATATTTTTAAATTCGTATATTCGCTGGAAAACAATTGTAGCATCATTTTTTTTAATATTTCATCATATTTTGCCCCTTCTAATGTGTCAATTTTTTTGGACCGTTGATTTTGATATGAATTTTGGAAAGCTGATCTGCGATGAAATGACTCAAAATTTGTTTTGACATGATCAAGATGTAATGCTGCACATAACCAATACATAATTGTGTGAGTTTTGTTGTGATTTGGTTCCGATCCACCGCAGAGTGTTTTTAGCCATTTGATACTTCGTATTTCAGGCAAATGGATGAGGGAGTATATAAAAACTTTACTTGGTGAGATTGCACCGTGGCACATTAAATGTAGCGGTCTTCAATTTGAACGGTTCCGATCAACCTCCGCAAAATTTATTGCGCTACTTCTTCATTATCTTGTAGTGTGAGAGTTTATGTCTCATAGTCATACAAAGAAGTTGTCATCCATAAATACAATGTGCATGTAAGACAATATAATTAAAAGTCCTAAATATCAATTAATCATGTATTTTTTAGAACATTAGCATGTATTATTGTCATTATTAAATTATTAGTCTTTTTCCATCTAGTTCTTTCTTTATAATTTTTTCCACCTTGAACTAATTATGTAAATTAATAATCATATATTAACATTAAATATTAGACTCTCCAATTAATTTACTGTAATCTTCTACTTACAATTACAAAGACAACTTAAACAAAATATTAATTAGTAATTTTACTAACATACAATACACAATTAGATGATATTTTTATTTAGAAGACAATTACAAAGTTATCATCACAATTCAACTCACTGTCATCTAAAAATAATGTACTAAGTTAGATTTGCAAGAATGCTAAAAGAGAGCAACTTTGACTAACTGCAGTGGAGATCTGTATACTCCAAGGGGAATTCAATACAGTCAATTAATTGAACGAAGCCAAAACCGCTATGTGCCTAATTTGGTTTTGGGCGCTCATCCGAAATTTCATTTCCCCCCATTTTATCATTTCTGATTTTGGGCGCCCGCCTTTCATCACCTAAAGTTCCCATCCTCTACGATATGGCAAAGCTTGAGTGCTCGACATTGAAAATCTCAACCGTCCAAATGAAATGTGCTACAATCTAAACTATTGGCGATTTAATAACAGCAAGACACGAACTACATCAAAATATAAGACATCTCAGAGGAAATTTCATGTATACTTTATACCAAGGCATATATAGTCCCTACTTTACCAAATCGTTTTCATATTCTCTCATTTAACCCAAGTAGCCGAGCTACGCCCTCTTACCCCCTCTCTCCAGTCTCTCGTATAACTGAAAACAATTTCGCCTAAACCAATTCTCTTCAAGCCGTCGGTCACTCGGATATAAGCTCAGGTACGTCGTTTCCTTTCTCCTTATCTCTCATTTTCCTCTTGATTTAGAAGTTTGGAATTTTAGTCAAGCAGGAACAATTTGTTTGAAATTCAGTCCCTACTGCTCAAGGGAAGTTCAAAGATGTTTGAAATTTAGTCAAGCAGGGCCAATTTCTTTGTAATTTAACTATTTTGGGGACCAACATTTTGAAAAATCTTTAACCTCAGCAATGGTTTGAAAAAATAAGCTTAATGGGTCTGTAACCTAATATCGGGGATTAGAGAAGAAAAATAAGCGGGACTTGTAAGATTTTAAGGGAGGTGCTGTTCTGTACAGGAACATCAAACGAGAATAATGGGTAATTTTGTTTTTTTAATTTTTTTATCATGGTAAGGTAAGTCAACATTTAGTAATTTAATTAGAAAAACTTGACACTAATTAAACCCTAAATTAATAAGATAAAAGTTGTCCGAGACATGAGGTAAAGTAGAACAAAAAGGTCATTATGGGTAATAGGCAACTACACAAGTTTTTCAAAGGGGTAAATTAGAATCAACTTTGTTCTGCTGTAGGAAAAGAAGAATGCCTCCCAGCAGAAAAACTCGACTCACAAGATCATCAGCCACCAAATACTCCAAGAGAAAACGGACCGAGGATCAAACAATAGCTGTAGGTGACAATTTGAATGATGCACCAGAGGGAGAAATCACACAACCCGAACCTCCAAAGAAAAAAGGACGAGGACCTGCAAGGATGAGGGCAGTGAAAGACAAACTCGAGGAACGACCGGTGGTATGGCGAGTTGGCCAACACGAATTCAGTTGCAAGTTGCCAAACAATCCAAGGTTGATAACAACGACAATCACCAAGCTTGCCCTCAGACTCATGCCTGCACCACTGCGATCTTATCATGCCTTTGATAAGACCGTGAAGAATGACCTAGAGAGGGATTTTCTGGTAACATTTTTTTATTTAGGTTAATTTTCTATTTGGCCTACCACTACTGTTCGGTTTCTAATTTTATGATAAATTTACACTTAGTTAATTTTCTGAAGTTGCCATGAAACCTTTTCTTCCCGTGTCACTTGAGTTGTTTGAATTAAAATCAGCCAAGGAACAATTTCTTATTTCCAACTATGCTCATCTGGTCTCCCTAACTATGCCCATCAGATCACAACAGCTTGCAAGATTTTTTACCACTACTGAACATGTACCCTTTACAGAACCACTACTGACATGTACAACTAGGAAACCAGGGTACAATAACTCAACCTGGTACACTGACATGTACCATTACTGAACACAAAATGCAACAAAAAAAGACCAGATCAAAAGCACTCCAGTGAAAACAGGTTCTGAAACAGTCAAATTGCACAAACTAATGTCAATTGGAGTTGCACTTCAATTAAACCTTAACCCCTTCTACATGGCAAATTTTTCTCATTGGCCCTTTTGAATTGCAAGAAGTACAACTGTAATACAAACTAAATTGAGTAACTAAGCAACTATACAGTATCATTTTGTCTCAATTGGTCTTATATATATAAGCATCAAATATCCTATTGTTCAAACAAACGTTGCTTCCATATAAATCTTCAAATTCTCATTTCTAACTTATACCAAATTGAACCTTCTTGCCATTTTTGGTCTAGTACTTAAAATTCCCATTTCTAACTTATACAAATATTTATTGCTTTGGGGTTTAAATAGTAACACAATATAATGCAAATGGATGTCTTCTTAGTAGGATGTGAACTCCCTTCTTTTCTTAAATGTAGGAGAGATATACATATGCAGCATATGAAGATGTGAACCGTTGTCATGAGGTACTCGATGCCATAGCAAGTAAAAGGTACTGTGAGGAGCTTGGTAAGGCAAGGTTGAATCGCATAAAATTATATGGTTGGGACATTATCGCATGGAAGGTCGATGTGCCTGTGTGGTGTACAGCCCCCGTCCATTGGCGAGGTCTTTGTGATATCTTCTTCACAGATGAGTGGCAAACTGTCAGCAAACTAAACCAATCAAACCGCAAGGGCTCTGGAAAAATCTCCCACTATGCTGGATCAGCTAGTGCTCACCAACACTTTGAGAAACTGGTAGACTTCCGAATACTTATGTTCTTCAATTATTACTATTTCCACATTTTACAAACATCTAACATTTAATTATCTTTTTGGCTTTTCATCTGGAGACGACTTTGTTCAATGGGAGAAAGCCAACCATGGAGGGCCTTTACATCCATATTCACTGTGCAAGAGAAAATGGTGTATCATCAGTCATGGCCCAACTAAGTGCTGCCAATGTTGAAATGACAGATAATATGGAAAACACTGATGGTGATGGGGGAGCGATTCCAACAGGTAGCGAGACAACCATGGAGGTTCATGAGTTTGATATCAATTCCTTGCAATTTACAAACCAGAACAAAAAAGATGTTTATGTAAGTACAATTTTAATAGTGTACAAGTCACCAATTTTTTAATAAATGTGGTTTGCACCGACTACTGGCTGAAATGTACATGCTTACTTACGGGAACCTAGAACACTTGTAGCATAAAAACAATTGGTAAAGTATGTCATTGTCACCGAGCTTATGAAATAAGGCGTTCTCAATTTAAACTTTACAACAAATACCACCAACAATGGTGTTATATATTATCCCATATTTCTCATGCCTTGTGAACATCTGCTTGTGTATATAAAAATTTAACTTCTGATTTCTCACTTTATCCCATATTTATCAACATTTCAAATTCTAACAGACGAGGGTTAAGGAAATGAGGGCTGATAAGGCCAATGCGGGATTGGATGACAGCACCTTATTTATGACAGCCCTCGGCGGACCGAGCCATGGTCGCGTTGTAGGATTTGGAAGCATGCTGCAGCAAACTGTGCAAACAACAACCAGCCGAGAGAGGGCAAATTTAACATCTTCGGCATCTGGGTTGACAAATACTGGTGTGCAGGAGTCCTTCTCTAGGGCACATGTAGACGCGATCGTGCAAGAACGAGATCACCGTATTGCCGAGGAGCGCGCCGAGAGGCTAAGAGATCAAGCCCAAAATCAGTTAATGTTCGCCCAATTATTCAAAATGTATGGGCTACAACAGCCTACTGCACAGGTTAGTTTGACCAAACTGGGGTTCTTTAAGGGTTCTAAAAAAGGGGTATTTTCTGGGGTTCGGCCTTTACAAGGTACCTATACCGGTACTAGCCTTTTGCCGGTTTCTATGTGTTGTTTCTTGGTTGTTGTCTGGTTAAACATTGCTCACAGAAATACAAGGGTATAATGGGAAAATTCAGTTTAGCTTTTTATTTTCTCTCTTTTTTTTTGTCTGTGTGAAAGAGTTCAAGACAAAAATACACGGGTATAATGGGAAACACGAACTTATGACAATACTTAACTATAGATAATTAACTCTAGGGGTAAATAAAAAAAATAAACATTAATTAAGAGACATATTAGATGTAATCAAAGATTGTAGGGGTAAAAAGGAAATTAAAGAAGTTTTAAAGGGTAAATAGAAAATTAACCCTTTATAGAGAAAGGGGATTATGTTTTCACATATTCTTACATATACACACCTCAGATGAATGCTTAAACAACACAAAGCACCAGCTAACATGTGTTCTTTAACATTTTCAACTTACGCACCAGCTCTCTGTCCTGCCTCTACTAACTATTGTTATGTCACACTTCAAACTTAGGCACCATCTGGCAGTCCTCAAATAGCTGAAGGTATCACCTCCCAACCATCTCAGGAAGTACCTTCAAGGTTCCAGATGGATTTCAATCAGGTAAGTACTCTTATATTGTGGGTGGAATATTTAGATTGGTCAGAAAGGAACATCTGAGGTTATTGTATATGTGTACCAGATTAATGGGTAATTGAGGGTCTTTCGAGATAATGGTTAGATGTAAGGTGCAAATGACCATTAGACTAGAAGTACCAAATCAGGAGGGGTCTTTCCAATTTGCAGTATTTGGCACTAGCAAATTAATCCTTTTAAAAACATCATATCCTAACATATTCAATTGGTATACATAGGATGTTGCTCGTTCTTTACAACCAAATCAGGAGAGGTCTTTCCAAGCACTGCTGAGTTCTCAAAATGTAGGAGAAATTGCAGGTAATGATGCTGCAATGACGGATTGGTGGGGAAATCAACCTTCTTCTTGAACCAGGGACGTGGGGTTGTCAACATTTAGGGTAAAGTATTTTGGTTATATTGTGGGTATATTTTGTTAACTAATGGCGGTTACTTTATTTTGTTAATGCTTGTCGGGTGGGGGTGGGGGGTACATTTTGGGTACACTTAGAAGCTAACTTGTTTATTAGCCATGGTGTTGTTTTCCGGCTTTTTATGTCTCTACTACAATGTAATATGACTATACAATGTTGGTCAATGTTTAGTTGTTTGCTTTCTATATATTTTTCAATGTGTTTTTGTAAAGCATGCTGGATGGGAATTCTGAGAATTGTAAAACAGCAATGGGTTGGTACCAAGTTGGTACCAAGTTGGTACAGTGGAGGATTGTAGAATTGGATTGTCTTCGATCCGCATCAATTTCTTTGTTATTATATACTTCGGTACATCCACGCAAGTAGTATGAACTTCAGTGCATGCAATAAATGTAAATCATATCCTTGCAAATAATCACCCTTGTAATAAGTTGATCATCTTCCCATGCTAATAGTCTGGTGGGACCCTCGTTCCCTTGCCTTGTTAAAAGTAATGTGGGACCCACATTCCCTTGCCTTGCATATAGTCAGGTGGGATCCACAGATGTTAGCCTTGCATATAGTCAGATGGGACCCACGTGTTTTAGCCTTGCATATAGTCAGGTGGGACCCACATTCGCTGCCCTTACAATTAACTAGATAGGGCCCACGCTATCTCCCCTTGCAAATGCTAATAACTTGGTCAACTGCGAGGGTAGTTGCATGCGCTGTTGTTGCAAGCGCAGCCTCATGCAACAAGTTAGAAATAAGTTGTTGCATGCGCGTCCTTACAAATACTTAGCAGTTGTGAGGAAGGTTTTTGCAACGGCATAGTTGCAAGCGTAAGCGCATGCAACAAGCCTTTTCGGGCTTGTTGCAAGCGTATCTCCATGCAACTAGCCATTTTCCTTCCCATGCTATAAACTCGAATTCTAGTAGTGTATCTGAATTAACTTTGTGATGGATACATATATTTTTTTGCTCGCTACTCTTGTGTTACTTTTGGAAGATTCATAACCAATTTCCAGTTTATCTTTAATATATGGATGTTCTTTAAAATAGTGCTCCTTAGATCGAAGAATAGTTTTAATTTGAACTAACTGAATTAATTGTATATGGGCTTAAAGTAGTACAAGAAAATCAACCCGGGGTATTAACATCTAGTTCTCGAATCTAAACACATGAAAACCCAAAAAGAGCTAGAAACAAGTAGAAATTGATACATGGGCTTTGAAATAATAAATAATCATCAATTATGAAGGTGGTGTATCGTTTCTTCAAGAAACACAATTGACACAGCATCTCTTTTTTAGATTGTCCGCCGTGATTATTTAAATTTGAGCCATCAATCACGCCAAAAAAAAAAAAAAGAGGATTCAAAAGTGATACCTTGAGAGCCCAAAGAAAGCGCACATTACTCCAAGAAATCAACTTGTCATATCTTAGAAAATGAACAAATATATACGATGGGTACTGAAGTAGATATTAATAAATAGTATGAGTCGCTTGCTCTATGAAAGATAACCACCATTAAGAATTCTTCTGTCAATAGTTTAATCAATTAATCTAAATAATTAAAATTGTTAATGTTGGATAAGTTATTCAAAACTAAGCATATTAAAACTATAAAATTAAGGGTAAAAGGCGTTCTCTCTGTTTGTGTGTGTGTCAATAATCATTAGATAATGCCTTTGAGAATGATATTTCCTTGGCGCCTCACATTATATTTTCCTTGACCATGTTTTTTTATTAAAATAATAGAAATTTTTTTGTATTTCTTGAAATTATATAGAATACTATATAATTTGATTTATTAGAAAAACTGCAACAAATATTCCGAATCAGTATTTTTTAGGCCGGATTTTTCACGGCGGTAAGAAAACTTAAAATATTTTGTTATTGGAAAAAAATGCTTTGAATATGAGTTATTCATTCCAGTTCAAAAGTCACCAATAATTGATCTGTTTGGACACTTTTATTAATGTCTAGCAGAGCTGGGCACATTTGGGTATTTTCTATTTAATGTTGGATATTAATAAAAATGTCCGGAAAACTTGGGTACAGGTTGGTAAATTAATTCCTTATCAAGTGACAAGGAGCAAAGGGGTTTTTAGTAACATTATTAGGCCCACAAACTTGACAGTACGAAATTTCATTAGCGCGTGAGAAGACTTTTATGTTGCCCATGTGGCATGCCTTTTGGAACGATCGATATGAAAAATTATTTTCCTGTCAATGAAGACGTCACATTCAAATAGATGTAGTTTGAATTTTATACAATTCATGTAGACAGATTAGCTATGGCTTGCATGTGAATGAAGGCGTGACATTCATGTAGATGTATTTTCAATTTTATATATGATTCACACATATATTTTCTAATTCTGTCTCTAATTTCAAACATATATTTTACATAAAGGGATCCCTATGATCACCGCTTCGATTTCGAAGACCAACAAAAACAAGATAAGAAAACGTATGGACAGGATGGTATATTCCTTTTCAAAGAAATAAGCTGGAAAGCAATTTTAGTAATCTTTGGTCCACACACTCTTAGGTCCTTTATCAGTATCAAGATGATATTTTCTTGGAGCCTCACATGGCATTTTCCTCTTGGCCCACACCATAAATGAGGGTTAGTAATTTTATATCATATATACTATTACTTATATTAATTTTTTTAATTAAATAAATGAAATTCATAATTAATTCTTAAAAAAAATAACAGTTATCACATCTCTTATCGATTTTATCGGACCAATAAATGGAACCAATAAACAAAAAAAAGGAAGTTTATTAGGAACCATTACACACCATTTAATTAATACTTAATTCAACTAGGTCGTGAAATATATAAATTCATTACTGAAGGGAGAAATTATTGTGATTTTTTAGAAAAACTGTACTTAATTGGCAGATATGATTTATTTTCACTTACCCTTAAATGTTGTATCGATCATGTTCACTACTACAGAATGGCGCTTCCTACACTGTGGTTGTACACGGATTTTCTCAGTTTTATGTAAAACCGTGTACCAAATAGGATTTTTCCAATGATCAATGATATCTCTAAGAATCCCACACGGATATTTCATTGAAAAACAGTGTTTCAAAAAAGCCGTTTGAAGTTTACATTTCCTACACGGATATTTAGTTAAATATCCGTGTAGGAATGGTGAGAGAGCTACACGGATTTTTATTAAAAAATCCGTGTAGGAAAGAGTTATTGTACACGGATTATTGTTTAAATAACAGTGTAGAAAGGCTAGAGAGCTACACGGATTTTTATTAAAAAATTCGTGTAGGAAGGGGTTATTGTACACGGATTATTGTTTAAATAACAGTGTAGAAAGGCTAGAGAGCTACACGGATTTTTATTAAAATATCCGTGTAGGAAGGGGTTATTGTACATGGATTATTATTTAAATAACAGTGTAGAAATGCTAGAGAGAGAGCTACACGGATTTATAGTGAAAAATCCGTGTAGAAAGGTAGTTTTAGGGTTTTGGTTATATAAAAAGGTCTTTTCCCTCCAACGCCGTTTTGATTCTATAATACTCTCTCTATCTCTGTATTAAAATATTGGTCTGATTTCAGCTCATAGCACAACTGGAATCTGAGATATTTGAAGTTCTTATTTTCTCCTCTCTATCTTGCCAAGGTTAGATAATGTGTATATATTTTTTTTTTCTTTCTCTAATTTTCTGTTACTTATTATTGCTTATTGCTTATTGCTTATTGCTTATTTAGGAAATGTGTAATTATTATTGCTTATTTCTCTTTTATTTTTCTTTTTGGTTGTGTAGGGTTTTGGTTGGTTACTGTCTTCTTCGCCTTGGTTGGTTACTATTCTCTTCGTCACCCTCCCTTCGTAAATTCATTTAAGATGCAGTAATTTTTTTCTTACGAAATTGATTTTCAGTGGTTTGTATAAAAGTCATACAGATTCAATTAATTTTATGTATCAATTTTAATTGAGAATTTTTATTCTCTATGATGTATGTATGTATGCACAAATATTGATCCTTGTTTTTTTTTTCCATAGGAGATGCACTATTGTTGGAGATCTTTAACCAAGAGCCATCATGTCATGGATCACATGCAAAAACCTCTTTTTTGATATGTTGGATCTAATACAACTTAGTATGTATGAAATTTCATGCTAGAGTAGATCATAGCCATGAGTTTTGGCAACATGAGCCCAACTTATCGAAATATGGCCCAAAACTTGATCACATGGTTACTAAGTGGTGAGCACATAATTTTTATAGGATCTTGAGAGGTATATGTCATATGTTGAATCAAAAGGATTGCATGTATAAAAAACTATGTATATATATGTGTTGCAAAAGGTTATATATATATACAAAATGCTCTCTATTTATTTTTGCAAAAGGTTATGTATTTATTTTTGCAAAAAGCTATATATATTCAATCTGAAATATATATTATTGGCTAGCAAAAGTGGAGGCTAGCTCTAAAAAAAAAAAAAAAAAAAAAAAAAAAAAAAAAACGGTTCAGCAACCTTCCTACACGGATTTTTAAATAAAAATCCGTGTAGGAAACAATTATACACGGATTTTTACTTAAAAATCCGTGTAGGAAGGTTACTGAATCCGGTTTATTTATTTAATATTCTGTTTATGAGAGCTACACGGATTTTAACTAAATATCCGTGTAGGAATGTTGATATTCCTACACGGATTTTCTATTAAAAAACCGTGTAGCTCTAGTTGGATTTCTACACGGCTTTTAATTAGAAATCCGTGTAGATTGTTGATAATTGCACACGGATAAATATCCGTTTGCAAAAGATGGCCCTTTCCTACACCCTAACATCCTACACTATTGGAAATCCGTGTAGCTCTGGGTGATTTATCCGTGTACAATCATGATATTTTGTAGTAGTGGTTATTTATATATACTACAATTTCCAATTTCTATTCACAAATATAATATCACGTGCAGGTGGCATTCTGTGGGACTTCCCACATACCTGAAGAATTATATTCAGACAAAAGTTTTATCCTAAAAATTAGAAAAAGATAAATTCAAAATGATATAATAGGAAATTCGAAGAGCTTCCTGCTCAAAAGGAAAATTCAAAATTAAGATAGTACAGAAAATTCAAAAAAAGCTTCCTTCTCAAAAGGAAAATCCAAAATGATTGTATAGGAAATTCAAAGGAAGCTTCGTGCTTAAAAGGAAAATTCAAATTGATAGTACAAGATATTCAAACAATTAAAGCTTCCTATTCAAAGAGAAAATTCAAAATGATGGTACAGCTTTCTAGCTGATAGCTACTATCAGTTTTCTCAAAAAATAAAATAAAAATGGTGGTACAGGAAATTAAAAAAAAACAACTATCTGAAATGGAAAATTCAAAATAACAAGACACAAAATTCATTAGAAGCTTAATTCCTGCTTTAAAAATGGATCGAACTACGGAACGGATATTTATTTTAAGGCTAAACCCCTGTATGAGATCAGAAACAACCAATATCTATTATATCTTATTAAGTATATAGATGTTCTGATCCGCCAACGACTGTGAATATCAACCCTCCAATCATATAATTTGCATTTTTTTTATTTTATGCTTCCTTTTGATATTTTTTTTTCTGTGTAGAAGTGTTAATTTATTTAGACACGTACTTGCCATAATTATTTTATTTTCTGATCAGTTATGATTTCTTTCCATAGTTAAATTTTATTTAAGAAATTTTGGATTGATTGATAATTGATTAGTCATGTCTCCTCATTTCTTTTTATTTTTTACATAATTTAAGGAATTGAGGATTAGCTAGCATTGTGGAGATTTTCAATATTGCATGAGAATTGGCAAGTCCTTGATAATATGGAGATTTTTATTTTCAACATTGATTGATAATTGGCATGTCCTTGATTTTAGAGATTTTGAACATTGCATATGAATTCATGAAACTCTGGCATACAACTCTCTAATTTTGCTCGCGGTTCCAGTCGTCTCTGCTCAACACGGCTTCCTCCTATCTCATTCTCTTATCCATTGGAGTAGATACAGTCGAAAGAGAGAGGAGAGAATATAACTTCCACAAAAGAAGTTTATTGGCACCGGTTCCACACATTTTTATTAATACTTATATCAACTAGGTCCTCAATTATATAAATTCATTTCAGAGGGGAGAAATATTAAGAATTAGCCTTTGGTCTAGTGGCTAAGGCACATGATCTCTATATGAGAGGTTATGAGTTCAAAATCCAGATGGGAGAAATCTTTTGTTATAATAACAAAGGTATTATATAGTTGGGTGGCTTGACCTCCAACTTTACTCAAAAAAGAGGGGAGAAATATTATTGTGATTGTTTAGAAGAACTGTACTTAATTAGCAGATATGATTTATTTTCACTTACCCTTAAATGTTGTATCATTTTATCTATATATACTACCATTTCAAACATCTATTCACAAATATAATATCACGTGCAGGTGGCATTCTGTGGGAATTCCCACATACCTGAGGAATTCTATTCAGACAAAAGTTTTATCGATCCGAAAAATTAGAAAAAGATAAATTCAAAATGATAATATAGGAAATTCGAAGAAAGCTTTCTGCTCAAAAGGAAAATTCAAAATTAAGATAGTACAGAAAATTAAAAAAAAAAAGCTTCCTTCTCAAAAGGAAAATCCAAAATGATTGTATAGGAAATTCAAAGGAAGCTTCGTGCTATAAAGGAAAATTCAAATTGATAGTACAAGATATTCAAACAATTAAAGCTTCCTATTGAAAGAGAAAATTCAAAATGATGGTACAGCTTTCTAGCTGATAGTCAGTTGTCTCAAAAAAATAAAAATAAAATGATGGTACAGGAAATTAAAAAAAAAAACTTCTATCTGAAATGGAAAATTCAAAATAACAAGACACGAAATTCATTAGAAGCTTAATTCCTGCTTTAAAAATGGATCAAACTACCGAACGGATATTTATTTTAAGGCTAAACCACTATATGAGGTCAGAAACAACCAATATCTATTATATCTTATTAAGTATGTAGATGTTCTGATCCGCTAACGACTGTGAATATCAACCCTCCGATCATATAATTTGCATTTTATTTTATTTTATGCTTCCTTTTGAAATATTTTTTTTCTGTGTAGAAGTGTTAACTTATTTAGACACGTACTTGCCATAATTATTTTATTTTCTGATCAATTATGATTTCTTTCCATAGTTAAATGTTATTTAAGAAATTTTGGATTGATTGATAATTGATTAGTCATGTCTCCTTATTTCTTTTTATTTTTTTACATAATTTAAGGAATTGAGGATTAGCTAGCATTGTGGAAATTTTCAGTATTGCATGAGAATTGGCAAGTCCTTGATAATATGGAGATTTTTATTTTTCAACATTGATTGATAATTGGCATGTACTTGATTTTAGAGATTTTGAACATGAGTGGAAGAAGAGATAAAATATGTATATATAGTGTGGGGTATTTTTTGTAGTAAACCGTTAGGAATTCTGATGGTTTTAGATTCTTGGATGTTTAATAAATTAAGAACCATCAGAATTTTTGGCAGTTTTATAAGAATTAGAATCACTCAGAATTCTGACAGTCAAAGCACTTTTAAAAAAAAAATTCGAAAGCATGTTTGAAATTTTTAATTGACGGAAGATTAAAAAAAAAAAAAGGCAAATTTAAACAATTACTAGATTTTTTACATGTATATATCACATGATGTACGACTCATCTGATGAAATTCTGCCACCAACCAAACTCTTGGGCCCCGACTTTATTTCAATTAATGCACCTAGCTACCACCTTGTCCCTTTTCATGTACAGCTCTTGTGTTTATTTCAAATGCTCAAGTTAGAGGAAGTTTCCAGTTAGAAACAATAATCTTGTGCCCTCTCATAACAAATATTTCTTCATTTTGAAATTTAAATTTGTGTCGTGTTCTAATGTGTTGTGACTTAGATCACGTGTTGTACTTTATTGTGACCAAATGAAGTTTTCATATACCATACTGTGTTGCATGTGAACAATTATCAAGAGGAATGATCATGACAAGAAAAGGATAATGGTATGTTAGTTACGTGTAACTATTTTTTTCTAACTTTAAGTTAGTTTAAGTAAGAAAACATTAGAAAAAAATTATATATAATTGTACAAAAAAAAACAATGTCTACAAAAAAATTATGTATAAAATAGTAATTTAATATTTGGAATTCATTTAAGATAATAATGACATAGATTTTATGGTATTTCAGTCATGTGTAGTCAAGTTTGATCACGTTATGTGCAAGTGTATCGTGACCAGACTAGCTTGTGTGCCGTGCCATATTATTTTTTTCAAAAATGATGGTACCACGCAAATGATCGTGGCACGTGATCAGTATGTGTGTTGTATCGTAACATATTTAGTTACAGCATGACATTTTGACATTTCTACCTCCCTTATTTTATTTTAGGAATGTCCGCATGTCTTGAACATGGTTAGCGGTTTTTTTTAATACCAAAAAAGATAAACAACAAATATACCTCCATGTCCAAAAAATTATAAAAATGATCAAACTGCTCCATCGAGGGGTGGCCAGCTCCTAATACCATTCAACTCCTCAGTTGGGCGATCAGCTTCAGACCAGGCTGTCTCTTAGTAGGACAGTTTGGTATATAATTTTTTTTTTCAAACGCAATTGTATTTATGTTAAAAATTTGGTACTGAGAGCTGACCGCTCCTCCCGGGGCGGTTTGGTCATTTCTATAATTTTTTTGATAGGGGGGGTATATTTGATATTTTTAGGGTATTTAAAAAAATTTGGCACGGTTAGCTTTTCTTTCCTTCACTTTATGATTTTACATACTTTTTGGGGCACATTTTTCAATTACTGTGGTTTTTTTTTTTTTGAGGGTTCTGTCATGTAGTAGAGCATTCAACAAGCATTAATGATCCTTTCCCACCGTCCCAAATAGTCTGTTGCACACATGGCTGACGCAACTAGAAAAGAGACAGGCATGGCTCCTCCATTGAAACCATGTCAGATAAAATTAGAATTATTAGTAGTTTATCCGTTTCTATTAAGTACTAATTTTATCCATATTTCATATTATCAATAGTTTACCCATGTTTCTGTTAGGTACTAATTTTATCAATAGTTTATATGTTTCTGTTTTTGTTAAGTAGAAAGTATAGATGTACGATGTCTCATATTGGCTGAATTATTTATAATTGATGAACAATAAAAATATATATTTTTTGAAATATAATAGTTAAAAAATATTTTAATAAATATAAAAAATATCTTTTTAATGATAAATTTATGTACGATAAAAAAGAGGTCATATGATTGATTGGACATATGACGGTTGGTGATGCATATCATTGAGGGGAGTTGAAGAATGGATATATTGACAATATATTTTTAAAATATAGTTAGAAAATTCTCAAAAAATATAAAGCTTCGTAAAATATTCAACATTAAGTTAAAAATGAGATATGTAGGCATTTAGTGAAGCCATGTGATTTTTCAAATAAAAAAGAGATTAATTTAGTATGCATTCAAATAAAAGAAGGATAATTTTTTCATATATAAAAAAGTTGCATTTAATTCCGGTGAAGTATAAGTTCAAAAAAAAGGTAGAAGAACCTATTTTTACAATTTTCCTTCAAGATTCATCAAACATTGGAAATATTTTAAAATAATATTAAAATAAGATTCTAAAATAATTATTTTTCATTGTATTCATTAAAAAATAGATATAAATTTTTAGGGTTAAGAGGTTGTGCAAGATTCAAAATTTGGAATCCAAATTTGCTCTCCTAATACAAATCATACCATTTCTAATTTGCGCAAATGAATTGAAGGAACATACAAGATCACGCTGAAATTAATATAAATAAAGATGTTGAAGACGACGCCACAACCAGTGATTATACATTTTATTAATTTTCAGATGAAAACACTAATAAATTTCCATAAAATGCTTGGGTGTTGTACATCAAATCCACAGATTAGTGTTTCTAGATAAAAACACTAATTAATTAATTTCCGAATGAAACAGAAACAACATGAAATCCAAAAAAGGACTCCAATTAGGGGTGAAAACAGAGCCGATAGCGATGAAATTATATTCATATTCTTTTTTTATTTTCTGGATCCAGATACAGAGCAAATATCAGACACATACAGATCCAAATCAGATCAGATATTTATTTAAATAATAGAAAAAAATTATTAAAAAATACTAAAGTTCATAATAATTATTTAGTTATAATGGTAAATAACATAATTTTTTCAAATATATATTAAAATATACGGTAAATATCTACTATCCAAATATAAATAATTGAAACATAAAATCATATAAAATCATATATATCCTTATCAACACAAATATTCACACCTAATTTTTCATCAATTAATTCATTTAATAATGAATGGAGATTTAATGGACGTTAGTGTAGTTCGTTCTCATTTAATAAAACCATGGCGCTTGGTATTTTACACCGTGCAAGTCTGTGTACCCTTTGTTCACAGGCGAACAGTTTCCGGGTCTAATTTGATTCCCTCCAATCGACAAAAAAGCTTTGGGTTATCCGTATTAATTGCATCAGCGTTTAGTACATGCACCATGTCAGTACTAGTGTAGTAAAATAAAAATTCGGTCTATTCGGCCCAATATTTTTATTCAATTGCAATCCGAATAGAAAATTTATATTGGTTCGAATATGAAGTTTAATAGTATATTACCGGTTTAGAGTATATTAATAGTGATAAAATACCGGTTTAAAGTATATTAACAGTGATTTATATCACATATTACTGGTTTAGAATATATTAACAGTGATAAAAATCCAGTTTAGAGTATATTAACAGTGAGTCATACCAAATATTACTGTATGCTTATTTATATATACGAATTCTTATTTAAAATCCGCATATGCAGCCGCATACTGTATATGCGGTATGCGGTGGCCTTCCTCATACCGAATTTCAAAACACTGATTAGTACACAACGTACCCTGATCTTCCTGTACGTGTTCGACACGCCGCCGGAAACTGTAATGGCTGTAGTTCACTTGAATCACGCGCTAATTAATATATGCTAAATATATAGTAAAAATAGAGCCTGTTTGATCTACAAGCTGAGTATGAGGAATTTAAAAAGATATATACAATGATAAGTTTTTGTAAATAAAAATTTCATGATTTTGTTTTGGAAAGAAAACATGAGTGTATATTTGATAACACTTGTGTTGGATGTGAAATATTTTTTTCTTCTATTATTTACAATATTTCATATTTGCATATTTCGCCATAGAGCAAGTTGCAACAGTCACCATTATACGTCCCCTTGTATTTATTAAATATTGTTACAGAAGGTTAGAAGCTTTTTATTATTCCCATACAGTGATGTACGAGTCCTAAAATTAAAGAAAAGAGTTGTTGAGTTTCTTTCTGTCAGAAAAAAAAAGAAAAAAAAATTGCTACAATAAAAAGTTAGGCGATCATGTGCCAACAGATTTGACAATTCAAAACGGTTCCACAGTGTAAAAGAATCAAAACGATGTTTTCTGCTAAAATATATACATTCTACTTTATACTTAATTGCCGACCTATTTTATATTCGCAAACAAATAACATATAAATGGAGGATTAATTGAGTAGTAAAATTTTTCATCAATTAATTTATTTAATAATGAATAGCAGCATCACAATATCTAATCCTAACTAAATGACATAACAAAACAAAAGCACTGTATTAATTCAAGTAAAAAAAGAGTAAATGATGCTTCTCATTTTTTTAGTAGTGATTTTCATATTAAGATGTGTTTGGAGACTAAATTTTTTTTTTTTTATATTTTAGTATTTATTAAGATGTGTACAAATAGTAATTATTGTTTTCAGACAATTTTGAACCACTGAAAAACTGAGATTTCAAAAAATTCAAACAAATAGTAATAAATTTAAAAAATGTAAAATTTGGTCTCCAAGCAAATTTTAATATGGACATCATGTGGAATGGATCATGTTGACTGTTTACACTATGTGACTGCAATAACGACTTATATGTATTTGATGTCAAGATGTGTCACTATAAAAAAATGTAATTTGATCTCCCCTAAATTTATATATAGTTATGGTATCAACTTTTAATAAATAATATTAAAATTGTAAATGTGTTTGCCATTTTTTGCATAGATTATACATTGAATTTGGTGCAAGTAATAAGAAATTCGATTATCTTTTATTAGCAGGGTTTATTTATTTTTATTTTTTCAAAATGTATATATTTACACAAGATTTTCTATATAATTTAGAATAAAATATTATGAATAGTATAAAATTGATTTTATTTGCACCATAAAAAATTTATATGACTACTATTCACACAACTCTTATAGTTTGAACACTCACTACTACAAAAAACCACTTCCTACACGGTAGGTTATACACGGATTTCCTCTATTTCTTAAAAATTCGTGTAGGAAAGTGGATTTTGAAATATCTCTAAGAATTATACACAGATACTTATATAATAATCCGTGTTTAATTCTCTGGGGAACAGTCCGTGTTGAAAATGAGGTTTTGTACACGGCTAATTAAATAAATATCCGTGTGCAATATAGGGAGAGCTACACGGATTTGTTATCATATATCCGTGTAGAATGGACTTTCATACACGGTTTTTTATATTGTTATCCGTGTGTAATAAGTAACAGAGCTACACGGATTTCACACTAAAAATCCGTATAGGAAGGGGTTATTGTACACGGATTATTGTTTAAATAACAGTGTAGAAAGGCTAGAGAGCTACACGGATTTTTACTAAAAAATCCGTGTAGGCTAGCTAAAAAAAAAAAAAAAAAAAAAAAAAAAAAAAAAAAAAGGCAACCTTCCTACACGGATTTTTAAATAAAAATCCGTGTAGGATAGCTAAAAAAAAAAAAAAAGATTCAAGCAACCTTCCTACACGGATTTTTAAAATCCGTGTAGAAAGGCTAGAGAGCTACACGGATTTATAGTGAAAAATCCGTGTAAAAATGTTGTTTTAGGGTTTTGGTTATATAAGAAGGCATTTTCCCTCCAATGCCACAACTGGGATCTGAGATATTTGAAGTTGTTATTTTCTCCTCTCTATCTTACTAAGGTTAGCCATGAATATATATATATTTTTTTTCTTTATCTAATTTTCTGTTACTTATTATTGATTATTTAGATCATGTGTAATTATTATTGCTTATTTCTCTTTTATTTTTCTTTTCAGTTTTGTATGGTTTTCTTTTCAGTCCTGCGCATGCCTCACGAAAAGGGGCGTAACTTTTGATCCGTCCGTCGGATCGGGCTGAATTTTTGACAGGAACTCCACAGCCCAAAATGGGAATCCATTTTTGCAAATTTACGGGCTCAGATTCGCGATCCGAGCCTTCCTTCATGGACTTTTGGACATTTTTTTTGCAAAATACTATGTATATTCAATCTGAAATATATAATTACTGACTATCAAAACTGGAGGCCGCCTAAAAAAAAAAAAAAAAATCGGCAACCTTCCTACACGGATTTTTAAATAAAAATCCGTGTAGGAAACAATTCTACACGGATTTTTACTTAAAAATCCGTGTAGGAATGTTACTGAACCCGTTTTATTTATTTAATATTCTGTTGAGGAGAGCTACACGGATTTTAATTAAATATCCGTGTATGAATACTCTTCCTACACGGATTTTTAATAAAAAACCGTGTAGGAAGAAGTTTCATACACGGTTTTTTGTTACAAAACCGTGTAGCTCTGAGTATTTCCACACGGCTATTTAGTAAAAAATCCGTGTAGGATTAGTGTAATCATACACGGATAAATACTGGACTTTCCTACACTCCAGTATTGCACACGTTTCCAAATCCGTGTAGCTCTCTAGTTAAAGTCCGTGTACAAACTCGAATTTTTGTAGTAGTGACTGTATATATTGCTCATGATGGAATAAGAATTGAATTTTACATAGAAGAATAAAGATGATTCCAAAAAAAAAATGAAGATTGTGCCAATGAAAAAATAACCAATTAGACAAAGTCATGATTCAGGCTATCACACACGTGACTCCCCGAGGTATGACACATGACTCGTGATGAAATGGTACTCAATGCCAAATGAATCACTGCTGCCGCTCCTGCAGCTGCTGCAACTGCTGCCGCCGCCGCAGCTGCTGCCGCCGCCGCAGCTGCAGCCGCTCCAGCTGCTGCCGCCGCTGCTCCAGCTGCTGCTGCCGCCGCTGCAGCTGCAGCCGGTACAGCAGCCGCAGCCGCAGCCGCTGCTCCTGAAAAATTTGGAATATATTACTTATTAATAGAGGGTTTATATATATTTGTCTAGTTAAATATCTGGAAAAAATAATTAATTATCTCTTTACTAATAAGATATACATGCATTCTTCACTTCACAACTTAGCTTATTTGAACGTAAGGTATGCAGCACTTTCTAAGTTGTCAAGTTGCAACTTGTAAGCAACTCTTATTTTCACATTTAGATACCATATCATGGAAATTTGATATATCCTAACGGCTTTTATGTAACAGCTTCATATGGTAGGACTACCAAAAAATGTAATTTCATAGTTGAATGGTTTGGTAGTACTCTCCTATGTAACAACAAAAATATAAAATAATAGGAACTCGGAAGTACCTCGTAGTTTATTTCATGTTGCAAGCACCACTCCTTTAACCCGGGGCAATCAGAAACCTCAACGTTGCAAGGTTGTACAGGAGGCAACTCATCACCCAATACTTGTAATTGAGGACAGAATGATATATCCAATATTCTGAGTGAAGAAAGGTTTGTCAAACCCAACAATGAGCTCCCAAATGAACCCTTCCCTGTACACATTATCAATTCAAGGGAAGGTCCCATAAACGAGCGCAGGTTCTCACATTCATAAATGGTAAGTTTGACCAAGGATTTCAACTTTTGTATTCCAGGAATAGATACTAGCTGATGGCACATATAAATTTCTAACTCTTCAAGTTCTAATGGCAGCCACTCTGCTTTTAAGATTTGCAAACTATCACAGTACATAATTTTCAAATACTTTAGTTTGCATAGGCTGCCAATCCACTCTGGAAATGTTATGTCACGGTATCCTTCTATTGTTAGCTTTCTAAGATTAGAGTGAGGCTGGAGACTAAGCATCTCCCAAAAACAATTTTGATTCTCTGGAAGTACGTTGTGTCCACTTTCGATCTTCAATTCAAGTACACTGTCATCTATGCTCCAATATTCGTTAATACCCCAGGATAGTATCAATTGCTCCAAGTTATGCATACTCAAAATGTTAGCACATTGGACATCCGTTAAATTGGTAATTTGTTCAAATACCCATAGGCGAAGAGTTCCTCCCAGATCAGGAAAATCCTTTAACCATCCTATTGTCTCACAATTGAGCGTCACCTTAAGTTGTTGAATTCCTATAAATTTTCTCAAGCTAGGTGGTAAATAAGTCACACCAGTATCCCTGATTTCTAGAGTTTGAAGATTTGTAAGGCTCCCCAGGTCAGTAGGAAGCACTTCTAGTAGCCAACATTCAATAAGGCAGAGTTTCCTCAAGGCCTTTAATTGACAGAGGGACTCAGGCAACACCTGGAGGTTCTCACATTTCTTAATTATTAGCTTTTCCAGGCTAATTAGATTTCCAATTTTTCTTGGCAATTCTTTGAGATTGCTTTGAGTAAGAGTTAGCTTTTGCAAGCTGTATAGAGAGCATATGCATTCAGGTAGCGTTTCAAGTGAGATATAACTAAGTGAAAGAAAACGGAGATGTTTCAAATGACCAATGGAGGAAAGGGATTCTGATTTTGGACATGAAAGATCTAGAGCTCTTAATTTTGGTGCCATTGAAAGGTCAAAGGTACTAAACAAATTGTTCTGAGAAGAGGTTGAAATGAGTGTGCGTAGAGAAGTGAACTTGTCAGAGGGACTAGGATCACTTAGGTATCTTAAGTCCACAAAACGATCTATATACAAATGGTATAGTACATTAGGAAAAATTGTGAGCTTACCAACCTCAATTGAATAACAACAATTTTCAGCATTAAGTTGTGCTAAATCATGAACTATATCATGCAACTTGAACACACGTGACCCATTAAAATCAAAGAAGGACCTCTCGCGCAACTGTTGTGCATAATCAAAACTAATCTTTTCTGCTTTCTTGTTATCTTTACACTCAATAAAACCTTGGGATATCCATAATTCCACCATATATTCTACATCATAGAGGTAATTTTTAGGAAACATGGAACAATATAGAAAACAAGGCTTTAGGTGTGTGGGAAGGCGTGCATAGCTTATTTGAAGAGATGGAAATATCTTATTGCTAACTCTATCAGATTCCCATAGCTCATTCTCTAAAATATCTCGCCAACTCTCTTCTTCTGCCTCAAGCCTTAAAAGGCTAGCAATCGACTTCACAGCTAGGGGCAACAATCCACACTTGTTCATTATTTGTTTTCCAATTTTTACCAACTCTGGGTTCTTATTCTGTTTTACTCCACCAAATGCATAATGTTCGAATAATACCCAACACTGTTCGGCTGACAAATAACCAAGGTTGAATGTTGTCTCTGTTTGCATTATTCGCCCAACATGATCGTTCCTTGTAGTAGCTAGAATTTTTGCAAATGCTACTGACATAAAAGGAGCCTTAAATATATCCCAAAGATTATCGTTCTCATTCCATACATCATCAAGAACCAAAAGTACCCTTTTTCCACTTATCTCCTTCCGAATTTTCTCTTGCAAAACACTCAAGTTTGTAAGACTACACCCATTTCCTGTAATACACTCCACTAATTCTTTGGTGAGCCTTTCAACATTGAATTCATCTGATACACATATCCACCCAAATTTATCAAACCTTTGTCGAATTCTTTGATCATTATAGGCAAGTTGTGCAAGGGTTGTTTTGCCAATGCCCCCCATACCAACAATTGTCACCACCGAAACACCATCACTTTCAGCGAACAACAATTCAATTAGTTTCTCCTTTTCACTCTCTCGACCAAAGATATTCGACTCAACTACGAAATGGCTAGTTGGAGCTATTTGTAATTCGTTGTTGCAACGCCTGGGCCCATCTCCCTCTGACAATTGAAGTGCTACCCGATCATTCGCAATCTCATCAAATCTGCTCCTTATTTGCTGAATTTCCTCGAGCATGTCATGTGGAACCTAGAGAGTTATAAGTACCTTGAGAGTGTATTACCTACTATAATGTTCATGCTCACAAATAATACTAGTAATATGTACAGTACATGTCTTTGATACTTGTTTAAAGTTTGAAAAATGATTAAGATTGACTAATCATAATTTCTGTGGCACGCCACATGTATCCAGCTGGTACCTTGTATATGGTTCTACCAAGACCTGAAACTAAGAGATTTATCTTATCTTAGTTACCTTGACTCATCAACTCAAAATATTTTGCACAAGGAAAATAAATTTGTTACCTGAATTGCCTTCCTTTTACGAGAATCTGGTGGACAGGCATCTCTTGCCTCAACTTGTGCCTGTAAAACTTCATAATGGTACTCACCCAGCACATCCTCTGCATCATATCCAACTCCCTTGAGCTCCTTTAACCACAGCTTGACTGCCGAGTCTGTGATCTCCCTCTGCTCTGCATCGTACAGCGTGGCCTTGATCCTCTCCAGCATCCTCATCAATTTCTCCAATTCAGCCTTGATTTGGTGGTTTTGATCTACTGGAGGATTGGAGGATGAAGACGGAGCTGGGGCAGATGCGGCAACAGCAGGCAGCAATTTGGCGCCTAAATAAAGAAGGTTGGAAATCGCTCCACAGAGATCCATGGATCTAAAATTGCAAAACTCTCTTCTCTTGTGTTTGCGTTGATATGAAACGATGCAAAGAGAGAAGGCAAAGGTAAATGTGATATGAAATCAGTCCGCCTAGGATATGAATTCAATCTAAAATTGTAGCCTCTTCTTCTCTTCTGTTGGGTTGATATGAAATGATGCAAAGAAAGAAGGTAGAAAATCTAATTATTGGGAGAGTGAGTGGGAGACTCAGAGAAGACTGGAAGACTGAAAGAAGGTAGAAAATCTAACTTTTTTTATATGGCTGGTAGTTTTTTTGTAGTAAAAGAATATTTTGTTGTCAACAAATTTACTCTGACAATATTTTAAAATTGAATATTTTTTCAATAATATTATTTTGATAATCTTAACAATATTTTTTCATAATCAAATTTAGGAATGTTGAAATTAAAGAAACTATTGCATGTCATACCACATTTAATAATATTGAAAATTTAGAATCAAATTTGATAAGTTTATTTTTGTTATTATGATTGTCAAAATGATCAAGATAGAGAAACACAAGCCCATTTTGTGTTTTACAAGAAGTAATATACTAAATCAAAATAAAATTAAACATAATTTTTTTAGATCACATATTAATTGGTTGATCATAAATTAATTTATTAACAACTAATTTATCTTCAACCAAATGAATTAAATTACCCGCAGAAAAATTCAAGAAAACATGCAATAGTGTCCTTATTTACTATTAAACTATCAAATATTTGATTTTTTCCACTGAAAAAATTATTTTAAAAAGTATATCATTAGCATCAATATGGTCTTTATTTATACTCTTTAGACAAGAAGATGGAAATTATTCTTGCATTAGATAAAAAAGCAAATTGCTGATCTTTTCCGTTAGTCATACCACAAGTCCACAACACAATGATGGAGAGAGAAAGTATTTAATTATGCCCGATTTTTTATTCAGAAATATATAAAGAAAAAAAGTTATACATACATCAATGTTTTATAAAAAAAATTATATCGGTTAAATTTGTAAAAAAAAATTACACCACTTAAATATGTATAAAAAATATACCGCATAATTTTTTAAACATACATCAACAATAATCCGCTTAAATTTGTTTCTTTTTGTTTGCCTCTACTCTGAACCTAGCTATATTTTGAATTAGAGGACCACTAAAAAGTGGACTCCTCACTTGTACGATCTTCTGTTGCAGATCAGAATTCTTGGGTTTTATATATCCTGATCAAGTGGACCAATTTGTCTGAAATTGCAAAGTTTCTTCTGTTCTCTTGTGTTTATATGAAATGCTTGTTAGAAAAACTAATTATTGAGGAGCCGGAGATGATTGAGTCTTGCAAAATAAATTAATTATTACAAAGTCTCTGGTTAGATGTGCTGTCATTGTATGGAGCACTAGTGGAAAATACACTTTCAGTGTCGCCCTAATAGTATCGGTTCTTTGAAACAAGCGATACAAAATAGATTATGTATCGGTTAATAATAAAAGAACGATACAAAATACATTTAGTTTCGGTTCTCATAAAAATGCGACACAAAAATGGTCCAATTTGTATCGGTTCCTGGATAATTAACCGATACAGATATTTTGTGTCGGTTTTTAATGAGAAACCGACACAAATAACACCATTTTAGTATCGGTTCTATATTAGGAACCGACACAAAATGTCTGTATTGGTTAATTATCCGGGAACCGATACAAATTGGACCCTTTTGTGTCGCATTTTTATGAGAACCGATACTTAAATATATTTTGTATCGGTTTTTTATTATTAACCAATACAGAATCTACCTTTCTTCCTATAACCCCCATCAGACTGTATTCAAACTAGGTTTTCGACGGCTGAAGCTTTTAGCAGCTCTCTCTGTTCTCTTTTTGCGAAATCAGTTGTTTTTCTCTTGATCTAAGGCTGGGAGCATTGTTTAGGAGAGGAGGATTGAGGTAATTTTGCTTGTAAGTCCTTGATCTCCTTTATATTTCTTTGATTAACATTCTAGCTTGGTTCAAAGCCAAATTGTTGAAATCATTGAGAGTATGGATGGAATGATTTGGAAATATGCCATAATATTGTTGGAAAATTGTTTATTAGGTCAAATTTTTAATTATGTAGCATGCCATTGCCTTAATCCCGCAAAAATCTTAATTTTGTAGATAATTGGATTTTTTGAGAGATTTGGTGTGTACAACGATCTTTTTATCTCGCTCGATCCGGTATACAAACAAATGTAAGCTAGCCAAATAACCTAAAACTCTTGTTTTTAATTAGTACGTACTTTTGTGCATTGTGTGTATAGTTAATTATGTTTTATCGATATATTGTAGGTATATGTATATAGCTAGGTAGAGTATTTTTTTTAAGTGCCACAACCGAATTAATTAATACCTTAGGTCATGATACCCGTTCAAAATTAATCCACTAGGGATTAATTTTGAATAGTCCCCGTTTTGATACTGCTCTTTGAATACTCTGTCTCAATTAGAATGTAATCACGTATTAGTCGTGTTTTAGTATCTAGGAAAATTTCGGCGGCATTTCCCCTTAGTTCCCGAGTACTCGGGGAACTAAGGGGAAATGCTGCCGAAATTTTCCTAGATACTAAAACACGACTAATACGTGATTACTGCTGAGACAAAGTATTCAAAGAGTGGGATAAGATGGTAATCGGCCCATATAAGCCCTACTGTGAACACTTAAGCCCAACAAACTGATTAATTAAATTTGTTTTCTTATAATTAATTGCAGATGGACCGTAGTTGGATGTATGAAGCATCGCGTCTGTCGGATGAATATATGGCAGGTGTTGATGAATTTATGAAAGTTGCTGAGGAATATATGGCAGGTGATGGGAATAGTGTGATGCTGTGTCCTTGCCGTGATTGTAACAATCTGAAGAAATTTTCCAAACCCATACAAGTGAGGAACCATTTGATCTGTCGTGGATTCAAGCACCATTACAAGCGTTGGATATGGCATGGTGAGAGTAATTTGCAAACGGACAAAGGTACCAGTTCTGAGGATCAGGAACACCATACCGATGTAAATGACGGTAGCGTTGAAGTGCCAGTCGATGAAAATGAAGTCGTGGATAATTTTGATCAAATGCTACGTGATTTAGAAGAGGATTTCGGTAATAAAAAGCAGTATTGTGTATTTGAGAATTTGTACGAAGATTGTAATAAGGAATTGTATCCAGGTTGTGCTAAATTTTCAAAATTGAAAGGTGTTTTAAAATTGTATAATCTGAAAGCATCTAACGGTTGGACTGATAAGAGTTTTACTGCTTTATTGCAAACTTTAAAAGAAATTCTTACGGATGGAAACGAGATCCCTTGTAATGCTTATGAGGCGAAGAAAATGCTGTGTCCAGTGGATTTAGAAGTTCAAAGAATAAATGCATGTCCAAATGATTGTATATTATATCGAAATGAGTACGAAGATCATCACGAGTGTCCGAAATGTGGTGCATCGCGTTACAGTAGAAAGCGTCAACCGTCAATAAAAGTGATACAGACAGATCGAGTAAAGGACCTCCAGCAAAGGTAATGTGGTACCTTCCCGTGATACCGAGGTTCAAACGTTTGTTTTCCAAAGCTAAAGATGCAAAATTATTGCATTGGCATTCCGATAGCCGGAAAAAAGATGGAAAATTACGGCACCCCGCTAATTCTACTCAGTGGAGAAATATTGACAGAAAGTTTCCCGACTTTGGCGGTGACCCGAGAAACCTAAAGCTCGGGCTCAAGTACCGATGGAATGAATCCGCACAGTACCATGAGCAGTACACATAGCAGTTGGCCGGTTCTATTGTGCATTTATAATCTCCCGCCTTGGTTGTGTATGAAACGCAAGTACATCATGATAACTATGCTAATATCAGGACCTAAACAGTCCGGAAACGACATAGATGTGTACCTAGCACCATTGATCGAGGATCTGAAAAAATTATGGGCTCCCGGAGTGGAGATATTTGATGCATATAGCAAGGAGATTTTCAGTCTATATGCCATGATTTTCTGCACCATCAATGATTTCCCGGCTTATGGTAATTTGTCGAGTTATAGCATCAAAGGAGAGAAAGTGTGCCCTATTTGTATGGACGGGACAATCGATCTGTATCTGCCTAACTCCTCTAAAAATGTGTACATGGGTCATCGTAGATTTCTTCCTGCCAATCACACCCACAGAAAAAGAAATAGAGAATTCAATGGAAAGACCGAAAATGGGAGAGTGAAATACCTGTTGACCGGTCGAGAAGTTTACGCGCGAGTGAGGGATATCAAGGTAGAATTTAGGAAATTTAAGAAAAAGGCGGCAAGAAAGAAAGGGGATCCGAAAATTATGTGGAATAAGAGGTCGGTATTTTGGAATTTACCGTACTGGGAGCATTTAGAGGTTCGACACTGTCTTGATGTGATGCATGTTATTAAAAATGTGTGCGACAGCATAGTCGGCACATTGTTGAATATTCCGGGTAAGACTAAGGATGGTATCAATTCTCGGAAAGACATGCAGTTGTTGAACATACGACAGGATCTACAACCCACAGAGAAGAAGACCGAGAAGGGTAAAATCTGGTGGTATATTTCTCCCGCAATGCATACGTTATCGATTGACGAAAAAAAAAAGCTTATGTGAATGCCTTCACGGTGTCAAAGTTCCATCTGGATATTCTTCAAACATTAAAAGCCTGGTTTCAACAGAAAAATTGAAATTGACGGGTATGAAGTCTCACGACTGTCATGTTTTAATGACATGGCTTCTTCCCGTTGCAATTCGGGGCATACTTCCACCGTGTGTTAGGCAGACCATAAGTTATGTTTTTTCTTCAACGCCATTTGTTTCAAAGTAAATGATCCTGAGACGTTAGATGTTTTGCAGAAGGAGGTTGTTGTCACTCTTTGTAATCTAGAAATGTATTTTTCACCGTCTTTTTTTGATATCATGGTTCATCTGATTGTCCATCTGGTTAATGAAATTAAGATGTGTGGACCAGTTTTCTTGCGGTACATGTATCCGTTTGAGAGATACATGGGGATTTTAAAGGGATACGTCAGGAACCGGTATCGTCCTGAGGGCAGCATTGTGAGAGCCTATGCCGCCGAGGAGGTCATTGAGTGCTGTACTAATTATCTGGAGGATTTAAAACCGGTCGGCATTCCTAAATCTTGACACGAGGGAAGACTTCACGGTGTAGGCACAATTGGTTCGAAATTATTCGTGCCCGAAAAAGAGATTATGAAACTAGCACATTTCCATGTTCTGCAACACCTCACACACGTTTATCCATATTTTGAAGAGCATATGACCGAGTTGCGGCAACAGAACCCGAAGAGGTCCGATAAGTGGTTGATGGGCGAACATAAAGAAAAGTTCGAATATTGGCTGACTCGTCGAGTCTTGGAGGCCCCGAAAGGAGAAAGCATTACAGAAACCATTAGAATGTTAGCTCTTGGCCCAAGGGAAGTCGTGAGGACCTTCGAAGGATACGATATCAACGGGTATACATTTTACACGAGAAATCAAGATTTAAAAAGTACTGTGCAGAACAGTGGAGTGACGTTAGTAGCCATTTCGAATGATTTTTTAGGTGCCACAGTTGCCCGACCATTGCATGCATCGATGTCATATTACGGGTCTATTGAAGAAATTTGGGAAGTAGATTACAGGAAATTTAATATCCTGTTATTTCGTTGTAAATGGGTCGATAACCGTCGAGGGGTTAAAGTTGACAGTGATGGCTTTATTTTGGTAGATTTCAGTAAGGCTGGGTATAAGGACGATCCATTCATACTTGCAAGACAAGCCACACAAGTGTTCTACATAATTGACCCCGCGGATCGTTCAAAACATGTTGTCCTATCTGGAAAAAGACGTATAATTGGGGTCGATAACGTGGTTGATGAAGAAGCGTTCGATCATTTTGACGAGATACCTCCATTTTCCATAGGCATAGCATCTTCACCAAGTATTCCGGATAGCCAAACAAGTCACGCGCGCCACGATCATAACGAAGAAGAATGGGTCCAAGAATAAGATTTAATGATTGCATAGCTAAACTAGAAGATGGGACGCACACAAGCTACTTACAAAGTGTTTTATTGTAGTTTTCTTTTAATTCAGAATGTAATTTATTTATTTTCTTTTGCATGTAATTTATTTATTTTCTTTGTAATTTAATTAATTTACTCTTTTATGTTCTTCTAAATTTATTTCTTCAAAAATAACTCTAGTTTTTAATTAATACTTTCTAAATAAACATCAAGATTTAAAAAAAAATTAAAGGAAAATTAGTGAAAAAAATTAATTACAAAAATGATTTTCAAAATTTATACTTAAATAAAATGGCTGAGTTACATTTCGTTTTAATCTAAATGTAATTTAATTATGTACAATTGTTTCAGAATACTCTAAGTTTTTCTTTTTAATTTTATTATATTTTTTCAAAGGCTATTAGTGTCGGTTATACATAAGGAACCGATACCATAAATATTTGTGTCGGCTGGTAACACAGAACCGATACAAATATTTACATTGTGTCGGCTACGAACACGGAACCGATACCAAAAATACAGTTGTATCGGTTATTAATATGGAACCGATACAAAAAGTAAAATTGTGTCGGCTATGAATAGGGAACCGATACAAAAAATAAATTTGTGTCGGTTATCAATATGGAACCAACACTAAATGTAAATTGTGTCGGTTATTTTATAAGAACCGATACAAATTTGACCCAGGTCTTAAACCCTTCTCTTCATTCATTTCGAATTTTCAAATTTTAGAACCCAAGTAAAACGAAAAAATTTTCCTTCTTTCTCGCCTCCGCCGCTTCTCGTGCCTCCGCCTCCGCCTGCAACCTCGGCCTCCGCTCAGCTACTCTCTCTCTGTAGTCGCCGTCTCCCTCTCGAGCGTGCCTTGTGCTTCGCTCGCCCCCACAGCCGTGGTTAGATCCGCTAGGACCCGCTCACCCCTTTCTCGCCCTCCACGACTGTGATCGACAAACGGTAACCCAGCTCTCCCTGTTGTTATTTTCGCATAGCATCTTGTGTGCTCTGGTTGTGCAGCACTATTTCTTCCTCTTGTGTGCTCTGTGTGCTTGTGCTGGTTTGATTAGGGCAAAATTGATGTCGTTAGGGTTAGCATTTAGGTTTTGTCCACTTTCTAGGGTTAGGGGTTTTGGCAAATTATGCACACTTAAGGTCCTAATTTCTAATAGTATGTGAAATGGTAATTTTGGCTAAACTCATGTTTTCATATTATTATAATTTCTAGGGTTAGGAGTTTTAGGACGTGCTTAGAGTTTTAAGGTTAAGAAACTCATGTTTTCATATTATTATTGTGATTATGTGAGAATTGTGAATTATGAATTGGAATTATGTGACTATGTGAGAAGAGGATTGTGAGATATTGCCTATGTAAATTGTGAGAAGAGGATTTGTGAATTGGAATTTTGAATTGTGGCAACCATATGAGATTATGTAAGAAATTAGATATATATGTGCAAAATTAGGGTTTGAATTGTGAATTTAGATATATATGTAACAAATTAGATATATGTGAGATATATGTGAGATATATGAGACTTATGTGTAATTGAATTGTGAAATTGTGTTGCAGTCCCTACCATGTCATCTAGTGGTGATAGTGAGCGATCCTCTGATGGCGAGGGTGAGCAGGGTTCAGGTAAGAAACGAGGGAGGGGGCCCACACAGCTGACTCGGGTGATTAATACCCAAGGAAAAAAGGTGATATTTGATCAGTTTGGGAGGCCCGTCATTGATCAAAATACTAAAAGTTTTTCCTCTCAGCTGGGTCTATCGGTCAAAAGGAATGTCTCGATCACTATAAATGATTGGTCTGAGGTTGACGATCTCATGAAGGATAAGATATGGGCGACTATTTCGGTAAGCTCTATATATGATATCTTTATTTCTCCAGCTTTTATTTGATATTAGAATAACTCCAAACTTGGTTTCTATTTGTTTTGGCAGGAGGACTGGAAAATACCTGATGAAGATAAGGTGAAAAAGCGCCTTCTCTCCCAAATGGCCACTCTACACCGTAAGTTCAGAACCGATATGACGACAAAATTCGTTCTGAAGGGTAAGACGCCCAACCTCAAGAAGTACCAAATCAGTCAAGCAGATTGGGATGCCTTTGTGGAGTCCCGCCAGTCAGAAGCTTTCAGGGTATGTTTATTCTCCTATATATATATACAGATACTTTATCTCGACCCTTCTCTATAAATCCAATTGTTTCTCTAAAACTATAGGAGCTAAGTGAGAAGGGGCGGGCGAATCAGAAGAAGAACATCTATCCGCATCGCTTAGGATCCAGAGGCTAGCGGTGAGAAATTCAAGACCAAGCTTAAAGGCGCTCTGCGAGGGATTGCGGACTCACAAGCATCGAGTGGCTCGCCATCCTCCCAAGGGTCAACAACAGCACTGTCAGAGAAGGAGATACTCGACATGTCAGTCCAGCATAGGCATGTCGCATGGAAGTTGGCAAGACAGAAGAAGCTTCAAGAGGGTCAGGAGTCTCTTTATCCGGACGGGCCAATAGAAGAAGTCATCAAGAGAATTGTGAGTGCTATTCTATATCTATTTGTCGAATTCAATCATGAATTTATTTTTCTCTAACATGTCAACTGTGTATTTTCAGGAAGAAAATGAAGATGCATTCAATAGAGGCTTGCTTCCCGTCGAGCGTTACGACGATGTTCTGGGGAAATCTCTGCCAAATTGGGAGCATGCAGGGAGGGTGCGAGGGATTGGATCCCACGTGAGAATCACGACAGCTTACGAGGGTCAACCAAGTAAGAGGAGGCCCAGAATGGTGGAGTCTGAGGCCGATAATGAAGAGAGGATACAGAGAGAAGTGGCTCAGAGAGTAGCGGCCCAAAAAAGGGACTTCGAGGAAATGGCAGTGAGGTTGAAGGCCGAAATGGCTGAGCAGACACAAAGATTGGTTCAGCAACAGTTGGCACAGATGATGGCCCAACAGACTGAACCAATTGCACAAGAAAGCCCGAGAGCGGTCCAGAGCGGTGCCGGTCGGTCCAACCGCAGCCATATTTCGATCCGATCCAGGTAAATGTTATTTGATTCAATTGAAAAATAATTTCGTTAATTTTTTTACAATTCATAAATGTTATTTCGTTAACCTCAATGAAGAATATATTTGTACAGCAATCAGAACGAACCTGCAAACTCCTTGTGGTTCGCGACGGGGTAAAGCACGAAGTAGCCATCGGAAAGATCAATCTTCCGGTCAAAAAAGGCATAGTGATTCACAGTACGCCTGTACCAGATGATCATGCGAGGGTAACGGTGGATGCGTGTCATCCTGACGAAGATGACAGTCCGTTACCCGTGCCAAATGACGAACTTGGGACACTTTGCTCCGCCATTGGCAGTTACATTGTGTGGCCGATGGCCCTCATATCTATGGAGGATCAGGTAACAAACTTACGTTATTATTACAACTTATTTTACTTGTAAATTTGCATCTATACATCCTATAGAGTTACAAGTATTTGTGCCTGATTTTTTGGTCCTAACTGCAGGAACAACCCAAACAACCTCTAGGATTTCGGCCCTCTCCGATTTCAACTTACAAGGATTTCGACACCATCGATTTCAACCGACTGGGAGGCATGTACAAGACTGTTCGTGATCGGTTTCTGCGCCAAGGTCAACCCTTCATCAGTGTCCCAGCGCCGCTTGAGCTTTTCAACGAACCGTATGTCATAACAGTCAATCGAGATGACTACAGGGACTTGTGCAAGCGCACGGAGTGGCTCACCGTACCACTTTTGCAGATCTTCATGCTGTGAGTTTATATTCGTAATAATGACATAATTTAGAGTTTTAGAGAAATTTATACCACATCTACGTCTTTTTGCAGGTTCATGTTCAAATACCAAAGGGACAACTTTCCAGAGATCCCTATAGGGTTCATGAATCCCGAGAAGACATTCGGCTATCTTTTGCAAGGTGATGATCTCGAGAAGAAATATGTCGATACGTACCTGAGGAAAGCTCTACGAGAAAACCGGGACAAGAAATTTATCTTCATACCGTACTTTCAAGAGTGGGTGCTATTATATATATATATAGTCGTATTTTATTAAATTTTCTAATTTCATAGAAATATATTATATAATATAACATGCTATAAACCTAACATGCAGCGCTCATTGGGTATTGTTCGTGCTCCGGCAGTATGAGAGTGAGCTCCACTTGTTCGATTCATCTAGCACAAAGTATGAAAAGCAAAAACTTGTAAGAGATCTTGCGATCATCGACGCGCTCAAGGAGTAAGTGTTTCAAATTAAATCTGCTAAACTATTTCAATATCTCTTGTAATTACTAATTTCTTTGATATTTCAACAGTCTCTGGGTCGTCGAGAAGGCAACCGGAGGAATCGGAAGAAGCGATAAGTTGAAACTTATAAAGAACAAGGTAATGTGGCGCTTACGACTAAAATTTACTATTTTTTAAAAAATATTTCGGTTTATTATGAATTGTTCAATTGAATATTCTAAAAATTGTTAACTTTTTGCTTTGCTACAATTTGATGTAGTGCCCGCAACAAAAGGGCCGGCTGGGAATGCGCATATTATGTCATGATGTTCATGAATGACATAATTAATCACTTTCTCGATAATTTTTCGTCAATACAGGTACATATGCATTTATATTTTTCAAATGTAACCTTAGTTGTTGATTCGGTTTTTATTCAATAAATAATTAATTGCACTCCTTTTATATTAAAAAATGCAGGATTGGAAAGCAACACCATATTCTGTGGCAGAGATCAATTCAATTCGTTTCGAATAGGTTAGGTTTTTCAAAAGTGAAATATCGCAACCAAGTATAACAGTTTAATTAGGATCGATTGATGCGACTAGTGTAAGAACAATTAATTTAGGTGTAATCTAATTGTAATAACAATTTATTTGTTTAATTTAATTTAGGTGGTGTATAATATAAT